>LUCM01001834.1:318315-627288 GCA_008360955.1 Fasciolopsis buskii
ATCAATATCCTGCGCCGGGCTCCGTCCCTGTTGTGCGCCGGCAATAAGCACATTTAATGTACTTAAACACGAGATGACTCGTAGTCCGCTAATTGCAAATAGTCCCAGGAAACTATTTCTCGGTCTTAAAAATTGAGTTTTCTACCTTTTTGCTTTTCACTGGCATACTTGTAATTCCCGTATTGCTTTGCAGCATCTCATTTCACCTTCCAGTGAGCTTCTGTTTTAACTCACTATTGCTCCCACCATCTTATCCCATTTCACTTCTATCATCTACATTTCCTGTGCATCATCCTTGTAAAAATTTGATCTTGCCATGCGCATGCCTCTTGCAAATCGAGAAATATACAGTATTATTACTATTATAAAATCGCTTTCCGGCAATCAAATCCCGGCCCGCATGTGGCCAGACTCCTGCTGTCTAACACTATTTGCAATAAATTAAGCAATTCTTGTACATCGTATAAAACAGACAGCAGCTCCATGACGCGACAGAAGTTGCTGAGGTTCGAAACTCATACGTCTTCCACCCCCCTAGGCTGACAGGTCCGTCTTATTTAATACGGAGTAAATTGAATAGGCTCTCACCATTATCAAACCATCTTATCGACCTGCCTCAGGCGGCGTCCTTCCTGTCCTGTTCCGCTTCGGCAAACCCAAAGTAGCACACACCTGTTTACTACCTCCATGCCAATTGGGGTAGTTCCCGTTTAGTGAGGCATCTCCACCATTGTTCTTCTGCACAATATGGACCACTGTACGATCCACAAAACTGCCGTCCAATACTCCACACCCCCGTCCTGACCGGACCCATGGAGAAGATTGTCAAGGAAAAACTAATTGGTGTTCCCACGAACCATGACTTCATTGGTGAATCCCAAACCACTTGAACTTTTTATCTGGTTACTCTAGCTGTTGATAAAAAGGCCACTATAATAATGTTCCTTGACATGACCAAGGCGTATGGTCGCTCGTCCCATGACCGATTTTTAATGAAAATCAAATTCTATGGCTTAGCAGATCCTCTCTATTCTTGGTCAGCTTCCTGCCTGAACGCTCTGATATAGTCAGTATCAAAGAAACCCTATCCGAACCACAGTCAGTCGCTAGCGGTGTAAAACAAGGTAGGGCCTGTCAGTCCCCCTTATTCCTGCCCTTAGTAAACGACATTTTCGGAGCGAAACGCCAAAGCACACCTTTCTTATTGGAGAACGACATCAGGATCGTCTGTTCTTTTGAGCTATCTCCTTTACCCCAAACCAGGCCAATACGGCGGAAGATTCGAACTAGCCAGGCGAGTGGTGTGGGCGGTGGGCGATGAAATTCTCTGCCACCAAAGGCCCTGTTCTTACCTATAAGTGTCAGGTCCCCTTCGGTAGGTTCTTTATAAAATTCCCAATACTAACCACTTAATGTGCGGAAGATCTAGGCTTGCAGCATTCTTGCTCATTGAAATTTCAAAGCAAGCGGTTTGCCAAAATCGCAGAAGCAAACAGAACTAACGGTCTCATCGTTTAAACATTCCGCATTCTAAAATGTAAGCTGACGCTGTGCAAATCACATTTTAGGCCGCAATTGGGGTACTGCCCAATGATTTTCTCCAACATGCTCGGAGTTGTTTGTGTTTCAGTGGGAAAAGTTCAACGGCCACTAACAAAGACTTGGTTCAACATCAAGCCTCAGGCACAGAGAACAGTGCGATTTGCTAAACCTTGCTGCTCTTTGGTCACGACTTGTCAAGCTGAATATCACTTTTTTCAAGCTCTCACTCACGGCTAGAAACACTAATTTTCGCTAAAGTGTGCTCTACCCGCTTAGGAATCGACCGTTGTCTCTTGGAAAACCACCTTGCGAAGTGTCTTTGAGGTCACAATTCTTCATCGTCCTCTACTTCAACTTATGAAATTTGTCCGGCCCTGTTGGAATCTAAAACAGTTCAAGAGTGTATTGTCAAAATTTCTCAAAGTATCCTCATTTCTCAGCTTAATTGGGACCAATATCAGTCATGACCAAGCTTTCCAAGGCCATCTAAATTTTTAGCTCGATATCTGTGCTGCTTTTACCGATTTTTTCCTGAAGAATACTGTCACCAACGATTTAGCCGTTATACTATCCCTTCTGCAGCTCCAATAAGAAAACAAAATAAACCAATCGAAACGGACTAAGTTATGCCTTAGTTCAACGTTTTCTCTTATTCTCAACACATCAGTCTCCTAGCTTATCCATCTACAGCAGCGCACAGTAGGCTAAAATGACAGTTGTCAAAAAACCAAAACTAGTAGGCTGGAGTGGTTATCAAGTTGGTTGGAGCGGAATTAATTGGCGTCAGACTGGCAAGTTGATCCCAATACGACCTTGGTCACCACACCACATAAGTTTTTTATCACTAACCAGGGAACACGGGTGATGTACCACCAATAAACTCTCCGACAATCGTCCTAAGACAAATTCACCTTAACTTCCTGTCCTCTGTCATAAATGCTATTTCTACTCTTGATCTTTTACTTCTTCGTCTACTTTTTCTTTCACACGACGAACCCTAGATCGGATGATGCCTTTTTTCTCCATATTTCGCTAATCATCATAGATCCTGGCTAACACCCAAGCTAGACTGCTTCTCTCTTTACCTTTCAGATCCCGCCCAGGCTGTAGGCGTTATTATCAGTTCTACCCCCACGAAATACCCCAAATCTGCTAGCTTCTCACTCATGCTATGAAGTTGCTAGGTTGATATACTGCTCGAGTACTGGTCCGTTCAACCAAAACCAGGCCAATGATCGCCTTGGTTATCACTGCTCGGAGGGATCTTCATGAATAGGGTAAAACACAGTTACTAGTGCCGCTGGAATGGCTTGCGCACCCCTTACAATTTTCAACATCTGCTGCCATCTAATATCAAAAAGCAAAACGCTAATAATGACAGCATCGAGGGTATCCGTGACTCGTGTATTTATTAACTATTTTACTTATTACTCAAATTTATTCTTCTCCATTGCACCCCGCAGTCCAGTTTTCCGCCAGCTGCATACGGACGCAGTCACCATTCGTGGGAATTGCGCATTCGACCTATGCACAACGTGTCATAAAATCTCGCTTTTCAAGTGTTTACAGCAATCTTCCTCCTTCTTTAGAATTTTATCCGCCCTTTTTTGTTGTTAAATGTGACCATGTTATCTACTTTTCATGTAGTTTCGCTTGGTTTTGACTAATTTCCATCCAGTCATCATATCCCCTTTGATCTCCATATCCTGAGCCTAACTTTTCTGCCCTTCATGTAATGATATTTACCTTTGCGCCCTTCGGCCATATTTCAACGTCCGCCATTAAGCTCCCGTCAATTTTTGTGCCAGCAACATGCACATTTAATGCATTTCAACATGGAATGACTCGCAGTCCGTTGCTCTTAAACGGTCTGGAAAAGCCCTAAATAATACTCAAAACGGTTAGTCCAGTTTTGATTTTTGGCTGGCATACTTGTGTATGGCGCATTGGCTTGCAGATTCTGATCAGGCTTCCCGAGTACTCGAAAGTCGCACGTATCCTCATATCCCT
The DNA here is from genome assembly GCA_008360955.1 of Fasciolopsis buskii. Lineage (NCBI taxonomy): Eukaryota > Metazoa > Platyhelminthes > Trematoda > Plagiorchiida > Fasciolidae > Fasciolopsis > Fasciolopsis buskii. Next base: position 321,868 of record LUCM01001834.1, read on the forward strand.
TCTGATTTCTCGTTTCCTGTGTCATTCACGCTCAGATTTGATCTTGCCTTGCACGAGCATCTCGCAAATCGGAAAAAATACATTGTAATTAAGTAAATACCCATGTGTTTCACGAAGCTCCACTAAACACCTTTTTGTACAACTTTGTTCTTGTCTTTCTCATACCTTCTGAAAACCAAGATATATAGGTATTAATATCATAATTTCAAGACCGCATGAAAACATACTTGGCGCCGCAGCAATGTCGTTCACCTTTGGGACAACATCCGGCATTTGGCGTCCGTAGGATATACGCAGCAGCTTTTGTTTCAAAAACCTCCATCCGCCTAGGGATACAAAAATGGTTAAACAGTTTTAATTTGCTATCGATTTTGAAAACCGTGATATTTATTTAATGACGCTGAAATTTATAAACAATCTTAATAGCAGACGGAAATAGGGTATCATGGTGCGGGACGTCGTTAATGCAATGCAGAAGTATAGTTGAACCTAGTGGGCTCCCTTGAATGACGCAACTTGTTGTAAGGGTGGATGTTGGACAATTACTGTCAACGGAAGGTGCTTGGTGGCAATTGGAGAGGTGTGACCTGGACCTCGACAGAATGAACCTGGGGAAGTTACCGTTCCTGAGATTGGTCAGGTGTGAATATTTTTATAAAAGAAATACTACCGGACGCTGTTACTACTGGTTCCAGCATTTTCGAGGCCACCGGAATATGAATGCTGGAGTGAGAGTTGGAAGGGTCATTTGCTGAACTTCTTGCGACGGAAAGATGACCAACATCTACTGGGATGGAAATATGGAAGGTTTGATTGGTTCCTTTAAGAGGCCCACTAATGGCATAAGAAGCTTGGTGAATGACAGTAGATATGCTCAGAGTGGAAAATACCATGGGAAAGATAGGTGGACATTTTACTTTATTGTTTGTTGCGTGGTTCTCGACACCACTGGGGTGCGGCCGGCGAGGTTGTGTGCTTATGTATTTCTTTTTTATGGGCAGTTCACGTGGCCACAATTCGGGACTTCCTATGGGGCGGAATTGTGCCTAGAATCTTCCGTAGAAGGGAACATGTGGCGCACCTGGACATCAACTTGACAGGCGCCAGTGCAGCTGCATGATTTATCACAAGCTGGTGTTGCGATAGGTCACACCCACATAGATAGATGAGGTGATTCTCTTAGAGCAAACACAGGGTGGTTGTTAAATGTTATTGCCTTTAGATCCCCTAGGAATGCCGGGTGGCGGTTATCTGCCACACTGAGATTGACCACACGCATCGATAACGGTCCCGTTTACCTGCTGGAATGGTCGAAACGCACCACCAAACAGCTCGGATGCCCATGATCCGACAGACCATCGGGCTTGGAGAACACACCAACCTACCGCCATTATGAAAGAACGTGCAAAGCTGCCATTCTTAGCTTGTGGTGACCAAAAGATTGCACAATAAGGAATGACAGCACTTCAGATACTCATGACTTGTCTGCAGGTAGCACCAAATGATGCTGCCATATGGCTCATGGCCCCAACGTTTCAGGCAGTTCACCAGCCCACCGCAGCTTACAATTAAATCTGGATCGCTTCACACCCATCCACGTACACCATGTTCCCTGCCTATCTGCTGGCCCCACTTGCAGAAGGTTTGTCGATTTAGGGGGAAAGGCATACCACTGAAGATGTTGCCGAGATGCCAGATGCCTTAAACGCAAACGTGTCTACCATCCCTTACATCCTAAAGGGAAATTGGCATTTCCACATGTTGATGCCAGCGGCTAACAACGGCTGTTTCACAGGCATGAAGGAAAATTGCACTGCTATTTTACCCGTCAGCGTTTCATCCCTATTTATTCGGCATCCTTGCTATACTTTCCAGCAAACATCATTGGTTCAATGTATCCTGCCTCTTAGGCACTTGCCGAAACTGCCTCATTCCAAAATTTTTCGTGCACAAGTAGAAGGTCTTCTTCTTCCGCTTTTTTCTATGCTGCAGCTTTTGCATCGTATACGTACTAAATCTGTTTTCTCATGCCCATGAGGCCGGTAATACTACCATCGTTATTCGCTTGTCCTGTGCATGCAAATATTTGATTGTGCCATTGAGCGCGCCTCTTGATGATCGAGAAATATGCAGACTATTGCTAATGTGGCCCACAACAGGGATCTCAGCACAATGATTATCAATCACGGCAAAAGATTAAAAGTTCTAGGGATGGCCCTTGGGAGGCATTTTACATTTTGTTTAGTAAAATCAAAATATAGGATGCCGGGAACCTTGTTCTGACTCACTTTTGAGTAGGCTATCGAGTCTAAAAGATGCTATTTTGTGGCCCACCTCATGCACAGGTGTATTGAAAGGGGCATACTCCATTGCGAACAGTGTCCACTACACGAGAAAAGGGGACAGACCGCCGCGGTCTCGAACCTTGAAATGGTAAAGGAACGTATTTTCATTAGACCTCATTAAGTTGCGGTTTTGGATAGCAGAAAGCACTTTCCCATTGATTAAGTAATTCATAAAGCGATTTTATCGGTCGGCAGCTGGAGAATACGCTCCGAATAATCGTAAGAAACGGCCACCAAAATAAGAGAGTTGACTCGTCCGACTCGATACCCAATTCTTCTAACTGCCATCACATCACCATCGGTCCCTACCCATCTACCCTATTTGCGTCAACTGTCCTTTTCTCATCCCAATGCACATCAAACGACAATGCGTACTACCACCTAAATAGCTCAGGTTCTGTAGCTTGAAGTGCTCATCTGCCCTCCGCAGTATCAATCTGTCCCAGGTCCTCAATAATTAAGACGTATGCACCACGACCGTTGGCTCAAGTGGGCAGCCACAACATCGTCCTCATCACGTAACCGTGGCTGCTCGATAATGTTTTAAAAGAGGTTTAACACCCTCACCGAAAGGATGAGTGAACATCCCGCGTGGGAGGCTGCCTTGTGTACACAATAGACCCCATCTGAACTGATCGTATAATTCTCAATTGCGATAACCTCAAGGATTTCCACCGGCTTATTGGGGCAGCTTGCTTCCAAGACATTATGCTATGGTGCTTTTGCCGCACTCCTATTAAGTCCAACCAGACATTTCACCCATGCTGGATCCCCTGAGCTGCGCTGACTATGCCACTGCTCTGAAGCTGGCATCCGGCGAACTTAACGCCCCCGAGATATGCTGGTCCTCCCCTGTCCCCCTCAGCTACCACCTAGAATTACTTCACAGCAAAATGCTCTGCTGCTCGACCCGGAATTTTGAACTTTAGACCAGAAACAATTGCATTTGCTCTCACTTTTACGGCATATTTGGTCCAGGTGCGCACTTACGTAGGGGTAAGTTGACCGGACGTGGCTACTCCTGGGTTTTCCACCACTTCCCACTGCTTTCATAAACCGTACCCTTTGCACCCCAAAACAAACCATATAAGGTGGCTTTTTGGAATCGTCTCCCTGCTCTTGTCCACTACCGAATTTGAGGTGATTTCTTTCGCTCGGTGGGCTCCGCAGTAGTCGCGGGTCATTCTCGACGCATTCAGCACGGACAGGGGCACCACAAGACGAAAAAACGAATGCTGCGGGCCGTTCTATGCTGCACAACAAGGCCTCAGTACAAGGCCTTGGTGTCGCAGATAAGTTGCTTTTCTGTCACGGTAAAATCACCTTCCATATCTGCTAAAATATCGAAAACCTGAAGCACTGCATTCCACCAACTAGGCTGGGACTTTATTCAAAATGATGGAAGCTAATTCAGCAAAATTTAATTCGCCTATGGCATCTATCATATACATGGACGCACGTGAATAGCCCCAATCTAGTATCAGGGGCATTCTATGTATGTTTTGTCCCGGTGTGACAGCGGGTGACTTTGCCGTTTTACCCTAAGTTGGCTCAGCGTCTTCTGGATACCTACCAAGTATTCCTTGTGACCGGAACGATATTAGACCCATTTTATCTATAGCAAAGCCCTCTTTCCACCTAGGGCCAGACAGCCCACTCAAAGCCACCCATGGCAACAGGGATATGGCCGGTCCTTCAGTGCCATCTAACCTAGTCAACCCCCCATGGTACTGGTCCCTTCCATTCACGACGAAGAAGCTCTGTCGTCGTCCCGATTCACAAAAGCGGTTCGCGATAGGATCCTTCCGACCATGGACCCATCACACCTACCGCAGTTGTTCTACGCGGTGTGGAAAGAACAATTGCACGAGAACTTACATCCCTTCTGTTGTGCCACAGCCTTATCATCGCTGGCCATAATGGGTTTCTTCAAAGGGAATCGTGACAATCGTGAATGATATAATGTCAATAACATAACGTTGTTGGTAGATCTAATGTGCCAATGTGTGGATTACTGTGGGCATTCTTTCTCAAGGCAAGTTTTACAATCAAATGCAACTGGCAAATTACATCTACTAACAAAGCTGTGTTATTAACATTATATCACTTACAATTAAAATCAATGAATGGTTCATAGATTTTTCGATGCACTCTTTGCGTCATCTGGTCCTGAGAATTGTGATACTTGCACGACTGGCTTCCCAACGTACTGATGAAGGCTGTGAACGAAAATAAATCAACGGTAACAATCTTCCTGGGTACGCCGGAGGCCGTTGACGGAGTTACCCGTCGCAAACAACAGGCAAAAATCAGAGTTTGTGGGATCGTGCCTCCAGTGGTTGCCTACCTTTCCTCGCGTCCCACGTCTCCTGAACGGAACTCTTTCAGCAACCTGCACGACAACCCGTGGGGTCTTCCAAGGATGTTTTCTTGAGCCCTTACTTTTCATCCTTTATTTTAATGACATCTACGTCAACACCAACGTAAAATATTCAACGTTTTCTTTATCCTCACTGCTCCTTATGCGACCATCGACAACATCGTGCACAGTTTGTTCTCTCTTTCTTCTTGGCCCACAATCTAACCTATTAGTTTCTCAGCTGGTAAAATTAAAACTGGAGCATGAGTGGAAAATCTCTGTAGGGAACCCAACGATCAATCTACAAGCCATTTCTGTGGTTGTCGAATTTTTCGGAGTTAGGATTTCGGAATTCGAAGACACTGAACTCTTAGAAATAATCGCTCACTGAGGCTGCAAACGTTAGATAGCTGGAGGGTTTAATTGCTAGCACCAGTAAATTCCAAAGGAGTCCCCTGATATCCCAGTAGAGCATTGGACTATCCACTTAGGCTTCACCACCCACCCTTCTATTTTTCAACATGCCCCTGTTCCTCTAACCGAATACCTGGTACATATGCTGACGTCTATAACAACTGCCGTCGTTTTCTTTCCTAATTATTCATGCAAGCTTACTGAAACCACTGTGGTACAAGTTTCTGTCGTCCTGTTCAAACTCAAATTACTGATCTCAATATTCTTATGCTCCTCCCTTCTCTTCTTTCTAGGACTTCTCGTGACAAATCCTGTCCTAGCATCTATCACACACTGCAATCCACGACCCATTCAGTTATGCCTTTTCTCGGCAACCGGAAGTAGTGAACATCGGCAGTAGATCACATGGTCAGTTATAATTGGCTCCCTGTAGCATGTACACCGGGCCCGCAGACCAGAAAGGTTCCACAAATAGAACAAATAGGGACTTTATTCCCCTACCACTGCGCTATTCGTCCTATCAGACCACTGTAACCTGCATCTGCAAACATGTCGGAAGATGAAAAGAAACGCGTTTCAAGTAAGGAACATAAAGCACAGGACTTACTGAGCCATATGCTCTGTAGCGAGAAACCAGCCGGTGTTTGTCGCACGCGTCCTGCCAACGGAACATAACCCCTGCGTGTTTCATGAGAGTTTTCTGGTCCCTGTAAGCTTCGTAAGGAATTGACTGTTATCGTTGTTCCCATTTTTTCTTTACTCAGCTTAACACCAGCTGGAACAAACTCCAGACTGCCCTCTCTCACGCTTTTCTTCAGGCTTGCCAGTGACCGCAGATGCGATGCAGACTCTCACCGAAAGTGCCACTCCATCCTTTGCGCTGGTTGTCTATCCCTGCTAGGGAGCGGCCATCCGGATCTGACGCTCCAGTACCTGGCCGCCCAACCCCAAGACAAGCCAAGCCACGCTAATGACCGCGCCGGGTGCCCCATCCCAGATGACCCATTAGGATTATCCAAGCAGTTACTAGCGCTGCTGAAATGCCGCGTAACCCCCCAACCTCCAAACCCGTACCGACACAGAACACCCTAATCTCCAATATTAAACAAGAACAACACAGGTCTTTCGTGGCAAGTGTATTTAAGGATTGTTTGTAAATCTTAAACTTACTGGTGTTCTTCCCACCACACATCACAATCCGCTGCCAGCCGCATAAGTGCATTGACCATTTTTGTAAGTTCCATCGTCTCTCTGTCCACAATTTTTCATATATTTTTGTCCCGTAAATTGTTTGATGCAACGCTGAGGGTTTCCCGCTGTTTCATTTTAAGCATTATTTTGACTATTGAATGCTGTTAGTTACCATCCTCCATCCACCTCATATGATATCCAGTATGATTTCGACTCTTCCCCATCCGGTTTCTACACCCATATTGGTCTTCATCTTTACGATATTACTCTCCGGAATTCTGATGAACCCGGATACTTGACAACACCCACCATTGCTTCCCAGCCAAATTATGCCCCGGCGATAAGTACCTTTGATGCATTTAGACATGGATTGACTCGCAGTGCGTGAATCATATTCAGCCCCAGATAATTTCGGCGTCGGGTTATCTAGTTCTGATTTAGAGCGCAAAAACTCGTGATTAGCCCATCTCATTGCAGGTTGTGTTCATGAGAGCACAGATACTGCATCTTCACGACTAAATTTTTGTTTTGCGATTTCCACTGCGCCATCTTTGTATAAATTTGACCTTGCCTTGCGCATGACTCTGAAAGTTCGAGAAATATACCCACTATTATTATTGTTATTAATTTTAATAACGCAGTTTTAACCAATACAGATATGTAAGTAATTTGACGTTGGTTTAGGCGGCATTCTACACTGCGGCATATAAGACTTTGAGAATTTTGAACCAGCATTTTTGACTCGTTTTCCAACATCATCTTCAGCCTAAAAGCAGCTTCGGGAATTTTTACATATTTACTGCATGTTCCTTTTCTGGTCAAGGGTTACCACCGTAATTCTTTTTATTTTATTTTACGGCACATCGTGTAAATTTGCTTCCCTTCTAAGAACCAGTTTCAACTACACTCTTTGAAGCTCGGATAACTTAGCGGTGCATGTAAATCTGATGTTTTATCTATAAAATAGTCTACTTTTTGTAGCAAGCTAAGATTATGTACCAAGCCTCCTTCTCCTTAATCCTTAGCTTTCAAGATTGCAATGGCTAAGGGGATGAGCTTGAAAAGTTTATTCTCAACGCCGGACACTTACAACTACATTCACGGGACATTTGATCCAGCTTTATGTCATTAGTAGTCGCGCGTGTGTTAAGCGGTACACTGAATTTACCTGAGAGCCTTTTGCTTCCTGCAGCCCATACAGTCTTATACTTCACTTCAAACGTCGCTCTGTCCATAACTCCCATCGACTGTTATTTTTCGCTAGTTGTAGGTCGGAAATCCTGTCGCCTTTTCTGGATGCCAAAAAATCGTATCTTAAATGACCTAGCTTCCACATAATATTATATTGTTTCGCACGTTTATATTTATAGACACGTTTTATGTGCATATCCAAGCAGAAAGGCTTGCACATATATATGTACACAAATATCACTATATACCTGTGAATGCAGATACTCAACCATTTGCTTCAGTTATACCTCCTCGGTAGTCCTGATGGCTTCGTTAACATCCAAGCTTAGGGAGCAGTTTTGACTCCTGGTCAGTCATCTTTCACTCCTCGGGGCATGTTTCCTCTCCTGACCGTCCCTAAAACACCACTCTGTTCAAAAGTTCCACTTGATATTTCCCTCGATGAGCTGCCCGTAGGAAGTCATTGTTCTTTTGTTTAATAACTTCAACAGGTCTGTCGTGAATAGGCTACTTTTGTGTGGTTACACCGTAGTAGAGATATACGGATCAATATAAACAATGTGCAATTTTATGCAGAACTGCATACCCACGAACTTACTGGATTGTTTAAATTTTGGTTTACTTTCTGAACTTTTCCTAAATGGTTCACCAATCACTCCTCCGTTTCCATGTGGCGCCTGTCATGGTCGACTTTATTTCGCATCCGCAATTGGTGCATGCTCCTAGCTCCTTTGCCTGTTCATTATTTTTGCCAATCTGTCTCCTCTACCTTGTGCTCAATGTTCTCAAATATAGACCTTTGCGATGCCATAGATACTTTAATGAGAAGACTGAAAAATGTTCGTCGTTGTAACATGACCTGAGCCATCTTCCTTCCTGCTTACGTACAGGTTGCTAAAAACATTCCAACGATCCATTCTTCCCTTCATTTCTTGCTTTCCTAGGTAGAACAGGGGACGAGGACCCGGCACCAGTGTCCCGTCACCACAGGCTTTGTCAGCCGACAGAGAATTGGATATACTTTGACAAGTGAACCAAAAGGATGTGAAGCTGTACCTGACGTGAGCCACGACCACCAAAATCCTGTTTGGGACAAATGCTTTGTGACGTTCCACCGTGCGATAGTCCTTGCCATTCTCCTTGTTGGACTCAGGTTTACACTGTTCCAATGCCTAGCCAGACAAAGCGATCTCGCTTTCGAAAACATCACCTTTCTCACCTCACCTTTAACTAAAGTCTGAGTTTCTCTTCTCTACTTTCCCGTTACTTACTTCCCTATGGTGCACGGCCAACTTCAAGGCTCGGATCGGGAAAAATCCGGCAGGTAGCTCGGCTGCATCAATGCGCGGTTTCAGCTAGTTTGGCGGATCACACTAACAGTATGCAACTAAAGAGTTTCTCGGACTGAGTATGCAGCGCACCTTCAGCTCCGCCAACCAGCACCGATTGAGTTAACAAATTATTGGTAACGCTGCTCACATGAGCCCTCATATACTGGCATCCCAGTCACCTTGCTTCTACCCATATTTTCTTTACCTTGCTTTATACCACAGCTCTTTCGAGCACCGCTGGACTCCACTGTTATCACCAGCACATCAGGGCTTTTCATGAAACACCCCCACGACATTTTTGCCTTCAGGTTGCTATCCATAAGCTCACAGATTTCTGATTCCTTACCTGCCACTAAGTTGCTTCAGAAGGCCGAGGTCCCAGGAAGACATCCAGCTGTAAAACCGCTGAAAATCTGTTAAAAGTGCTGTTACCTTCCTCCGGCCAAGAACTCCAAAAGAACTTCCATCGTTTGCGCTTTCACCCCTTGCTTTTCTATATGTCACCATCCATTCTCCATGAAATCTCTTGGACAAGCCTTTCCAGGTTTGTGTGGCAAGTCAACACAAGGGCCAATATTTATTTCTTTCTTCTGGACTGGGTTCCAAGCGTTCTTCTGGGGAGATCAAAGAAGCGTGCGTGCCCGCAGGATGAATGGCTACAGATGGGAGGAACAGTACCAATAAAAATAGGACTTTATTGGACACAAACACAGCAAATTTTGTGACAATGTAAGTCTCATTTTATTGTGAGCGGTGGGTAGGAACAAACGCATTGCATGAACGTAGCTGTAAATCTTTTCTGCAATAGTACTGTTTTGATCCCATGTGAGATTTCCACCTCTAAGCTAACAAGTTTGCGGGTGACTCAAGTAGAAACAAAAGTTGCTGTTTTCAATTTGGCCCCGCGGGCAACATAAGAAAGAGATCTATCAGCGGATCAGCTGCAGAGGTTGATTGTGATGGGTTGGATTGGGTTTCGACAAAGATGGATGTTGTGGTGTACTGGAGACAAAAATGCTGGAAATGGGACAAGTCAGAAACTGTTACTCCCCCGGATTTGTTGGGTTTCATATGGAATCACGTCAGATGCGCGGTGTTCGCGGACTTTGGTATTCCACGTGCACTTGAAATAAAGCCTTAAAGGCACCACGGTTAACTGAACTGAAGTTTGCTGTAACTATTGGTGGATTATTGGCTTGTGGTCTTTGGGATGGCCACCTGGTTATTCCTTAGCGGTGGCTACACAGAACTTCCGCAAAGTATTGCATGTGCTGACGTGTGCGACAGGGCAAGAGAAGAAACGTTTGGCGCCAGGAAGATTTACAATGCATGTCCCTGTAGGCCCCAAATCAGAGTAGTATTTATTCAAGAACGGGCAAAACCCCCGCGGGTTGTCAGTCTATAGTCAGATTGACTGGTGGCGCACTGGACACCCAAACTGAAAACCACCGCTTTTGCGCTTGAGACAGGAGGTGAGATCCACCAAGTCATGCAAGCCCACTAACTGTCAGCAGCGATGAGAGCGGCAGGTCCAACGGCGCCATTCATGCCAAGTTGATTTCCTATCTGTGGTTTCTTATTATCTTGAATGGAGTGCGCTTCATGGTCGTCTACAGGCATCTCCTGGCGCCGCATTGGGACATCAGAATATGGAACAAAATATGAAGAGAACGTGCAGTCTGGTGAGGTGCCAGCTGCGGATTAATGTAGGAATTTGTAAAACAAGCTATGACGGGAATTTTGGGTCAGTATAACAACGAAGAGGCATGGTATTCCATGACAGCAGTTAAAGGCGGAGCTACATGGTATGGAGTCATAAAGTATTTTTAGAAGTCCATACCGTAGTTACTCGCTGTTCATAGGTATATAGACGTCGGACTACCTTGTAAATGGGTACTGTCATGCAGTAATGATAATAATGGCTGTATATTTCATGAAGTGTACCCAGAAGCACTCACGATGCATGACTGTGGATCACCATTGTGCCAACAGTGCAAAAACAGTACATTGACTTGGGAGAGTCGGAGAAGTTTCGGGGAAGAAAATACGAGGGCACAATGTGGACAGCGGATCAGAACGCAGCACACAATGGCGGGGTCCGTTTGAAACTAGGGTCAATGGAACTTTGTCAGCACCCTCGGATGCAGCTTTTGTTTGGGTCCCATAAGGCGCATGGCAAAGGGTACAGGAGGGTGCAGATCAGGTTGACGGGAAAATAGGAATAAAAACATTTCTTACTCAAGTTTTCACTCTGTTGGAATCGGACAAATGGGGCTGATAAACTGAGTACTGGAAAATTTCATTGGTTCAACTGGTGCGACAACAAATTGGAGGCGGCGGAAAATTATCCTCATACGTTCACACACTTCAGATTGGCTGGTCAAGTCAATATGGATCATTACGGAATGGTAAAAGGTCAACATTATATGCAAACGAGAATGGGAGCCATGGTCATGGAAAAAGGTGAAAGATGTAGCTGTGGATACGCCACACATTAGCATCCGTGAATCTAAAAGAAATTTCTCTATAGAGAACAGGTTTTAAAAATTGAGAAAGCAAGTTTTTGGAGCTGTCAGCAAACGTGCCACCAGATTTTCTTAAGTTTCTCCTATAAAGTGTGAAACAGCAGAATCAGCAAACAAGGATAAAGTGGGTGGGCAGACGCGGGTGGCAAAACAAAAAGCAAGTGTATACGGTGGAAACCGCGGATTACGCGACAGATGCTCAAAATTCGATTGCCGTTTGCGAATCGAGGTTTAGTTTTATACAATGTTCCATGTAGTCTTGCGAGGAAGAGTAGCCCAGAAGTCGTTTTGTAAATGTTCTTTGAACATTCTAAATCTCGAGTCCGTCACTCTGCCGCATGTTGGACACGCGATGGAACAGCAGTCCAGGATAGGTCTTACGTGGATTTATATATTAACAACTTGCTTTCCTGGTTTTTAAAAGTTCTGTGCACCAACCCGATTAGTCTCCTAGCTTTTGCAATTTGTATCCCTGTGTGTTCTGAGAAGTTGAAGATGCGGCAACCGGTGCAGGAGAGTGGGCTATAAAATATCGCTGCCGCTCTTCAGGTGCTTCCTGCCACCAGCTGCCAGACTTGCATTCATCAAAAGCCTCTGTGGTAGATTTACTTCCTTATCGTCTGGTAGTTTGCTCCGGTAGCTTTCGTTCTTACGGAGATATTTGGTTTCCCCTATCATCGGAGAAGGTCAAGAGTTGCCACCTTTATTGGTTGGAAGTCTCTGTTGCACCTTCCCCCTTACTTCCGTTGCCGGATAGCGGACATTTTTTCCATAGCTCCCTCAGAAGACATCCCACGCTATGTACCCCCGAGTGGACAGTGCCTGCTTCATCACATTCTATATGGCCCCGAGAGCCACTGTCGATCTTTGGCAATTAGTCTGTACACGGCTTATTCATCTGAAAGCTTAATCAGTGTGGGCCTCCACGGAAGAGAGGGACTTTTGGGACCCACTCAGTTCACGTTTGCTTTCGCCATGCGGCTCGCCCTCTAAGTTTGGGCGGCGATAAAGGTCGAAGCTAAAGCCACAGGACCTGTTTCCTTTAGGAGGTGAATTCCGGGTTAAATTAATATCTTGTTCTGTTCGCCAGAGTTTTGGACTTAGTCTTCAGGCCCGCTTGTAGCTTAGCCGTGGTCATGTTTATGCAGTCTCCCGATGCTGCTGGCCCTATAGGAGACGCTGTGGCCGGCCAAACATACAATCACTTGCCATCTTTTCTTTTGCATTCCCTCGGGAGATTGCTGAAGAGTGACCGAAGAGCTTTCGGCGGTAATACCAATTCAGCGGGTTCAGATGCGAAGGCGCACTCGTTTGTAATATCGTTCTGTCGTTCCCGATGCTTTCTAGGAAAGCGGCTTTCGTGCTGTGACCACATGTCAAATCATCCAAGATGTTTTGTTAGGATATCAGGGAAAATAACCTCTTATTTGCCGATCATTTCGGATATGCTTATCTTTTGCGAACTTAAAAGCAGTAGATGTCGCTGCTCGTTTACCACATCGTGCATTCATGCAGGCGTGCTATACTACAGGCAACTTTGACAAACAGTAATAAAATAAGGAACTTTCTTGCAAAACGAACATTCCAACAATAAGCTCCAAAGCACGTTAAAGAAAACACTGAAAAACTGAATGGTGCATTAGCAAGACGGATATGAGTGTTTCTTGAAATAAGGCACTTGAAATGGCGCACTTAGGGCCATTGTGCGGCACACTGTGCTCAGTGAAATAAGCGGGCTTTTTCACTTAAAACTGCACCCACAGAATCAAACAGCGCGGTGATTCACATCAGGGCTGGTCCGTTGCACGGAAAAAGTCTCCTTCTGACAAACTGATGTGATTCAACGGTCTGAGACAGAGGCCATTGTTCCTCCGGTATTTTGTTCTCAAGTCTCTCACATGTTCAGCTCAAGCATACTGGTTACTGCTAAAGGAAGACGTAATGCACGCAGTTCACCCTCGCGGTGATGTAACATCACAGCATGCAATCTGTTGAATACAAGGCGGCACCTTACTGACAAATCCGTAAACAGACATAATAGAAAAAATATTTACTTTGTAAGAGAAAACATGCACTTCACGGCATTTTTGTTTCACTCCATTCTCCAGTGTATTTTTCATGTTTAAGGGTGCGTCAGTGGTGTTCTATGTAGAGCAATTCTCAGGCCTCAAATCCTTTCCAGCCATAAAATGGAAGTTACCGTATTCTGTGCCACAATAACTTCTTTGTTTACACTGTCCCACAGAGATACCATTCGATTCTTGAAGGAGCGTTTCCGTACTCTCGTTCTATGACGATGCTTGAACACTTTTTGGAGTGCCGTCTGAGTGTGTTCAGTTAGGAACGCCGGGAAAACATCCGCCATTTGTGTGGAAAACAGATGAAGCGTGAGAAAATAGATGCCTCTATTCTGCGAATTTTCAGGCACACGTGCTGACGACGGTCAGATGTTGAGGGTAAGGAATATTGCTGTACTCGCTGGAGTATCCCCGGCCGGCCCAGATTGTGCAATATGGCTACCCCAGTAGGTTGTGTGGAACGTAGCGCCCTATAGAACCTGTAAACCTTTTGCAGCAGTGGCGCAGACGCGGGAATCACTGAGTGTGCAAGCCTCGATCCTGATCAATGCTTCAACTTTTCGTAATCGTAACCACTTTGGTGATCAAAAGGCATGCGTTCAAACCACCAACGGTTGAAGGTCTTGTAATTTACCCGCTGCATTTAAACTACGTATATGTTCCTGTGTACGAAAAGTGACCGTCTTTATTTGGCAGTTGGAAATATTTTTATTCATTGATGAGTGAGATATGTGAATTTATATAAAATCCGATGAACTTAATACATAACTCACAGCAATGTATCTACTGATCAGAGATACAGCGACTGAATATTTGGTGACACTGGTGGGTAAGTTTAATAAATACTGAAAAATATATTGTTCTGATAGCTTTAATAAACCAAATTGTTCTTCTATTGTATATGATGCATGCTATTACTTTCAGTGGTTGGCGAATAATCAAGACACTGTACTTATCCTAGAGTCCGATAATTTTTGTAATGAATAATGAATAGTGCCGCCAAAGACACTCGAATGATTAATGGATATACTTTTTCCCGCAAACCGGTGACGCGTTCCTGTTCCTCTTTGGCAATTCGGTGATTTATAAACAAACAGAAAAAAAAACATGATGGTCTCCGCCCCTTTTCAAAAAAGTAATTACCTGTTGTCAAAAACGGAATATAAGATCACCGGCTTCAAAAACATTGTTGACATCTTACTGAAAAAAAAACAACTCGTCAGTTTACCTGTATTAGGAGCATTTGTCGCAGACATCACAGAACTGCTTCTAAGATATTACTTTTTTCCGCTAATTATCTAGACATCATTATGGTCAGAAAAAGTGGTTAACCGTTTCATCTAAGCTCGGGCATTTTCACTTTTCCAATCAAGAACGAGTAGGAACAGGATTTACATTTGTCCTCTGCGGATTCGTTTTTTGGATCAATTATTGCCTCCCAGCGCTTAAGTTGGGATTTAGATTCTAAGGTGATTGGTGAACCCAAAATTTTCCGCTCACTACAGTAATGTGAACAGTATTTTGTTAGAACGAAAAAGATATTCGCAAATTAAAATGAAGGACTAAAAATTGATTTCTGTCACTGAGTGGGGAAGTGCAAGTTGCTGAGTTTTATCTGGATCCAACAGATAACACCGGCCAATACTGTTGAAATCGTAAAGTAATATTCAGCAGCTTATATTTATTGAATATGCTTTTCTCCTACCAAAGTGAAGAAATTCAAACAACTTCTAAGTACCTGAGTAACAGTGCTTTTAAAAATAAACATAAACTGGTTCAAGTTGAAGTATTTACTGAAGGGTATTGAAGTAAATACAGCGAGCCCTCAGAAAACTGAAAAACGGGAAGTTGTAATAAAACACCTAGTTTGGGAAATGTCAATAGAGGAAATAGAATCTCTCGCCGTAGCAGCCAATCGTGGCAAAATTTTCGTGATTGCATTAACAATTTGGTTTAGAGCACGTAGCTGGTCGAAATTGTGGGGAAAACAATATCAATTATTTTACAATACCTGTGGTTTTATCTTTGATTTTGATGGCGAAGGATCTATGCAGAAATGTTTTAGCCGGGATCTATATTCACCTTAGTTTCTTTTTTTTAAATACCGTAATGGAAATTCGTCTCTCATTTGAGGTGCCAATTTTGAAGCAAGCAGCGAGGCAAAAATACAGTTGTTCACGAAACTTGTTAAGCGTTTTGCTAACGTTCAGGGAGATAAGCTGTTCCGCCAATGGAGTAGATGAAATTTATTTGATGCTCGGGTACTGTTTTAAATAGACAGTTTCATTTAGTTGACAGCGAGGACAATTTCACCTTGGAAGAAAAAATACAATGAGTTTTACACATTCGGGTGACTGTCGGTTATGTACTCCAGCGACCGGCTGACAAGGCTTGCATTGCCTTAGAACTTCTGAAAGGTGAAGAGAAAAATGTGAATACATACAATGCCTACGCAAATGTATATTTACTTTCTATGCTGCCTAGGCCTATGGAACTTTTATTCGCGAAGTAAATAAGTAACGATTTCCCAGGTGAGCAAGTGGCCTAGCTCAAACCAATTTTAAATTTAAACTATTATTCTTACTCAAATAATTTCCAAAACATTTTAAGGCAAAACCCTTAGAAAATGCGTCACTAAGCTAGGATGACGCACATGTTCAAAAGCAATAGCCAGCATGATCCAAAATATCAGGCTATTTTTACTAAAGCCATAGTAACTAATGAGTGAGACTGAAGAAATAGGCCACTAAAAATAGCGCAGTTTTTGACTTAATAAGCCGTTTATTGAAGTTAACCCGACTAACTGCCTCGAAAGTTGAGCACCGTTGCCTTTGCTTTTGGCTTATTAGTTTATTTGAAGCTTTTTGGGTTCAGCACTTATGATGAGAATACTTAGGATGCTGTTCCCTTGACCAACAATTTTAGCAAATGTTTTCTAAAGACGTTTTCTTTTCTAGTTGGTTTATACTGTACCCTTTGACGCTTATTAATAAATATTTAACGTTTTTATGAGCAGGCGTCCTCTAATCGTAGGGAGAAGTTTAATTAAACGACGATCCGTGTTTTACAAAAGATCTCAATGCACTAACAACAGAATTTACTAAAGAAACTCTTCGACTCACCCAGGAAAAACATAGGTACTGACCACCTGTCCTTGGAAAGTGGAGACATCCAAGAAATTTATTGTCAGTATTCTCAGATACAGAACAAGTATATTCATCTCCAAAGCTTAATAATATGACTCTCTAGATCTGCTACTAATAGGATCTACCTGACCAGGACTGGAGCCCATTTTTGCTTCGGTTATTACCGTCTTGCAGAAACATTTAGAAAAAAGAGAATCCAAAGTGCAGCATTTCGGCACAACAGTAAATTTTGAAGGGTTAAGCAAGCGCAACTTACTTAAAAAGTCGGGTTTGGACTTGTGTAGGCCATATGATTTGGTGTGTGGCTTCGAGTTTTATTAAACAGAAACAATTAATGCTCTACCTTTGAAATGTACGGTAAAAAGCAGTAATGTAAAATGACAATTTACTTAAATATGTAGGTGATCCTGCAGAGTTCTCTTTCACCACTTCTGCGGTAAAGTAAGATTTATAATCCAATATAGCTTTTGTGTAGTAGATTATTAGGGGGCGTTTGTTTCCCTCACACTGTTCTGACTCAAATCAATGGAAGGAGTAGATTATTCAGGTTTTGCACAAGTTCAAATACTCGATAATCAAACTAAGAAGTTGCAAGTGACCATAGGATTTTAGGTTCCTCATCGCAATTTCAAATACTTTTCGACGCAGTTACCTTTCTTTGACGCCTCTGGCCTTGGAAAAGCAGAAAAAGCAAATGTTTTTCAAAAGTTATTTAAAACAGGTCACCTATGGGATGTTTGCTCTTGATCTCCACAGAAGAACATGCTGCTCTTTAAAGTACTGCAAACCGTTGTAATGTTGAGTTAAAAACAATGTACACAACATGAATCGAAATCGCCAAACTGTTCAAAGGACTCTTCTATAAGCAGAATGTAGGTTAAAACAACAAGAGCCCCTATTTTTACCAACGGATCCAAAGTTTTAGGTTCCAAATGGTTTTCAGACAAGAAAAATTCTGGGTATCAGTGAGCAAATAAATATTGGTTAATGAGGGGGAAAACGTTGCCGCAGTAGCAAATGATTTTCTGTCGTCCTGACACGTATTCATTTTCAGCATTCGCTGCAAACTGAAAAATATATAAATATTTACAGCAGAAGGTTATGTCTTTTCAAAAATGGGGCTGTCATCTTAGCTCCCAAGCTAAGATTAAGGTACGTATAACTCAGTGCTACTAGTTACGCTAAGATTAACACCATGAACACTAGTTTTATGGTTATCAGCTTTTTCACTTTTTATAGCCCTTGGAAACTACTAAAATGTGATAAAGTTTCCTATCTGCACAGGTAGCACGTGTCTGCGCTAACTCACAGCACACACGTTTTAGCCTAATGCTTGAATGTGGTCTGCCCAGCAGTTACAACTTTACATCTGAATTGAAAAACTTTAATCTGCAGACTGCCTTTTTTAGCAGAAATCTTTAAAGTCCTGAAACGAAATGAGCTTAGCAAAGAAGTAATAATGAAGCAGTTCTTGAAATTTTGATCTTCATTTCCCAAAAGGAGGCGGTTCATAGACTGGAGACTGAGTTGTCATTTGGCTTAGCTACTTTGACGATATCGTTTTACCGTCTAACAATGCACAAAACGTTGGGCCGCTTGGTACTTTAAATATCTATCATAGTTTGTTGTGTTCTTGATTGTGAGACCCTGCTTATCTCTCCTAAGTTAGCCCGGCAACTTTCTGTATTCGACCACCGATGTTTTCACAATGCCGGCGTCTTATGGAAAAAAAAGGTGACCAGTGACGTGTGCTAGGTGCAGATAGTCAACACCTGATTGAGATACTTGCCCTCTGTCGCCTTCGGTGGTTTGGACATGTATTGCATATGTCTGCTCAAATTTTAATTTTTGTTGTTCCTTTCGGAATTTTTGGGCAAGGTTGGAAGAGACGATGTGGCGGTCAAGCTATGACTAAGCTTAGAGGTAGGAAGAAGTTGGCTTCTACCTTGACTTCGGTTGGTTCTGTTTGCCTTTCTGGTTGGTGCTCAGGATATCAGGACTGTTGCCAGTTAAAGATGCTGACAAATAAGACAAAATCAAAGTCAGTGGCGCGAGTGCTATATGGTTATTCTGTAGAACTATACTTCTTAGAAAATAATCCAAAAACAACTAAAAATCTATGAAAATTTTACTGTGAGAATATAGAATAAAATTTAATTTGTTATGATTTATCATTTTTCTCTACTTTGTTTCCCTTCCTTGGCGTTCCAATCACGAGTTGTTGCCTTTGCATCCTGCTTGTTTTCAAGGCTGTGTATACTACATATATATATATACATAATAAACCACATAAAAGTTCATCACTGATTGGGTAACTGTCTGCGGACATGTGGAGATGGTGAAATATAGGGCTACTATGTTACGCGTTATTGTTATTTACTAACCATTTTAGATACATGTCGAATAGTTTGATGGTTTTGATGTTGGACCCGTAACCGCTCATCCCAACTCTGCTTGTAACTTAGGAAGCAATGCCCATTTACCAGTAATGTGTCCCACCACGAAAACAGACTGCGGAACGCTAATGAGTTGTTAACTTTTGATAAACCATTTAAGTGTCAATAAAATTAGTTATTTGAACCGTTTACAACTCCGGCAAATTGCAGTAAGCGCCTGACTAAAGAATGAAAGTATTTTGTAAGAAACTTGTCTGTCACACATGAATACTGCAGCAACAAAAGGACAGCATTCGTAACCAAACCAAATATCCAATAGTATAATAGTTTCTTATTTCACTGTTGTCGTGCTGTTATGTAGTATAACAGGAGTAACAAATAATGTCAACCAGCATTTGATTTATTAGTTGCATTTAAGAAGTACTTTAAAATCGGATGGATGTTCTTTTCATGTCGACTCATTTGTCCGGAAGAGATTAATAAATACTGAACAAAGCTCACAAAAGAATTTTAATACTGGCACAACAGTTTAACGGTTACACTCTTACCTAATAGCGAAAGAGAAAATGTAATATTTCCGTTATGATTCTCAAAAAAAATCAAGGAAGGATTGAAGAATGTTTGATAACTCAAGAATGCGTAAACAGCACAAAACGTGAGAAGTCGTGCATTTAGGAACGTTAAAACTTTCGGTTGGATTAAACAAAGTGGTTCTTAAGGTTTCATGTGGAACGGCATTATAGAATTTTATATCGCTTCCTTCTAATCAAGAATAACGTAAAACGCATGAAATTTTGATGTGTTTATATTACGCTGCAAAATATTTCCCCATTCGTTATATGTATAAAGTTTATTATCTTATGTCTACGTATATGTTTGCAAAATCTGTTAACAACTCAGGAGTCACCATAATATTGGGGAAGAGCAAAAGCAGCAAACGTGAAAGAGGGAAGAATAAGAAGCATTCTATCTAATTCGGCATACATGTGAGCTTATTATTCTTCAGTTTTACGCGGTCAGTTGTGCATCGACATCCGTAATTCCTTTGTAAGCTTCATGCTACTCGATTGCCTGAACCAAAGTAGAGGGCCAAAATAGGGAATTCAGCCCGTTCTACTAGACCTGAAAATAAGGTTGCCTGAATGTCATAAAATCTTCCGTAAAATGGGGACTATCTTCTCTGTTCATGCACCCTTTGCTTGAGTTTAGACATCCTTGGCGCCCATGATACTCAAATATCCTGATGATCACCTAAAAGCAAACTCTCTATCCAACCCGTAGTTCTTTTAGAATCATGGCTTAACAGACTACTCCAGACTGGTTGCTCCGTGGAAGGAGCCGGGATCTCGCCTTCGTTCTTGCATTTTTTGTTGACACCACTGTCACAAAGAGGCGGTGCACAACATTTTTCAGTGAACGCCATTTGAGAAACAGATCGTATGGGGGAACTGCAGAGGGTAAGTAGCCAGCTTAGAACCTAATGGACCACAATGGAGCAGTTTTGTAGATCATATATTAAGATTTTATATGAGTTCAGACGAGTAATCTCTGCTACAGAATTTCGAGAATAAGCATGTTTGCTTAGTGAGATATCTTGTCATCAACTTTAAGGCACCCATATATATCACCTTTTATTAATTAACCGCGATCCCGTTTTATTAGTTTTGCTATCCCTAATATATAGTGGGTACCATTTGCATTGAAACTTCCCGGGCAGACAGAAATAGAGTTACCTCCTAACAGGGCTCAGTTTTTGGTACTGAAGTTTAAATAAAATGCTCGGTTTTGTTGCGCTGTAAAGATGAATACACCACTATTCGGAAGGTTACTGCAGCTGATCTAGTAGGACGTTATGTAGTTGCATGCTGTAACAAAAACCGATTTAATACTCCACCAGGAAGTGGCTTCAAATGCCATGAGGTACAATAAAAAAAGTGAAGCTCAGGGGCTGAAGTCCAGCAAGCGAAAGCAACAGTATGTCACTTATAAACCTAGGAACGAGATGGCAAAATACAATGTTCCTCACAATAATACCTCAGTTACTAGGATCATGGATTTCGGAGTCTCTTGTCGTGAAGCTACGGAGCATGCCTCTTTCACTATATGCGCTTCAAGTATGTAGTGGAAATTGTAACTTTCAGTTAAACCAGGTTATATTTAGTGAAAATCGGGTAATGGTTCATGAATTCGGCGAATGTTCTGCGTTAGTTCGGCAAACGAGCAAAAGTTGTTTATTAAACTTATTTTGTTTCTTCTAACCCAGAGACTGTTTGTGACTTAATGAATAGTGTTTTAAGAGACTACTGGATTATAGTTCGTAAATCCTATGCCAAAACTAGGAGCTTTTGTGTGGTAACTAATCCTCTACACGAGGACCATTGTAAGACTATAATCGTGGTTATAAATTTGGTAGTTGTGCTCATACGCCATCAGTCGACATTCGACAAAACTGTCAAAATAACTTGAGGGGGTAATAAATTATTTCACACATTGCACAACTGATCTCAGAGAGGGCAGAAGACAGAAAGCGGAAAATTTGTTTACACGAAGAAGTAATTGCAGTTATTATTGAAAGAAGGAAAAATTCAATATGCAACGAGTAAAAGCGTCTATTATGCCCTTAACAACCGTGAAAACCAGTGCAGATACTGAAAATTTGGGCTACTGCATTTTCGATTTCGTTTAGCAGCACTTTACAGAGAAGTTTCAACGGTACCTATTTGCTTTTGGAGTGTTTATCCCAGGCAACACAAAAGCTGCCAAAAGGTATCCATTAGAAGCACCATGGAACGCTGCGTGTTATAACACTGCAATGATAGTACAGCGTAATGCAGAGGTTCTACAGCTCACCATAAAACAGGTTCAACAACAACCTGTTGATTTTCATTTTTGATTGCAAGCAAAATTTAAAAATGCTATTATTTTGTCTAACAAATTTTAGTCATGAATTCCTTTGTACTTTGAATATCATTTTCTTGCTAGCCGTGACTAGTTGTACGCAAGCAGAAAAGAACTTCAAAACAAATCCGTTTTTGATCTGGTAGCTTTGCAAACTTAGAAAGTTTCGAGGATACCATAAAACAGTAGAAAGATGAAACCAGTACAAACTATTCATAAAACCAGAAAGTAGATATAATTAGTATTCTTTGAACTAGTTTTATGATATTTTTCTTTAAATTTTCCTAGTGATGCACTGCATCGTATAATTCTGCCGAAAACCGGAAGGCGGTTCTTTAAGATCCTTCAAATAAAAGTAAGCATCAGCGACCGAATCAGAATTCCGGGAAGTTGCTCAAATGATATTCGTTGACTAAAACGAAAACAGTGCTGCATATAACTTAGTTTACCAAAAAGATAAAACATTTTTCCCTAGAAGATGCAGGATTTGTGAGCTGTTAGCGGACTTTGCTAAAAACGATTTTCGCGGGAAAAATTTAAGAAGGCTGTCCAAAATGAGGGGTTAATTAAGGGAATAGAAAACATCTTTGCCTTGTTTACAGGTAACATATTTGCTGGTTCAGGTGGCCGAAGGGTCCTTGTTATCAGCTTCAGGTTTTTTATCGAGATATTTTGAAATTCAAAGGTGCGTCCAGGAGCCATCCAGAACTGTTTTCATCAATTAGTTGGGAACATCGTCGACAACCCTTACGCTATTTACATTAGTATATGTGATGCAAAATTTGTTGATCAAGTGTTTTGCAATCTTTATGACTTAACATCCCGTCAGTTTAATAACTCACTAAGGAAACAATGAAGTAAAATATCGCGGCCTGTTAAATATCAGGTCAAATAACTTCAGCTGAATGCAAAAAAGCCATGGCATCTTAAATCTGCTGCAGTTACCAAATGTGAAGTTCCTCTCAAAGATTGATTTTCTAATTCTGCAAGCAACTGCATTTTTCCTTGTTGGCTCTCACGTAATGAAACGAGTTTAGTGTTACAAATAATGCTATTTGGGACAAGCTGAGCTGTTAGATGATTTGAAGATAAGACTCGCTTACCATAAAAAGCTTCCACTTGTTTGAGAGGTCACAGCCTAACAGTTAATTATAAATTGAACATGTACCTACTAGGTGTGCTTGCAGCTAACGTGTTCGAGGTTTGGCTTATTGTTCATAGTTTCTTTCGCCTTTGGGGAACCAATCAAGCATGAAGGACGTTTGGTAGGGTTCTAGTTGGTAGTGTCTCTTCACTTCGAAGAAGATTAGGTTAATATTTCATTCGAGAAGCTACAAGTTAACTGTAAAATTCACGCAATTTAAAGATATTGAGGGATTTCAATCCGAGAAGTAGCAAGAAGGAGGAAATATGATGCAATTTCTGTTCTGCTGATTAGCTCTATGGCTTTTGTCTTCGCGATAAGAAAAGTAACGAATTCGTCAATTGTCAGGATCTTTTAACTAAATATAATTGGCTATCCAATGTAAATCGCTCACACTATATATCTGACTGGAACAATTAGTGGGCCTCTAAGCGTACCTGTGAGATTCCGGGAAAAATATGTTCCGTTTGTCCCGCCTAACACCAAATAAGTTTCCTAGAGATTATTTGGGATGTTTAGTTTTCAAATGAATCATCATGGATAAGCCAAATTTAGCCACCTACGATTTTTTACTTCCTTGATCTTTACAGATCGCATGCTAAATACAAAACACCATTGGAAATTGGTTTTACTTGTGGAAAAATTTATTAGTGCGTTTAAATGTGGCTGAGCTTGTTTAATCCGAACAAAACTTATACGCAACCGTATGCTGAGATCGCAAAATGTGCCATTGTATACTTGAGGCCGTAAATTAGTAATGGTCGCCAATGGATAGCTGTCATTATGTCAAACAAATATTTTTCTGTTGCAGATAGCAAATGTAATTCTTTTAGCAAACGTTTATTATTTTGGTAATATCATGAATAATATTTATTATTGTTGCTGACATTATTATGGGGTATATCCACCATGAGTAATTTGGCCCTAGTTTTTCACGTAAACTGGGATAAGTGAGTAATTAAACTCGTGCCTATGTAAGTGTGAGGATTCATCTTAACGTACGTGAACTTCCGGTTTCTTAGTCTTGAAAGGCTGCGGCCGTATCTCGCTTTTCGTTTACCAAAACAAATCGGAAAATCATTCCTATATGAAAGATACATCACAAAATCATCCATATCAGTTTTTAGCTTTGAAGCTGAGTACCACAGCCGAAAGCCTGGTGTCTACCATGTATGAGCCAGGCTTGCAATTTTTCGACAGTCGCATTTGCTCCGAACGAATGGCAGAATGTCGTCATTCACAGGGCGACATGTAAAATACCCAAGCTTATAAAGTTGTTCCAGTCAAAATTTATTATGGTGCTCCCTTCTTTTCTTTATTAACCCCGTAAAAATAAACTGCCACTAACCTTCAGCATAGTACATAAACGTATTTGACTTAGGTTCAGAAACAGTGCAGTTTACAAATCTTTTTAAACTTCCAGTGCAACGCAAAGTTTGTCAACACAGCTTGTGACAGGAAATGATTTCTCAAAGTAGCTTGGCTGAACCGACTGACTTTACAGTGTTGTGGAATTGTGAAAAGTTTACTGTAAAATAAAAAGTTGAAAGACTATACAAAAGGGGTAAGATTTCACATGCAAGAATACCGCCGACTACAGCAATGAGTCATGTCACTTGTTGTCCCTAAGCGTTGCTTGGAAGTAGGGATCTTTTGAACCTCAAATAGGAAGCGAAACTGGGTTTATAGGAACCCGTCCGTTGGTAGAGGTTTTCATTAGAGGCAGTCGTCTTGTGGACAAGTGGAATATATGTCCTGGAAAATTTAACCTATAATAATATAGTGGCTCTTCTAACGATTGAACCCTTGGATCTAGGACGCTGCGCCTGACCATTGAGTTAATGACAATTTTCGCAGCAAATTTTACTAATAATATGACAGCGGTGTTCAGACACTAGCAGTTTCTGCATATCTGCAGTCAACGATCAAGCGGCGCCGTACATGACCTGTGATTGATAACCGGATGAAAAGCTGATGCAGGAGATGCCTTACACTGGTGAAAACCAACTCAGCCTTCTTTATGAGTGAAGCTACTTTATCCGATATACAACCACCATGCGAGATAAAGCTTTTCAGGTAACTAGACCAGTCCACTTCACTAAACTCCTTCCCTGCAAGAACAGGGTTTAGCTTTGAGCTAGTCCACTCTTTCAACAGCACCATACATTTCGAAGGTGTAAACCCACTCCAAACTCACCTACACATACGGAATATAGAGAAAACCTGTAAATTGAGTATTCATTCAAGAGGATAATGTCACTGGCTAGTTCTAAACGAGACAGTTTCTTGTCTGAGAAAATATCTATGTCGATATTCTCACACTATCGTCTTCATAACAAAGCTGAAAAGAAACTGTGAAAGAGGCAGCCACGCCAAACGCCACTTCTATTTGTGATCTCGTGTCCAAAATCACCGTGAGCACGACCTCAGCTTCGGCTGTTCATGTACAGATCAAATGACTGAAGTGAGTTTCTGTGGCATAGACTTCAGTGAGAGGTAAAGCCACAGGAATGAGCAAACGACGGAGCCGAATGCCGCTTTTAAGAGAAGGAAACCAGAGATAGTCAGTCACTGACTGGTTTTAAGAAAACTCGTTAGGCTTACCAGATTATGGGCTGGACCAGAATTTCGGTGGTTGTTTATGAATAATCTAATACTGGCAAAACTTTGTACAACTCTACAGTATTCAATCAGCGACTTTTAATTTGGGATGACCTTTTGCGGGTTGCCGCATAACGACAATCAAGTAAATCTATGAGGTTAACTGATGTCTCACGGATTATACGATAGAGAAACTTGCGAGTCTTCCTTGTAGTTAAAGGTTTTGCATGCCTTTAGAAAACAGAATTATTAATTCGGAGAAGTTATAAAGTAAAAGCTTCAGCAGGTTGGATACCGGTATCTTTTATTTTGATGGCGTAATACCTTTTAAATAACAGATTACCAAAACCGTCACATTTTCGTTGTTTGAAGTGTTAATGGTCGCATAATCCGTCTATAATCCGTGAACAAGTTTACAACATGGCATAGTAAATTGGCAAAATCCAGACTGCTTTTATTGATATTGAAATGCTCAAAATTCAAGCGGCTGAGTAAAGTCTCGTAATCGTGAATCCAGTTTCGCCACTGTCGAAGCACGGAACATCGACACCGCCTACCGGGGTACAATGAAGAAGCTTGTAAAACAGAACAAACGGACGACTGCTGCCTGTTGTGAAACCGTGTCAGACATGGCAATGTAACATTTTACAGCTCTGATATGCACATTTGCAAACAAACAGAGCTAATTTATTTGAGTAAAACCAAATGACTGGAATCAGTCATTATCCAGTTCACTAGCATTTCAATCTTGCAGACATAGTGAATTAGTAATTAAATGGTGCTAACAAAATCTCGCAGTTCTATGATTTCTGTTCTCACTTTTGGAAGTAATTTTAAACCAACATAGTTACTAAGCAAAATACATGCAAACGTTAGCAAAATTAAAGTAAAGTCGGTTCTGAGTTAAACGTAGATTCGAGGTCTTACAATAGTCGATCATTCAGCAAGAACAGAGGTAATGTCACTGGATCCTAGGAATTTAATGCTCACTTATAAATCGGAATACTGCAATTGGACAAATTCATCCCTTTGCTTTGGTAGTTCTATAGTAAGTACGAATAGATGCATTACTCGCGAAATAAAAAAAACGTCTGTCTTTATGGTGCATCAGTGATACATGTGATCGAAAGCAGTTGAAGAAGCATTTCCTGAAAACACTTTTATTTGAGTGATGCACTCTGATCTTGAAATGAACATCTATTGTTACCGCAGCCCACTGGCTGCGAAAGTGTGTTTTTAATTAGTTTGAATAACCATTTGATGAATAATCGGGTTGACAGAGTAATCAGCTTGAAGCCATGGAAGCTGAGGCTGAAGGGATCCTAGGATCCTTTGGTTTTATAGTGCATTATTATTCCTTAACTGCATAAATGAAATAAAGATAAAGGTGACCACAAAGCCACCATAACAGTTCATGCATGACAGTGACAGAAAACAATTAGAGTAAATATAGAGGACCTCTACTCAGGTGACGGAATCAAAACAGGGAGAACTTGGTTTTGGGACAAAACGCAAGAAAGACATTTGTGCAGCAGCCATAGATATTCGAAATTGGGTTGAAAATAACTTTTCTTCTAGCAATCACCAGTGTTCAAAGGGTTTAACAAACTGACAATCTGCTAGCTTGCATTCTGTTATGCAGTCAAAATTGGTTTCGACTTAAAATAAGAGCGCCTTACTGCGTGTCATATGAGTAATTGGCATAAAAAGAAAGTACTCAGTTGCACACAATGTTACCTTTCACAGTTGTCTACAAACGCCGATTTAGAAGAAAAGGGCAATATGATACAAGCAAAATTGAAAATATCTTAAATGCTAAAAGTGACGTTTGCTAGTCAGGGAGTGAAATATATGCTGAGGTTAGATTTAGAATAAATAATCTCCTGAATTTATTCCTAGATTTGACACAAAATTTGAGTGGATGAAGAAGATTTGGTTATGAACTGTGCATACCGACAGACAGACGGAATATCCTTGTGTACGCTGTTGTCCGAAAAAGTTATCTGTTTGAAGACGAGCAGAACTGGCTCTCAATAGGTGCAGAAACTCTAACCAACAGGCAGTCCCTGGTCGGTCAAGTTGCAATCCATAGGATCCTACTGGGGGACACTTGTAGATGTTAACTGGTAAATATTTTCTGTCTTATTAAGCGCTTTTATTCAATATCTGCAATTAAATTGTTTCTCAGTTTTCTGTGGGAAGAGTTAGCAACCAAAATCAGAGCAAATGAATGCAGGGTGGGTGGTTGTCAGAACTAAACTGAAATGCTAATTGGAATTAGGAAAAAATGATGCATTCAACATTAATGAGGAAAATTTTAGACTGTGAAACTCATGAACTTGGCAAGCTTTGACAAGACAGCATTAGACAGATATTTGTTAAATAAAATCTTCTGAACCGGTTTCTCGATAAACCTTCCAGCAGATAACATTCTGATACAAATATGGATTTAATAATACACAGGAAAAAAGTACTCACTAAGCATTGAGAGTAACAAGCTCACATTTGCACAATCAATTACAGAAAAAGCCGAAGCACAAAAAAACCTATGAGAAAATGCAAGTGGGTAACTTGTGCTTCGTTGCACCCCTATATTTATTGCGGTTGCAGTCGCGTGACTATTAGAGCAAAAGTTACTTCATATAACTGCTCGATAACTAGGTCGGGGGGGGGCTCGTCGTTGATCATAAACGCTCTTGCTAGACTCACTAAAATTTTTGGAACATTTCAACTTGAAGAAAAGTTGTTAGATGTACAAATTTAGGGGAACCACCATCAAACGTTTGCTGACTCAAAAGGAGACAATTACTTGAAATGAAAAGCATAACCGGCTGTGGTCAAAGAGATGAAAAGACCATTATCTCTGGTCAAAGATTCGAGTCGTAGATCCGCAACTCACTTTGACGGTGG
Organism: Fasciolopsis buskii; assembly: GCA_008360955.1. NCBI lineage: Eukaryota > Metazoa > Platyhelminthes > Trematoda > Plagiorchiida > Fasciolidae > Fasciolopsis > Fasciolopsis buskii. The sequence goes on from LUCM01001834.1 coordinate 350,397, forward strand.
AAGGCATTTGGCTGTTTCCCGGTTTATTACATGTTGTTCTCTTACCTGGTTCGATGCTAAATCAAGTTTCAAGGGCCCGACTGCCGGTTCCCAGGTGCTACGAGTAGTAGTAGAAGCAAAGAGCATGCCTCTCAAACCGCACCCGTGTGAGTTGCACGTAATTACAATGTTCAATCCATTTTAGCACATTTATTACGTGGCTAAGATTAGCAGGATGTGCCTATTAGGTACCTATGTCAGCTAATCCGTTGAGGTTTCAGAACAACAATCAAAGTCCATCTATAATGGTTTGTGGCCCTTTGTTGCTACTCCAGAAAACTATCGAAGTTGTATCGACTTGGATGAGCAGTCCATAAAATGGACTGGGTTCATTATAGACACTGACATATCTAGGCCTTAGCAAAGTATGGTTTATGTGTAGGCCACGACTTTATATAAATTGCTGCAGCCCAACAACTTTTACATAGCCAAATTTTCCCTTCAGTTGTTCTGTAAATTGATAAAATTTTTGAAAATTGGTGTGGACAAATTTTTCAGCACTGGCTTCTGGTTCTCGTTCCTTTTTGAAAGCGTCGGAGTTATAAAGCATTCATATAAGTACTACGTTCTGCTTTATTTGTTCTGACACTAAACACTCCTTAAGAAAATCACTCACCATGTTTGATAGACAAATTTCCCCAGGAAAGTTTTGTATAATACTTGCCTATTTCGTGCAACATTTTATCGAATTTAAATGCTGCAAACAACCGACGAAGTTCTGAAGAAGAAAACCTACCTCGGGGGACTTGCCTGAGACTTGTGGGATGCTTGTCGTACATCTTCAAGCCTTTTGTAAGTGACAGTTGTGAGCTTAACGGACTCGGTGGACGTAAGCCTGAAGCAGTAAGCAAAATATTTTGGTCCTTTTGTTTTACTTAGACATGACATGGACAGTGGTCATATGGATTGAGCAGTTTTTAAGATAGAAATACCTACTCAATATCTACGCATGTCACAATCCTACGCGACATTTACATGTACTTTTCTTAACTGAGGGCAGGGATGTATAGATAGAGACAATGGCGCTAAACATATTGTTAAGAAAACAGTCAATTCTCTAGTAAATACATTCTTGTCAATGAAGTGACAATCCGTAAACAGAAACCCACCAATTTTAATTTCATATTGTCTAATTAACTGAATAATAGTCGACGAACAAATGCAACATGCAGTATTATATCAGAAATGTTTAGTCCAACTAGAAAAATGGATTCACTTGACAACTGGAAATCAGAATTGCCTTGGTCAAGCATACATTGCATCGAGATGAAATATTGGTTGGTTTATTGATCCAAATCCGTTAAAATCAACTCACGTCGAATCAAAAAATGGTTAAAATCTCTCATACTGCATTTACCAACTTTGGCAACTCTTGTCAGTTGTGTCCTATTTAGATTTTGAAACGTGCGCTGATACTTAGTTGAGTTCGTTTGAGGTCACTCCCTAGTTAGACAAGGCCGACTTCAGGTTGATGACACAGCAGCCAGTTTCGTGTAGGCAAAGTAAGTAGTATTGTGGCAAGTAATAGGACAAATAATCACCGGAAGTCAGAATCCGTTTTTGTGGCAACCCCCGCGTTTCAGATGTGCGTATCCGAAAATTCACTTCCTAATTACACACTACACATCGATACTTCTTAGGCATCTGGTATATTCTCTGATTTACATCAGGCTCTGATTTCAGTAAATTTTAGTCATTATTTAGCACTGGTTACTGAAAAATTGAACGGCTTTAAACTTAATGGTAGCATAAAAACCAATGCTTTGGGTTTCAAAGGGGCACATATATCTGCATCGCAGCTGTTAGAAACTAAATCCTAAAGTCTCTCCTCGCTTCGCTCATCAGTTTGAAGGCATATTTGTTTTTACCGAAAAATTGAAAGTTTTGTACCATCATAATTTGGGAAACAAATTACCGCTAACCACCATGAAAAGTGCACACTATCAGGGAAATCAGATATCTTTGCAAAGAATAAAACAGGGATTGCGGCCCTTATGTGAACTGCAACTCATGCCCGTGATCTGCGCCTTGGTTGCTGATATTAATATTCCCTCGGTAAACAAACTTTGCACCCGTCAAGACTATTATGATAATAGCATTAAGAAAGTATCCATGTGATGGTTGGAAATAAACGTCAACCTTTATTGCTTATTAATCTCCCAAAGGCATCCGTTTTTTCGCAACTGGATGCTTTTACAGATGAAAATACGGCTATTTCTGTCAGAAGATAATGTTAGTATTCAGAGTAATGCTAGTTCCTAATCTTTACTGTCAGCAATGTGGTTAGGTCGGCAACAACAAAATTTGGTGACTACCGAGGGTTTGCCACGGTGGAATACAATATTTCAACTTTGAAAAGTTACACAAACAGATCAGGTAAGCGGACCAAGACAGAATCAAGCTGTTTACTCAAGGTCAAGATAAAAAACAGCAAACCTGATATCCGAAGGAGTTTTGTTTTAGGGCTCATAAACGATGAAGTAATTATTGAGGCTTAAGGCTCTTAGGAGAGCTTATTGCCTCCATGGCAAAGGTCAGATGACTTCCTAATGGCAAATTTGGGAACAATATGTTATTTCTAATCATGAAACAATATGTGGTCACTCCATCTACTCTCGCTGGTCGTTGATATTTGACCAAAATCAGTGCTCATACAAACCTGAATAGTTAGCTCAACTACGTGTAGCGCAGTTTGATTGAACTTAGGTTAGGGATCTGATGAATCCCGTATTATTATGTGCTAGCACCAGCTTCGACTAGCAAAGTGACAGCCTTTCATGTGCTACCAATGCTCATCAATGATACCTTTTTGGTGCCCGGATGTTGAAGTTAACAATGCTATCACGAAATACGTAATGTCCTGACGTATTTATAACCGTTTGTTCAAGAAATATGCTTTTTGAAAATAGGACATTACTGTCCAGGCAATAATACTGACAGACAATAAGTTTGTGTCGAGCTTCGGTTCATAATATTCTTGAACAAACTGCATGGTAATCGGGCGTTTTGTAAGCAATCTAGAGCCGTATGTTGGGCAAAATCACGAAATTCATTTCCTACTGTTAAACATTCAAAAATCTGCGCTGTATAACATCAAAATCTTCGTGTCACCAACGAACCTTGAGAATACATAATTCCCTTTGTGTTCGTTTGTCTCTGTTATTTGCATCTATTGGGGTGTAACCAGTGTTAGTCTTTTGGTCAGAGTCAGGGCTTTTTGCCCTGACGATATTGGGTTCGTTTCCTTTAATAGCCTGTTCACTTTATCACTTGGGAATGTTCATCTAGTCCTCAATTTCTCCCTGGAAAATAGTATGAGTTGTTTTTTATTGTTAAAACAAAAGTGAAAAATGAGAAACGAAACTAGATGTTCATAGCCTGGTTAGGCTTCGTGCACCATTAGAATGCTGATTTCATTGCAGTTGGTATTCACTCGCGTAAATCACCTTTGAGGGTTCTGTCCCCGGTAATTTTGAAAGCTAAAGGTAGCTGGCTTCATTCACGATGAAGACGTTGAATTTTGGGTGTACAATTCACAGACGAAAGAAAAATAGAATTTTGGTGAAATCGCTGCAAATTCACTGCGGTGTTTAGCAAAAAGACTTGAAGGTATATGAAGGAAATTGAAGGGCAGAAGATTATCTTGCGAAACTCAACGACTAATTTAGAATCTGTCGCATCCAAACTTTTCGGGGGAATTATTCTCCGCTCCCTTAAGGAGGGGGAGGCGGTTTCCAGCGCGGTATGTATTGTACTGACCGCATCTCTATTCGAGGGTGCCGGATTAGTGGCACACACTTCGTAAACCCGCGATCCCGCTTAATATATAAGTGGCTTACCACTTAATCGATCGTGTAACGCTGCAGTTGCGCTTTTAACTCCAGGATGTGCCAGAGGAACTCAGTTTCATTTTCTACTCGTAAGTCAACGGTCAAAGCCGAGGTCGTGCTGCTCGTAATTTCTTACCAGAATTAACACAATTATCGATACTTCAGGATTGTCTACTTTCATCCTTCCTTTTCAACTTTGCAAATGGGAAAGAAACTATATTCTCATGTGATAATGCTGGAACTAACTTGTTCTAATAACAAATTGTCTGATTTGGATTGTCTGTATGACTTTGCACTTCTGAGTGAAAACTCATTTAAGTTATCAGAATTTCCGGGTCATATGAAAAATGATGCTACTAATTTTGGAATGGGTTTTACATCTTTAAAGTGTAGAATGACGTTGCTAGACTTGGTAGGCCCAAAATCGAACATTTTCTTAGAGAATTTGAGCAATTACATCTAAACTGATGGTGACTGATAGTATATCGCTGCGTATGCAGAAAAACGGGTCGATTCTCACCAATGCGAGATCTAGTTGCCCAATAATGAACGCTTGTACAAAAACAGTAATGTCCGTCCTTCTATGTGGCTTAGAAGCGTGGCCACTGAGGGCAGGTTTGAGGAGAATACCTGTACGAATACCATTCTGTTTATAGCATTGTTAGAATTTGACGGGGGAATTTCGTCCTTAACTCGAAGACCAGATGTAACGTATTGGGTCTTAAGGTTCACCGGTAAGAAAAGGGACTGAATTTGGACAAATCAAGTTAGCCGGGACATGCGATATCTATGTTCTCAGTTCGAGTCTCTCACTGTACGCCACTCTTCGGAGCAGCTGATGCTTGAAAAATGGGTCTAGGTTGTGAGTCGGTGAAATGAAGACTGACTTGTAAAGCACAACCAGTCTGCTGGCTCGCGGTGATTCATTTAGACTTCTGGGTGGGTGTCTGCGAGATCCGCCAACGCTGCGGTTATGAACACTAAGTGATATGACTCATTGTTGTAGTAAGTCGCATACTGGATTTAGGAATCTCGCCTCTGCTGTGTAGTTTTCCAGTTTATTGAGTTCATATTTATTCTTTTCTTTTTTCATTTTTTCCTGAGTAGAGGATGTTGTTAAACAACAACTAAAATCAAAGCATACGAGTGAATGAATGTCGGTGGTACAAAAATAAAACTACCTCCAAAAATCATTTGATGAGAATGTTGCCGGAAAAAATTAACGGATATGACCAGATTCAGCACATAGGACAGTATTCGGCCTCTTAAACTTCATAATTTATAGCAGAATTAAAGAGATGGAGACAAAAATATCTAGTATTTAGTACTTTTTGCTTTTACATTATCGTATTCTACCAGAAGACCACTGGGGTTGATGAATCAGGAACATAGTTGCTCGACAGTTGCTCCGGGTGGAGACATGGCACGGAATTTAGTATCTGCTAGATAATCGATTAAAGATCAAGAAGAGAAAAAGAGTTCTCATTTAATCTACTTCATTGCATTTCTTGTAAAACTTCATTCTGATCCATTTTATACAATGCACGGTATTTCCTGCTTTGTTTACACCAGTATTTGGACTGACCTTGTGTTGTACGAAGGTAAAGAAAGTTATTGGAGTTTATCACTGTTTGCTCTCAAAGTTACCAATAAACTGCTCTAGGCTCACCGGTAGTATTAAACCACTTTACTAATGGTCATCAGGTTCTGACCACTCGGCTTGGCTTTTAGGTTGCAAAAATTTCACCGCCAGTGGGCAAGTTTAGGCGGGTCTAGTCTTCTCTATCTACGGGAAGCTTAGGTTTGAATTTATGATCTCAGGTAACTGTGAATCGATAACACGGCCGGATGAACTTAGAATGGTGGGGTAATTGTGTGAACTTGTAGGCTTTGATATGCAGCAGTTTGATCTTTGAAGTGAGAAACTCGGTCTCCTGAGTTAGGTGCCGCGGTGTCCATTTTTTATTTTGTAGATATTTGATGATTTCTGAGTGTGTCTGCGTGAAATCAGGATTTATGTCTGTCAACTGCCAATGGTTTTGTCAAACGGTGTGTCTTCTGGTTTCTTAGATATCTTGGTTATCTGCTCCTGACCAGGCTGCATATGCGATCCATTTCAATATGCTGTTGACTGATTTATTTGAAAGCGCCAAGTTTGCGTAAATTCACTCTTGGTTCTTGAGGCTGTTTGGTACGAATTGTGGACTTCATGCATACGAGAAATCTGTCCTTCTTCATCCTGATGGATGAAAATAAGGAAAAATGGATCATGCTTTTTGTGGCCAGTTTGTGTTCGTGCATTCTTGTGGAAAATATTCGCTCAGTCTAATAGGTGTAGACTTTGTCCCACTGCTTGTGACTGATTAAAAAATAGGGAAAACTTGTCTTCACCAAAAGTCTCGAAAGTACATAGGTTTTAGCAGAGACTTTTCCGTTGAGGAGGGAGATCAGTCTAACTGAATGCTTTTGCACAGACAAAATTAAACTTGACTGACAGTATAGGTTACACGAAACGTTAGATTTTCGGAAAGTTTATCCTTCCGTGACCGACAAGTGGGGGACGATTCTTTGAAAAGTCGATTTATATTTATTTGAAAAACCTAATTGACGTTATAAATCTTTCTCCAAAACCTTTCAGGAGAATAGTACGTAAACAGTGACTCGTGCGTGCAACAAAAGTACAAAGGAGAGCATTCAGCTTAGAATTTCGAAGCTTGATTTTCAAATGAACAAGACGAAATAGACTAAAACGAATGCGGTGTGAACGCCCTCAGTATAGCTCCTCTATGTACACTATTATGTTTAAGCTGGTTAAAACAGTTGAAAGTCGTGAATGCACATCATGTGGGCTTAGGCTTTTGAATGGGTGAATGCTGTACCACTGAATTAAAACCAATTATTCGTAAACATTGGGTTTCTTATTTACAACTTTTGGTTTGGTTGTTCATCTTCAATTTTCGGTCCAGTCCACTGTACTACGATTTAACAAGCGAAGCTCTGGCAAATCGGTGCAAATAAGATGGAAATGGCATGATAAGTATCGATATAGAGTTCGAAAACAAGAAAACGTAATGCCAACTGTTCTTATTCCAGAAAATCATTGATTGGGACTAGCACATTGTTTTTATCTAACTTCTATTGAACTTCGACCCCTTATGGGAACAAATGGGGTCACTGGATTGCTGCACAATGACTTAACTCAGAAACCGGCCAACTGTCTAGCTAGAATTAATCCCGCATTGTAGTATCAATGCGTACTGGCAGCACATAGATACTGTGTTTTATTCCAAAGTTATGACTTGAAAAGTTGCCAAGAAAACCTAGATCTTTCTTTTGTTTGCAAGCTATGTTTGCGTGGTGGGAAGCAAATAGAACTCATGCATATGTGGAAGTCGCATATTCTGGTGATCACAGAGGTAGAGCGCATTGTTGCTATGGGAGGTGAATGTAAGCCAGGTGCTGGTAGGAACGATTTAATGTGAGAAAAAAGATTCTTCAAAATAGTAATTTGCCTAACCGGAACCAACAACTTCCTTTTGTATTCTGTGGGCTCTCACTTTTGGCTTCTTCAAACTAAAGAAAAGCCTTTTCCATTGTGTATCTCGACGCAACTGTTTCCGGAGACCAAGATCCGCAAAAAGCTTTGTCAGAGGACGTCATAAAGTCCTCAGATTTATTGAAGACGGCAAAATGAAAGTTTTTGCAGAATACGTAATGCCTCAAAGCTAGTGAGAGAAATAAAGCTATCTTTTGTAACGGATTTACTTAGTTTAGTGTGAAAAATATAAACACAAACTTGATCCGAGCACGGTTGGGGTTGTTAGCATTTGTCGTTATTCGCAGACAGCAGAGCAGATATGAGGAGTAAGCTGATTTTCTGGTGGATCTTGAAAGTGTAATTCAAGTATCCCCTACCTCACAGATGCTAAATCAATACCGAGCAATATGGTCTTTTATTTAATTGATAGCACCGCATTAAAGAACTGTTCATTGATAAACGGAATACTGAACAAATTGCCTCCGATCGTTCTGGTGCATATAGTCGTCTGTTCTAGTCTTTACCATTTTCATTGCGATACTGGTAACTTTTCAATTTTTTCATAGTATATGTAACGCAGGTCACTTTACGCGTCTGTTGAGCGGCAGACGTAAAATACATTTAAAGGCCATTTTGGAATTAAAATTTGTGAACTAATTTGCATAGTACTATATAAAATTACACAAGTAACTTAATTTCTTCTGGCTGTTTTTCAGTTTTGCTTGCACTACGTGTTCCCTATTTTTAAATGGCCATGGTCTCCGGAAGACGATAAAAGCCAGTGAAATTTTTTTAAAAGTATTCTGTAAAATCAAGAGTTTCACTACGTTTGGAGGTAATGTTCAAGAAACCCTGTCACTAATGGCTTAAGAGAGGATTACTCTCAGAATGCAACGCCTGGTTTCGTTTCTTTCATTGCTAGGAATCTGTTCAAATTTAATAACCAATGTTCCCGAAGCATTGTTACAGTCTGGTGGGGATATAGGGTGGAAAGTGAAGAGAGGTATTGTCGAGTGTGCGCTGACACTCACCGTGTTATTGAGTTAATTTCCTTCTAAAACGTTTAATAACCTGCAAATGTTTTATCCATGCCGAGCTATAATCTGCTTTTCCACGTCCTTTGTGCACGTGTTGGACAAAGCTAGAAGACCAAAGACAGTGAAGTCACTGGTCCACCATAGTTTACCAAAACAGAGGTCTTATTATTAGCATAAGTTAGTGCTTCCCAACATTCTATTTGGAGTTTGAAGAAAGATGGAACTATTTATCAAAAATCAGTGGTACCAGTGCGCTGCGGATTCTCAGTAAGACTCCAATGCGACACTTTTTTCTTATTCGGTTATTTTCCCTAGTGGTTCGAAGGTGGTTCGGAGAGGTCAATCCATTACGTGCCAAAAAAGGACAAGCATGACCAGTGGACTGTCTTTAGTAGGTTGGCTTAGATTACCGGGTTGGAGCCAACGTGAACCCCAAGTGTGATGGTTCGAAACTTTGGGAAACATGGTTAAACGTCAAAGTTAGCGACTTTCATGTCTTTGGAATGTTTCTGTTTATTTTTTGTTTTGATTTATGTTCTTGCAGTTATTTAATGTTACCGTGCTGTGAGGTGTCATCCGACAGCATAGCATGTCTGTGGAAGCCTAACGGTTGCTAAAACTGAACTGAAACAGAACTGTTCATACGGGTATGCTGCAGGGATAAAGTTATGCTCACCCATGAGATATACAGCTGGAAACAAAGTGGAGTGGTCATCAAAGGTACATGGTTCTTAATAACTGAGGGAAATTTTATTTATTAACTGAAACCGGCTGAGTACGCTAAGTTGTACGGTTTCGAATCCAAAACAAACAAATTAAGGCCTTGAGGAGGAGAGAAATAAAATCTTAGAAATTTATTCTTAAGTCAAAAACAGCCCCTGAGTTACATACATTAAGCAGTCTGCGTTAATCAAAAAAGTAATAGTACTACTCTGGTGACTCCATAAATGGTTGTGAGTAACACGCGACGGGGAAAAAAGCTGTATCAAGATAAGTGTGATATATCATCACAGAAGAATCTTCATAAAAGAGCCTGGATGCTTACAGTTTCCCACTGATTATTGACACTATTAGACAGCACTACTGACACAGGTTTTGAACTATGTCTGACATCTATCTTTTCCTCGTTTAGACATGTGCTGTTAGAAAAGGCATAAACATGAACCCTTCTTTATCACATACTACAGCTAATCTGCTTTAAACCCTAGAAATCATAAGTTAACGGCTTTTATGTTCCATCATGGGGCTATGCAAACTGCGATGACAATACCTTCGTACTCCTGAATTCAGACACCTGAATTCAGCCCCTCAAGATTCATTGTACTGCGATCAAGTTTGCAACGAAAACAGCTTCCAGAGCTAGTGATTCAAGATGAACAGCTCTCGTGAACCCATAATTAACACCAACAGAAAATTCCTGACCTCAGCCTTTCTATATTTACAGTATCACAACGAGTGTGTCTAGATGGTACGCTACACAAGCGGCCCGTTCAGCTCATTAGAGAGGCATCCAGCCAAACTGAAGCTCGATTAACACTTCACCCTCTACGCTAAAGTCAAAGGACAACTCATCGGCTGAGATGACACCGAGATCGTGAATTGTAAATTTTGTATCCCAGCCGAGGCATCTACCTTGTGGTCCTGACAGTTGTTTCCAACCCAGTATATCTTGAATGAACTGATGAGGAAGATTTCAAGCATGTGAAATGCATTGTTGAAGCTAATGTATGGGTACACCGATAGCTTGAATTATCCAGTTACCTATGGAAAAATGATATGAATGAGGTTAAGAGGAGCGTATTTGGCCGTAAAACTGAGCCAGTTTAACAGACATTAAATCTGAATAGAGTACGTTGATGGGACACGTGGTACGCATGTGGCAGGTCGACTCCTTTGGTATGCACTGTCCTCCAAGACAGGTAATGGATGAAAGATAGGTCGGGTGAGCAGCCATTGACGTGGCGAAAGGTTTAGAAATCCTACCCAGTGGACCGTTCCGTGTAGATGAAGTAATAGGTTAGGGCCCCAAGAGACCCCCCGACGAGATAGGTGGAGACTTTAAGCTGTAAGACTTAACGTAACAATCGGCGATATCGTTATATCTCAATTATTTCCGTTCTCCTGTAGTTCATTTATCTTACAATCATATGGGTTTTATCCTATCGTCATCTATTGCTAGGAGGTAGCAGCCAAATCAGAGCACGTATGAATAGTTTTAGTGATCTTACAAACTAAAACTAAATTTGATATAGGTAATGAGAAACAGCAGCCAAGGTCTGTCTTCAATACAAGAAATAGCGCACTAAAAGACTCAAGAGAAACTTGTCTATCGTTTATTTACCCAAGGGAGTGCAGTTTATCCTTGAAAAATATTAGCTGTACTAAACGATGTGTTAACTAAATGTTAGCTTTCAATTACACTGCTACATGTTGGTAAATCTACAATTAATTCCACATTCTCTGTTAGGTCTAGTCTTGGGGGCCAAATTTTATCGAATGCCAGTGTCGTAATTACCAGCTCTCCACTTTTGCATGCCAGGTAATTCCTCGTCCAGCCACCCTTAATATATTACAATTCACAGTTTATATCCCAGTGCTGCTCTACTTAAATTGTTAAGAGTGTCCGACTGACGAATTCTTAGTGCTGATGCATAAGAAGTTTCTTCTGCCAATAAAGGTTGACTTGCAGAAAAACAAAACACGATCCAGGATTGTTTTATTTGAGCAGTAAGTTATGTACGGCATTTATAATGGATAATTTGAAAATAGTAATCTCAAAATTAATTTACGGTACACTTCCATTTTGCAAGAATGGCTACTGTATTCTTTTTTGCCGTATTACCTATGCGTATTCGCATTATACAATGAGGTCTGCGGAGCAAAAAGATTTTCTCTAGGCAAATACAGTGAGCAGCCAACTTGTCCTCATTTTTGTTGGTTTGTTTCCACAACCAGTGAAATTGGGTTAGCAAGTCACCAGTAGTTTTCCAGTATGAATCTGAAAAGTCTGGTAAGTTATCCATGAAATGTGCGGTGCACAATGTTTGTAATATTATCACTGCAACACAATCAAATATGTCTGAATTTGCAGTGAAGAAAGCGCGGCTGATCGCATGTTAACCGTAGAATTGATAGTTTTTGGGCAAACATTTGAATGCGCGCACTTGTCATATTTACTTTGACTATGGCGTCAGGGTAGCATAATAAATTTCCAAATGGACACCGTACGTGTGCATCTTTCATCGGAAGCGAGAGGGGGTTTGAGGGGGCGGGGCAATCGACAAAGGGCATGAAACAACACATCGCAGTAACAATATACGTGTGGCTATTCAGCTAAAATCTTCTACTGGCTTTCCTGACAACATTTTTCCTTTTTCTGACGACAAAACTCTCGGTCCGAGAGGAAAGTTCTCATTCGTCAGCAGATTTTGCTACCGGTAATTGTACAAATCGATGACAGTGTGATTAGGCGACGGTAAGTAATACCATTGCCAGGGCATTTGTTGGCTAGAGTTGCGTGTCTCGTAGCACAAAAATAAACTGTCCAAGCTTCGTGCAATGCACAACAAGATTTACATCAGATCGTTTGGATAGCGTGACGAGGAGACCAAAATGACTATCTGTCTGGTTTACAACTAGAGAATTACAATTTAAGCACCTTCGCTAAAGAGACTAGCAGAGTTCATGAGAATAAGAAAGATGTGCACAAAAAAGCAAGCGTCATTGGTATTCCCTGTTTTCATGACTGGCATCATTAAAATACTTCTAGTTGGCTGGTAATTTGTAAACAGTAGCGTTGCGAGATCAGTGCAGTCGGAGACGATGATGGAATCGATAAGCTCAAATGTGTCTTTGAGACTATGTTTTGCTACCTTCTGTCTAACGGGTTCCAGTAACCTGGCTAACCATTTTGCCACAGCATGGTACGGCGAATCGCACATGTCGAGAATAGGCCTTAGAGGAACTCCATTTTTGTGTAATTTAGGTAGGCCGTACAATCTCGGAATAGTAGTTCCCGTAGGCCGAATTTGTTCGAATGTCGTCGAATCTATGATATCCCTTTGTCTTAGTCGTCTCAAGATACTAGATAACGATTTTTCTATCTGATGCGTCTTATCATTCTCCTTCGCCATTTTTTGCGAATTTTGATTTGTCATTCAGAATGGCTTCCATTTTCGTTACATAGTCAGACCTGGGCAGGAGAACTATGCCTGCACCCTTATCTGGTCTTGATAACATGATATATGCATTTTTCTGCAGTTCTCTTAACCGTCTCTTATGTTTTGGCTTTAATAACCCAATCGTTGTATATCTAGCGCCATGATATTGATAGCAAGTGTTTACCAAAGTTGATTTAAATGCTTACATTTCCATTTGTGATGACGGGGATAAACTCGACAATCGAGAGAAAAGATTCTCGAATCCAACTTCTAAGTTCATTTGTGCAATCTGGCTGGTTGGGCAACAACCAATCAACACAACACATTCTTGTGTATTCAAGTTATGCATGTAACACCACAAATCCCTTCCCCACCCATATTTGTATATGACTAATCCAATCCTTCCCATGTCGAAATATATACACATAGTGATGTAATGGCATGAGTACGAATCACTGAAAACGAGCTTCTTCGCCAACTTGTGTTTTTTCAAATAAGATTTCGTTGGATTTGATCAATGCTCTCGGTGATCGAATAATGGGAAGTTGGTTAACGAATAAAGATTGTTACGATTTCAGTGGCCAAAAACAGTTAGAAAGAATCAGGGTGGATTAGGAAGATCAGTAAATGTGAACCAAAAATATGACTGCCATCAAGAACAGGGTGCTTGGTACATCAATATAAGGGCTGGTGTCCATTTCAAGGTCATTTTGCAAACTGCCAAACATTTCTTGGATTTCATGTCAGTTGACAAGTGAAAGTGTTTTCCAATTCATTTTACAAATCAGTTTACGAAATTTTCGCCTTATTTGTGGTTGTTACATTTGCCTGTGAGTCCTAATGTGCGCCTTATCCTGCGAGTCCTATTAGTGGAATCCTAAGCCCAAAACGTGGTCCAAGACATCGTATTATTAATAGGAGACACTCAGTTTATCCTGTAAATAAACGTTTGGTAAATTTTTACTACAATTATTTGAAACAAATTTTTCTGTGGTACCCGTTTGCGGAATTCCTTAAACGTGTAAGCCTAAAGCAGAAGTGTCAGCTGTGAAAAAATCTGGGTCTCACTTTCTTGACGGCGAAGGATTTTTGCCAAAATTTGACAAACCACAAACTGAATGGCATAAAAAGTGAAAAGTCAGACTTCTAAGGACACAACGGATTTCCCTCCTTAGAACAATTTTTCCTTCGTTCAAATCAAAACAGTCTGTTGATACTTTATTGTGGTTTTCTCATAACGTCAATAATTATTAAACAACTTTGTCATACAAAAATATTACTTCATTTAGCCTTTGAACTGAACATGGGAACGTCTTCCTACTGCGACGAGCGTAATAATTTGTCGGTTCAAATCAAAACTGTTCAATTTACTTTTCAGAGACATAACCCAATAGGCAATAAAACCAGACATTTCAAGGATATCCAGTTGATTAGGAAGCAAGAAGACGTCCCTTAGTTCGAAACAGAATTTTCTCAGGATGACAAAGCAGCACTCTTTGAGATTTTTATGACTATCCTGAGTAAAAGCTTCTGGATAAGCATGGTCGAAATTGGGAGCCCTAAAATAGCACCAGACAACCCGTGCTGGATTACCGCTTGGCCTCATGCTGCTTTAAATACGCCGATCTCACGAACTTTTGAAATAAGCTGATCATTATAAAAACAGTCTATCTGGATTGTGCCAAGAGTAAGGAGACAGTTTGTAACTCAAACAGAAATAAAATTCTTTTTGTCGCATCCCAACGTAACTACACCCCCTAACTTTTCCTTCTTGTTGCACATCGACTCAATAATGAAATGCACGACCCTTTCAGTCGTCGTGTGAAAATTTAAATAGGCTTCCATGGGGCTCTGATCGTTGAGCTAGGCATTTAGGTCGCAAGCGTTGTCACCAATCGAGATCACATCATCAGTACAATGCCGATGTCACTTCGACTGGTGATAAAACGTTTGCGACCTAAACGCCAAGCTCAGCGACCAGAGCCCCACGAAAACCAACAACCTAAGTTACGACAAACACAAATTTTCAAATTCATTTAGTCGATGAGGCTCGGTTGAAATCCTATTTGATTTAAGATTTGGTTAAGCCTCAAACACGATTACCTCAGTTTTCAAATGACTTGGTAGCTCAGACCAACGGTGATGCTGCAGTTCGATTTTGATTCAAGTGCAGGGCAAAGTATGCAGTGAGGGGTCGCAGGTAGCCAATTAAATGCCACTACGAACACAGTACCGACTAATAACTATTTTTTCTATTCGACCAATGTGAAGTGGGGGTGGCAGAAAACTAATCAACAAGAAAACACCATTTTCTACAAGACGTTTTTCTGTATTGCGAAAAATTGAGCTAAAGCAAACCGTTCTCATCAAGTCCACGCTGGATTTTCTTAGCAAAATCGAGTTAAAAACTTATCGTCAAGTTGAGTTGGTCAAGTCCAAAGTTCTAGTGTTGGCAACACCCCTTAGGGAAAGTAAAACAGTGTTCATCTTCTAAATGCCTGTTGTGGAACCGGAGTTGGTCATTTTATTCTCAAGAAGGAATTCGTGTGGACCTGACTTTAGATAGCAAGGCTGCGTTGATCCTGAAAAACGCATCTGACTGCAGTTTACCTGTTAAGCTGTGTTTGTTTCCTTATAAAACTAGGACCACCATCATCCACCTAGAGGCGGCTGTCCATCGAATTCGAGGGGACGGGTTCCTTTCAGTAGTAAAGATTTGATGTTACGCTTGAACAGCATTTTGTAAGGCCACCTCAGTTCCTTCACTTTTCACTAGAGTGGGGATTAATGAAGGGCCCCTGTGCTTTGTTCAAAAGGAGATATGCATCTTACTTTGCTACTCTACAGCTTGGTCTCGAGCTGGAAGGTTTGGAGCAATTATTGCTACTGAGAGAGGTGACCTATTCTATACAGTGCATAGTCGTCTATCTTATTCCATGATGTACTTGAACGACATCATCGTCGTTGGCAGTCCAGTAGACAAACTTCGCGTCCAGAAATAGTCATTTGTCCTATTAATTTTTACGTCTTTCACTTTCAAATCGATATGTGTACGATGCTTCTACCACAAGTTATACAGGCACCATATTAGTCAAGAATAGTCGGAAGGAATAGCTAGTTAATATGGTTCGCTCCATCTAACAGAGCAACAATTCAGCCCTTGAATACGTTAAATTAATGTGGTTGTTTCCTACCAAGTATATTTAAATACTATATGTGCCCTTGAACAATATTCTTAAGAACACCAAGTGGTTCTTGTCAAAACTTCACGACGCACTCGATGAAATAAAAAAAATGTCTCTGTATCTGACCTTGATCTGTCACATTACAATTATAATTTGCCCATCATGATTTCAGTCGACGCCAGTGACGATGTAAGAGGTGAAGTTTTGTTACATTAATTTCACGATGGTAGTAGAAAGCGGTATTTCACGTGTCCTGTATATTAACCAGAGCTGATAAGCGTAGCGAAATAGAAAAAAGGACCTGAACTAGCCACTGTATACAAAAAGGTTTTCATGAAATGCTAGTTAGATGCCGGTTCATAAGGCATGCTGGCCACAAACCGTCACTTGTCATTTTGTCGTTCAAGGAGGGATCAAACAGATCAAACAGACTGCTGCTTTGGTCCGCTGTACTAATCGGTTGCGATTTTACCATAAAATACCTGGGCACAGATAACTTCGTACACGCTTGATAGCCCACAATGCAAAAAGTCAACCAGATGACGACGTGGTAATTTCTGTAATCATTGTGGATTGTATTGCATTGTATTGTATAGGCTTTTGCATACAATAAATAATGTCGCATTTCAGTCAAAAATGTGAGGGTAAAAAATAAATTAGGAGCAAAATTAATAAATATAATAAAGATAAACTCATTGCCTCGTAAGCAGTATGAAAGAACTTATCCAGGAATAATCATAACACACTAGGACGGGTTGCTCAGGAATTCAGCTGAAACCCGGTCACGGTTTGTCGAAATTCGTGCTAAATACGGGACAGTGGAGTTCCTATAGATATTGATTCTGGAGGGTATGGAACGAAAATTGGATTGTATCGAAATATTAGAGTAGCATTGTGAAAGATTGTTGTACAGAGGATGCGCGGGATCTGAAAGAATTTTGTTAGAAAATTTCGCACATGCTGAAAAGCGTTGACCACATAGGTTAAGGGACAACTCAGTTAGTGGTACGAAGGACACACGGCTAATGATTGATAGCCCCCGGCGAAGTATGTTAAAGTCTTTTTCAAGAAAACCTGAAAAAATGACGGAGAACAATAAGGAAGAATTGGGAAAAACACACTGGTATACAAATCGGGCCATGATGCTTTGTTTCATCATATAGTGCCAAAGCTTCCTGATTTGAAATGACAGCCATCGGAGACTGTTTACACAAGTAGAAATGTACGAAGCCCACTTCAGATTCTTATCAATAATTATGTTCAGATACTTCTGAGAATCAACCCTTGGTAAGAGCTTTTGAGTTGATGGAAGTCGTTTCGGATGGGTAGGCCGACCGAGGGAGGGAGGACAGACATTCGAAACATTTAGATGTGTTGAGATTTAAACCAGGTCATGCAGAGAAATCCTGAACAGAAGATAGATTGTAGGTAAAATCATGAAAGTCATCGTTGTTCGAAACGGCTTGAGAGAGGGCAACATCATCAGCATACTTAAACAGATGACAAGGGGAGCTAATAGATAAGTCGCTGATGTAAGTAGAGAAAAGAAACTGCTAAAGAACAGCACCCTGTAGAACTTCTGAGTTGTTAATCAACGGTTCTGAAGTTTTCCGTCCATTCGTGTGCAACTGGGTTCAGTTAGTAAAGTATTCAGATAGCTATGCTAATAAAGAACCGGGACAACCAAATGTTTGCAGTTTGTTGAGTAGACGAGACCGTGGGACTGAGTCAAATGCCGACGAATAGTCCAGGAAGGCGCAACGCGCAGATTTCACTGATGCGTTTAAGGACTTACAAATGTGGTGAATGAGCGAGACGATAGCATCCAAAGTGGACTCGTTAGATTTATAGGCAAACTGAAAAGAGTCACCAGAAGGGTATATAGAAGAAAGCAGGCTCTTAATTATAGCACGCTCCGGAAGACGTTAGGGCGATGGGGCGAAAGCGCTTTGCTAAAACTGTAGAACTGTTAGATTTATGGATGGGAATAATACTGACGGGTTTCCAACAGTCAGAGATGGAAGAAGAGATTAATGACGAGTTATATAGTGAAGTAAATGCACCGGTCAGAGCCACAGCACCATGCCTTAAAAGAGCTGAGGGTAGACTTTCAGGAACAACCGCTGTGGTAATTTTAGTGGTGCGGAGAAGATTAAGCACCTCGTCTCTAGAAAAACTTGCAACTGTCATATCATTACCCTGACCAAATATGACAGGGGTATAATTGGAAGGATGAATGAAAGCACGATTGATACTGTCGACATCCGCGGGAGTTTTTGCATGCTTTTCATTCTTCCCACACAACAGTGGAATGCCTTCCTATAGGAATCGATTGTTGTTACCACTCAACAGTTGGCTGGCGAATGACATGTCCATGCGTTGGTTTTCCATTTTTATTAGGTTGGAAATGTACCGCACGTTTGAGTTATTACGGGATTTATAGAGGTGCTCTTTGCATCGCCTTAGAGATTTTAGTTTCTGCATGCAGATATAGCCATTTGAGGCAAATAGTGTTTCTGAGGGGCAGAAAATGTCAAAGATTGTCATTGAGCAGGGGTTCAAAAGAGAAAGAGGTAGATGCGAGCGAAGGGGATCTCTGAAGAAGAATAAAGTTGTTGCGTGAAAGGTTACGGAGGCGAACTCGCTTTTGATTTGTTCATCTCAAGGAGTGAAAAGCTGACTTTGAGTATATCTTGTCTTAACAGTGATCGGTACTTAAAATTGGAGCAAGCAGTTCCAAGGAAAAGAAATCGCAGTGGTTGGTAATAATTCTATGGAACCGCTTCTGATAAAAGAAAAGCAGAGATCAGTCTAATCAAACAGTTAGTGGTAAGGTGGATGAATGATCAAAATCGCCTACAGTAATATGCAGATTATCTTCAAGAAGAGGACCAATAAATGCCAGAAAAGAGTCGAATAAAGATGCGATATTTTGTTGCGAGCTAAAGGGGGCAATGCATAAATTGGTTATGACAGTGTTGTTATGACGAGAAGACTAAGGGTGACACTGTGTCACGGGACAGTCGATTTCATTGAGCGAGTACTTATAAACGACTTCGGACTTGTCAGACCAGAAGTTTATGTATGATGGAACATCTCCTCCAGTCTTTTGTTCGAAACTTTGTCCTGTCGATGGAGTCTGAAGTTGCCTATCGGCACGAGTGAATCAGCGATATCCGGGTTCAGCCACGATTCTTGTATACAGATGACACATGTATGAACATGGATCGGCGATTGAAGAGTGAAGGACAGATCCGACGTTTTCGTAAACAGAGAACGGATGTTGGTTCTCAACATTACTGGAATGGGCATCTTGGCCGGAGGGGTACATTTAAGAGCTGCCTGCCAGCCAGCACGAGTGCCTCTTTTAGATCGATTCAAAGCTCGTTGAGGTGCAGAAGCAAAGGATCCCATTATATGTTGAGAAGCGATACGGTTTTTGAACAAAATTAATTACGAGCGATTGTAGGGTCGAACGGAGAACATAATCAAACCAAGTATCCAACAACAGTATGACGAAATAGGATGACACAGAACTGTGATGCAGCCAGTCAAAGGGCGCGCGTAGGTGGGAGGAAGTGCCGACAATCGGAAGTGACTCTCTTATGTCCAAATGTGTTAATTTCAAAATTCTTTAGAAATAAGGGTATTCATCAACTATACCTAAATCATTCTGAAATGAATTAAACAATGGCTGTTGCCCGAATATGGACTCAGATATTGTTGGCCCCGTGCGCAGATGCAAGCAGTGCGCACTGGCGGCCAAAAGTCATGTGAAATTTAGCGTTACACATGGCCTGCACCTTCTTTACCTTTGGCGTGCATCCCAAGCGGATAGAGAAAAATTGATTCATCTTTCGCCGGAACAGCAAGTGAACACGAGAAACTTATTGCCCTCAATCGTGAAACAACTTATGACATTCGGTCATCAAACTGAGCATTTCAAGTGATTCCACGGAACCCCAAACTGAAACTATTGGTTTTTGTGTGGCTTTACGATGAATGGACCGAAGCCATTCTATGTGTGCGAAAATTTTTGGCCCAGCAATCTGTACCTGCCCTGGTGTTACCCCGTCGGCTTTCTTATTTCCGGCATCTGTAACAAACATTTGCCAAACACAGGATAAACTGAGTGTCTCCTATTAATAATACGATGTCTTGGACCACGTTTTGGGCTTAGGATTCCACTAATAAGACTCGCAGGATAAGGCGCACATTAGGACTCACAGGCAAATGTAACAACCACAAATAAGGCGAAAATTTCGTAAACTGATTTGTAAAATGAATTGGAAAACACTTTCACTTGTCAACTGACATGAAATCCAAGAAATGTTTAGCAGTTTCCAAAGTGCATCTTAAAATGGACATCAGATCGTCTTATATTATGCCATGGTGCCTGCTTGTTATCGATCTATTTCAATAGTCGCTGCTGAAAATCTGCCACTGCTTGCGTCTCGGATCCGTTCTTTGATGGTGGTGGGCGATACCTCAATTTTTGGTCTTATCGATGCAACGGACCTTTGAAATACTTTTTGTGATTCTCTGTCATTGTGTTTCCATGTTCATTTTTGTCCATTTTTCTTTTCCCAAATGTGGCAGACTTTGTGGATTATGCTCAGACCTGTATATTTATGCGATAAGCTTGCGGGGAAAATTTTCGTAAGATGTGGCTTTGTTTTTGAGTATCTTCGTCGTACATCAGTAGAAATATCGCTGCCACCATCAGTTATCTGAATGAATTTTAGAAGCTTAGGTTATTTAGTAGATTATTTTGGGCGTGTGAATTTACGTAATGGCTTTTGCATGCTTTGACATTGTTCATGTGGAGAACTTACCTATACTGAGAGGCTTAGGTTTAGATTTGCTTTTTGACCTTGTACCAATGCATTTGTTTGTACCACGAACGTCGTAAGTTTGACTAGACGATGTGAGTAAAAATCTACTTAGTTCATTCAATAACAAAAATAAACATTAACTGCAACATCAATATTTTTTATTTTTCAGAAGATCTTATAGGCTTTTTTATGAGTCGGGGCAGAAAATCTTCTAGAAGCAATGTTTTGAGCTATTGCGACTACAATTGTTTTTATTACTATAGTGATTAAAACGTTGTATACCGGAAGGATGTAAAATTAGTATGGTCAAAAGACAACACAAATGGTTCATAGTTAGTGCATTCATTCGACTGGAGATAAATCAAAATTTTGTTTTTCCTCAGAGGTTGCTCCAAGCTTATTCACCAAACGTGCTAGTTAGTCCCACATACAGCCTAATCGACTTGGACGGTTCGGGTGTGAAAAAAACAATAGAGGAATTTTATTCCGAACCCCAAACGTATCGTGCTCTTACTATGCAAAAGACGTGACTGGATTTCACAAGGAGAATGGAAACAAACTAGTTTTGTTAAGCGGCGGGCTGAGATGAGAAACAATTTTTGTGCTAAGGAAAAATTTGCACCAAAACACAATTTCCCTTCGTTAGAATTTGCTAGCTCCAGAGCAGTTTTTACACCTGCCATCGGAGTTAATGGCTGCTATTGGAGGAAAGAAAACAAAGGCAGTCAATGATTGGTTTTCGTTGATTGAATTGTGTAAATTTAGAAAATTTGAATAACGTGACGAAAAAAACATTAAGTTCGAATTTTTCAAATAATCTTAATCATGGTCAATCACTTAACAATAAACGTATCCCATGCGTATTTCATTTGGAAACCAAAACAAACGATCGGTTACATGGATCGCTTCTTGGTGTCGGGAGAGTGTACCTAAAATGAACAATCAAAATTGTTTTTGGGTGAAGTAATGCCACGTCCAAAAATGTCGTGGTTAATATTTAACTGAACGTGCAATGAATACCATGTTCCTAGATACTTACAAGAGGTTTGTATTTGTTTCCATCCCCCGTCTATTTGGGTTTTAAAGTTAGAAAAGGATTAAGAAATGGTTATTTTTTGACCTTACTGCAGGATTATTGTTGTCATAAATTGGTTTGAAAATTTTGCTTGCTTTACTTGTCTATCTCTAGATCTGAGTGGATGTGGTTTGCAATATTCCAAGTTTGGATCCCCATTCTGTGTACGCTGTATCTTTAACGCTGCCTTTACCCAAGTGTCCGTGGAACAAACTAAAGCAATTTTGTCTGCATTTTACTGAGAATGAATATCATTAATACCATTTAAAAATAAAGTGTCAGAAGAGACAAAGTGACGGAATGAACGGTAGCAAAAGAAGAAGCACGGAGAAATAAACACCCTATTTATTCAGTTTATAGTGCATGTACCGCCTGTACCCACCTATTTGTGTCTGTTCATCACAGTCACTGGCAATTTTATCCCAAAGTATTACTCGGTTGCTTAGACCAAAATAAGGTGAAGTTTTAGGAGCGCAATCATGACCTTTGGGTCTAAAGTGTTCTTCAGATCGACAGGATAAAGAAACTATGGGATCTCTATTCACTGGGGATCACTGACTGTTGTTCTATTTGAGGTGTTTTTTGGTGTTTCATTAGGACTCATACTTTTCTAAACTTCCCAATTAGTACCATAAGCGGGCTGCCTCTGAAAAATTTTGGTGGTATACTATATTTCGAAAGGAATAGCGATGCATGGCTTTACTTAATTGTAAGCTTCAATCAAATCGTCATTGGGGTTGTGCAGTATTTAATCGGGAGATTGCTCCCCAGGTGAAAAGACTGCTACAGAAGCTACTTCTGGTTGTTCGCTGCCCATTTTACTCACTGTCGATCTCAAAATTTACAGTCGTACCCGGTAGGAAACTTGGGGAACGGTTTGGTGACACTTAGCTCTGCTCGTAGACTTAGAAACGCTCAAGCTAAATTAAATTAATTTTTATAAAAAAATTATTTCATGTCTTGCCATAATTACAATGCAAATCCAAGAATAAAAGAAAACAAAATATGCTTTTCGTTTTGAAGTGAAATTGATCCAAACAGCAAACCCAGTTTTCCGTTCAGAGTAGCACAATTAACAGATTCAGTTAAACGAATAGTGAAAACTGCCTACATGCGAGCAATTGTTTATTAATTGATTTTATACTCATAGCCTCACACATTTTTGGGTAAGGAAACTGTTTGTGATTCGGTGTGACCTGTTATGTCAAAGAAAAACCCAATGTGAATTTTTTAGACAACTATTGGTCTTACGTTGAACTCTCCGGTACCGTAAACGGTTTCATAATGCATTGGGGCCGCATCAAGCACTGTTCCTAAAATAAATTTTCTAGTATAAACAGAAAAAAACATTCAAATTTTGATCGCAACCAATAATAGGCTAGTAAATTTTCTTCACGGATTTCATTGGTGCCATCTGTTTGGTAATTTAGAACAACCATACTCAAGAAGACTTATGAATTATTGGTGGTTTGCTCGTGACATCCAATCTCACAATGTCCTTTCAGTGCTTGTTTTTTACTGAGTGCAGTGTTTCTAGGTCTTGGGCAATTTTACACCGGAAAAATTATGAGAAAACTGGGCCACAATCGCCATGACTTTTAGTTGTGGAAAATAGACACTCGAGTATGTACAAACATTCCAGACTTTGTTTCTGATTATTACAGATAACAAGGATTCTAATACTTAGGATGTTTTTGTAGACAGAGAATGTGAAATTCTATCCAATCGCCAAAATCCCTCGACCTTGGGGCAACTCTAAATCACACATGGAAGCAACCCACACAACTGTACCGAGTGCGCTTAACAGGTGAGCCACAAGACCAGGGCGACCGGTGTTCGAAAATCCCACCAAGGGATAAGTGGCATCCACCAAGGTGAACCATAGGCAACTTGAATGCCAGAGAAAGATCTGCCAACGAATCAACCATCACGTCGTAATTGCAATTCACTGGTGCAAATGATTAGGGGGTTTGGTTGGAAGATTTCAGGTAAATGTAGAATTGGTGTGAAAAGTGTTCGACCTCTGCGGGATTTGATTCGATGGATGGAAGCAACTCACTTTTTTGTACCGCATGCGCTCTGCTAGTCGGGTCAACAGATCACGTCGGACAGCCTTCGGACAATTCAATTAGGGAGCATTGGTTCCCCTCTAAAATCGTGCAAGCAGAAGGAATCCAGCACAGGGAATTTTTGACGGCCAGAACAGCCCCACTGATCCCCGGTGAAAATGTACGAACACCGTTCGGCGTGGTACGGTCGATCAACTGATGGAGCGTACGGCCCTTGGCGAGTTCGAATACTATCAAAATAGAAAACTTTTCACAGTTGGATCTATCTTGTATTCTGCTACTTGGTAGGAATTATTTTGAGAAAAGTTGATCTAATGTTTAGACAAAAAAGTAAATACCAATTCATAGCAATAGGGGTGTACTCCCGTACCATTGTCTGAGAGAACGAAGGCTTTTTTGAGGTGGCAGCACATTGTGGGAAATAGCTGTCGATTCGAATCATAAATTTTCTGTCTGAACTAAATTATTCGTTTGACCTGTGATGTGTAAGCTGGAATATGCCAGCTCATCAAAGTACAACTTTATGTTTATGATCTTATCTTCATAAATAATCTAATTGGGTTATTTTTGGGCATAGACAAACATATTCACTATCTAATAAAAAAGAGCACCATAATTGATAAATTTCGCACACTGGTGCATCAAATGAGCTAACTAATAGATTTACCAAGACAGCTTTGAAGGAAAATTCATCAAATCCCCTAGATCAGTTATTTTAAAATATTGGATTCCGCGAGTGAAATAACGGTTTTTGTTAATTCCTACGGATGATTTATTCTGGTCTTGAAACAGCCTCTTGAATAAAAGAACATTTGGTTATCATATCCGCTTCACTTGTCAAAAGCAGTTGACGGGTAAATGCAAATACAAAAGATAATCGACAAAAAACAAGAAAATTTCAAAAGCGGCATAGGTCTAAATTAAAAGCGTTATCTTTTAGTAAAAAGTGACTAAAATTTTACCCTACAGAGAGAGCAGATTTGTTCATTTCTAAGAGCTGATATTTTGAGGATATTGTTGCATTCCACCCGCTTCAGTTTACTCTGAGTGTCGGCGAGAACGAGAACAGTCATTAAGAATGTTGAATTTCGACGAAGCCTTTTCTGTTCCATAGATTACGTTTTCTAGGTTGCACGGAAATAAACACCAAGAGACCTAGAAAATTATTCAAATTTACATTCAATCTTCAAACCAATGGGAGATATCGAGAAATGTGAAATAATAGTGCCAGCCAGCATCAAAGTAGCGGGCTTCACAATGCAACTAAGAACACCCAAATCAATGATTGCTGTCAAAGTCTTTGGAAACATCATATTTGGATGAGCATACATGCAAATTATTGTTGTCGTTACTGTTGTTATTATTACTTTTGCTGCATCTTTGTTGTCCCTGTGAGTAGAAGAAAAACCTCATCAAACTGACCCAACTGTACGCAAAATCGTTTTATTAGTCCGGTGAACGGTTTTGTTTTGGGGTTTTCTGGCAGTTTTCTTTCAGAGGCGGCTCGCTCTTTTGTGAACAATGTTATGAATAAACGAAGTGTAATTAGTCCGGAAAAAGGAATATGAAATATTTTAGTAATGACATTTCGTTGGTCATAAGTCCACATGATTATTACATCAACAGGAATTCTCATTTCATTTACAGTGCAAACAGCTTGCACCAAGTTATAGTTTGCGGAGTCCCATTGCATTTAGAAAAAAATTTGTTACCGATTTAGGACAGTCCATCTTTTATAGACGTTCCAGTTATACATCAATGTCGTTCGTGAAATGTTGGCGTTTGACGTATGCTTCCTGTAACTTTAAAAAATCTGTTGCTTATGGTCGTTAATCGAACGATTAGGCTCCGGATGCGCACAGAAAATCAGCATTTCCGCAAACAGTTGGCAGTCCAATGCCTCATAGATGTGGTGGTTACTACCTGGCTTTTATAGGATTTCTGCATCGTTTTCCAATTCCACCAGGGAAGGGCGACTGGAATCTCCTGTTTCGTTGAAGATTGACTGACGTATGTTCATATTTGACTAAACAGAGCTATGTAGCACGTCTTGGCGTTTGTATTTTGGACACTTTTCACCCAGTATATATATGTCTAATGAGATATTAATCAAGCTGGATTTGTTTCACTATTCCCTTTTTACGATTATATATCGCTACCATTATGCTAAATTGTGAGCGGTTACTTGAAGAGAAAAGAAAGGAAAGCTAAAGTGTATTGTTTTACTTATGGAGAGCAGTAAAGGGTATCCAAATACGAATAAAATAGAAGAGGGATGCAATAGTTTGGAATTTACAAGAAAGGATTTCCGTGAGCTGATGCTACTTGTTTTGAGAAAATGTCTCATATCCATTTAGGGTGTCAGGGGGTCGAATTTCCAGGGACAATAATGTTTGATCTTTTAATTTGAACAGTGTCGGCATTAGGTCAAACAGCACCTACGTTTTTTATTTCCCACAGCTATCATATGTGATTCTGTCCAAGCTGTTTGGCATGAAAATTCCTGGAACGCGGACTGGGACACCTGGTGGCACTATAAAGACGGTGCAATTGGAGGTAAACGTTAACGACAAAACTTTGTTCATTTTTACGTTTAATCACTCCAGTTGATAATAAGGTGCGTGGAAAAATTCAGCTGGTCGCAACACTATTATGAAATGAACAGATCGGGAGAAAATAATGACCAAATGGTCTTACACAGCTGGACCTACATGACTGTTGACTGGGATCCATAAACTCAGCTATACCTTGATCAATAATTGGGTTTACAGTTCAAATTTTAGAGTGAGCGAAATCAGAGAAAAAGAAAGCGTAATTTCCGTCGTTTCTTGAAGTTGCTATTTACCACTGGGTCAGCTGCCATCTTCCATGTGTTGTTTGTTGTCTTAAGACTTAGCTGCTGATAATTCAGCCATAACGGAGACCGTAAATAGTAAAGATGATTTGACTATCTTCTTATATTCCTCATATTTAGCTATTGAAAATACACTGCATAGACCAAACGTTGACGAGACCATATGTTTCTGGTGCTTTGGGACTGCATCGATAAGGCCTATTTAGCAAGCAGTTGAATAAAATGATCAGTGAATGAAAAAAACATTTTTATTGTTTCGAAAGGCAAAGTTCCTTGAAACGAGCTAGAACAGGGCTGTTTAAAAACTTGATGAGATATTATGTGCGCTGGTTGGATCCAGGATGTTTATCCTGTAAGCAAAAGACATTCACCACCCACTGACCAAATTTAGGTTGTTCAACTAAAGCAAATAATACCTCTTATATCTTTTTTGGTCTTCAAGTTAAGGACCACTGAAATGTTTCGAAGGTCAAGTCGTGTCGGTCGTTTAGTCATGCGTGAGTGTTCTAAACAATCATCTCTGTCAAAATTTAAACAATAAATACAGTCTTTATGGTTTTTGGGACGTAACTCTTTTGAAAACCAAAGTCGAAAATAACGTCATTATTGTGATTACAATGTATAAATCAATCAGTTGGCGTTATAGAATATTACAATTCGCCGAAAGTCGTATATCACGCTTTGCGTAAGCACAAACGTCCGTCTTCTATCGTCGGTGAATTTACAATATTTTAGAAGTCGCACGGTCTTATTCCAGCTTTCTCTGGTGAAATCTTTTCCGATTGTATTCATTTTCTCGTAATCCACAAATAATTAAGACAAACAATATAAATGATTCTAAATATACTCTGATTTAAGTCCAATTTCGAACGATTTGATTCCAAGGTACAGCTTCTTAGACTTCGAAAATGTTACACAGGAATTGCTTCGGTCCAGCACAGAACACGCAAGGGTTCCTGTAGTCAGATACTAGATGAACTGTCAAAATATCTAAACCGCATCATTGGTTGCGCCGTCAAATGTAGAATAAAGTCTTTGACGGCAGAGGCATTTTCGCCGGTGAATTTAGCTAGCGTAGAACAAGTGGATAGCGTTCTCGTCGATGCCTCCGGGAAGAGTTGCCCAAATACTTCTTTAAAACACGGCTCAAGTAGACCCAATGTTTAGATAAGCTTTACCGTACTACACTGTCCATAAGCTTTTTGTGTTGGTAAATATAATTTCCTACCAATCTTTCAATTTCTCATCCAGTTATACGGTGGAATACTGCTTCTAGACGGGGAAGTGATCAGTCATGGGGAGAGGTAAATTAAAGTCGTTCAAGTATAAAGCCAAACATCGTGTTTGCTTGATCCGCTTAGGCCGGTTTATGACACGATCACTGACGTATCAGCTAGGCAACCGTCAGCTGACTGCACGAATTCTATTCACTTGCGATTTAAACATGTGCAGACGCTGTTGAATTATGCCATAGATAACTCTACTTCATTATTCGACGCTTAAACACTCAGATAATAGGTACCGAGTAATCCCCATAGACAGAAAGAACGAAAACGAATGATCTAATAGGGTGTTCAACTTCCAGTTGTGGTAAAACCATTGCTTTTTAGAAGTAGTTTTGCCTAATCAAAAATGATGCGCTTTCTCATCCGTAATAATCATCTATGAAGCAGCAGTGAGTCAACTTAATGAAACAACCAATTAGCTTGGTATATTTTAATAAAATAATGGTTATACTAATATTGATCACTTTCATTTAGGCCCTAGCTATTGGGGACACACAGCGCATATGGCTTACGCTGAAGATGTTTGGCGTCCGTGTCATATGGGCAAACAGCAATCACCAATCAGTATTAGCTCGTCCGATCTGATTCAAGACAAGTCTTTGCGGCCGCTGGAGGTGCAAGGAAAAGAAAAACAGGTGAGCGTGCCACCGGTAACACGTGAAGAATTCCGTTCATCATCTTTGCAAACAAAAAAATGTTTGTGTCATAATGATGACAGATTTAGTTACAAGAGTGCAAAATGTATTATCGTGCAGAATAACAAATTAAAAATTCAGAGGTTTAGGGTTTTTGTTCTTCAAAAAGAAGGACAAAGGAGGTAACGTGCAGCGTTTGCAATCTAACCACCCTCTGTGCGTTATGAGTTCGTACACATTTAGTTTTCCCATATCAGACGCATAACGTATGTGGTGTTAACCGACTTTGCGCTATAAGTGAATAGGAATATTCTTGAGAAAGTTTCTCGCATGTTCGCACAAATCAATCTTTGTAACAACAAAAAATCTGTGAACAAAAGCAACGAAAATTGATTGGGTAATCAGATTAAGGCTGAAGTCTGAAACACAAACATCTGCATCTCATCTGCCGTATAAAATAGATGTCACAAAGTGGCTACCTATTTTTAAGGCGGATTATCAGCAAGTTATATCAAAATCTATTTGATCTCATTCATCTTATGACCAGTGACCGTGTATGTAGCATGGCCTGCTGACGAAGGAATTGAATCGGATTGGAGTATTTGATTTCAAATATCATTCTATTTTAAACTCGTGGAAAAAAATGGCTCATCATTGCTGCACTTAACAGACTCCGTGGAGGTGCAAATCCCATGGATCCTGTTTGCTTTGTTCACTTCAGACAAGCTCAGTAGATGTAGACAAGTAGCTTGCGATGGCAAAGAAACGAATGAATAGAAAAAAATATACCCTTAGCTTCGACTGTGGCCTAATTTACAAGAGATTTTGGTTGTATTTTATCTACAGAAATAAAGGATGTGAGAAATCGCTTGTTATTTTTGATCTGCAGGTGGACCTGGAAATACACAATACGGGACAAGATATAAAAGTGGAATTTCTTGACTCATCACCTCCGCTAATTCTGTCGGGAGGACCTTTATCCTACGACTATCGGATTTTTGGTGCTTTAATAAAATTTGGATCAGACTCAACACGTGGGTCTGACCATCAGATAGACGGATTTTCCTTTCCGGCCGAAGTGAGTTTCAGCATCCTATGGAGTGATAAACAAGAATGTACATTTCTGACGGAAACTTACTCGACGAAGTAGGGCACTGTGAGATAATAGTTGATGGTACATTTTTGGGAAAAGGTATGAAGCTATTAAATTTACACGAGACAGCTGCTTTATGTTCAACTTCGAATCTTCCGAAAGATGTATCTGATTGGTTGCTAAGGATGGCAATGATCATTATTCCTTTTATTTGGTTCTTAGAAAACTCTGATGGTATTTTATTTACAGGTTTGTGAAATATAGTCTACCGCTCATCCTCTCATTTCAGCTCCAGTTTTATGCATTCAACTTCGTACTTTACCCAAACATTTCGACGGCTGTTCCAAGTCCAAACGGACTCGCAGGTCTGTCAGTTTTCATGAAGGTTAGTACTTCAATCAACATTTCAAAAGATGTGTTCAGGTTAAGTTTGCATTCATGCTGCTTTCTCAAGATTTGTCTTAGTTTGGTGTTTTTGTCGTCTGTCATCACTGTCCGTTTGTTAGATGCCAACATAATGGAAGGAATACGATGAACAGAACTACTAAGATGGCATATTAGTCTGCACGGATCTAGACAACAGATCCATTAGATTTATCAAGTGGGGTTATTAGATCGACAATAAGTCAAATGAACACGGTTTATGAATAGTTCCACACATCAGTGTAGTGGAAGGATGTGGCTCATGCTCACTAGGGCCCAGTACGTGAGAGGTTGGAGGGAAGACAACCCGTGACTCAGAACAATGGAATGGCACAAAACCACACAGGGTCTCACTGTTAGCCCTGGTTACGACCTGGGCAACAATTGGTAGCCGTGTACCTCAAATCTGAGATTTCAACGCCTGACCTTTTTGACCGCAGACACAAATTACTTGACCATTTCCGGCATGTTATGTTATCACGATGTTGAATTCACAGCATCTTTACACTGGTTACAGTCCCCGTGACAAATAGTAAATTGTGTAAATGTGCGCTCGTGTCCTTCAATACATGTCACTGTGTAGTTCAAGTGCTAATAAAGATAATTTGGTAAGCTTTAGTTTTTGGTATCTTTTTGAATAGCATTTGTGGAATAAAATCCTATGTGATGTCATGAACAACTGTGTTTACGATGGCTTTCGAAATGGAATATACGTTATAAATAAATGACCACTTTCTTACTTCCTAAGAAAGATCATTCCAGCGCACTACTTTTATTAACTCTCCTTTGCAGTCTTCAGTAAATTCTTGAATGGCCATCAATTTGGAGAATTATACGTTTACTCACAACATCCGTTATTTGTCACAAAAGTTCGGGTGGTTTCCATGGAATGGAGGAACACGAAAGACATCTGGTAGTACGAATCATGTCATGCACCGCCAGATGGTGAATAGTATCGTACGAAACCTCAGGTCCTGTCTGGCATCAGGAAAGTCAGCAAAAGGAGGTAAATATCAGCGGTCCATTCAGTCGGCCAATTTCTTGGCGTATGCTTGCCGAATAAGTGGATTGAGAACAGACCTATGTTTCAGTCATTCTTAGTGGATTGAAAGTTTCAGCAGCACTATTTAACGGTCATAATTTAGGTTAGGTCAGCAAAACGTCGGGCGAGGGGTTCTGGGCATTCTGTGACCGAAGTGCACCTTATTTTAAAAATCCTAAACATAAGGAAAGTCTTTACGGACGAAATTAAAATTACGTGCTGGTGGATGAAGGCCACTTCTCAACTTTCCGTTCACATGAGTTGCATGAAAACTCAATAAAATGAGAAAAATGCATTTTTTCTTTTCCAGACTGGAGATCGCCCATCTGCTGATCTTTCGGCCCTCCTTGCAACCGTTGTCGATGTTCAACTCAAAGGTACCTATTAAAATATCATAATTTTAAATCCGTTATATTGTCAAAGAATGGGGTGATTTGATGTAACAAATTTTGCAAATTAATGGGTTCGAATGAGGTACGGAGTTCGCCATGTCTAATGTACTCCCTAAATTCAGTTCTTCCGAGTCTAAAGACGGGTTCTACCGGAACATTTCTTGGTTATTTCGAAGCGTATGTTCTGCGGACCTCGTGACTATTGCTAGTGATTTCAAATTCCAAAGTGACTGTTTTCAGAGAATGGAAATACACCGATAGCCCATTCGCCATTCCAGTCTATGAAGCTGACAACTGTGATCGTCCCATTCAAGTTTGTTTCGACCACACACTTTTTCTGGGCGAGACCAACTGTCATCGTAAAATTTGACATCGCTTCACCTGGTGCTCCTTATTGTCCTCATTTAGTTGGATCCAGATGGAGGACATCGTTGTCACATTAAAGCACAGACCTCACATTTTGTCGATGATAGCCAGAATGAGTTTCAATCTAAATCTTCAACGTGATTATTAAAACAGCCAAGTATATAAGTTGCAAGAAAATCAAGGAGGCCCTGCAAATAGCGGCCTAGGTCGAGAAGGACCCGAGGCCAAACTGGCACCAGCAGCTAGGTATTTGAAGTCAACTGTTCTTTTAGCTACTCATACGTCAGTCCCTCCGGACTACATCTTTGAAGACGTGAAAACTGTCACTAGTATTAAAGCTAAGCTTTAGTGTTCCAGTTGCAAAACTTGCAGTCGATGCAGGAAAACAAGCATTCTCCTGAGTGCTGGTATGGGCCAGTGATTCTGCAGGTCTACAAGAGAGGTGGGTGGTTATATTGTAAACATTATGGGAAAATTAGTTTGGAAATTATTGCATCCAAAAGTCTTGTCGGGATTACACTTGGCCCATTGGGTAGTTTTCGCGAGGGCTACAGGCGTGATTATCGCGCCAGTTTCCGACTACGCAATGATTTTATCAACCAAATCTATCCACGCTGAATGTTAGAACACATAAATACCTTCCTCAGACAGGATCTTTGTCTTGTACGATATAAATCCGCTTTCTACAAAGTCCACTGTTCAGTTCTGTATATCTTCTTATTGCTGAAGGGAGTCCAGGAGGAATCCAATTGGCTGTATAAATTGTTGACTGGAAAAGTTCGGGCCAATTTCATGATTGTAACGAGTTCTCACTCAAATTCCTCATAAAAAGTAGGTTAGTGGCTTTCTTCCCTTATCCTAAACTTTAAAACAGATAATTTGGGAAATGGCCTACCACCATTTAATCGCAACGGCACTGATATTCGCTCAGTGAATAAATCGCCTGATTCGGAAGATGCGAACAAAATCGTTTCTATGTGAAGCTCTATGCAAACTACAGTTTTTTATCCTCTGAAGCACAATATAACTGTTTTGGACATATTTTACTCCTCCCAAGTGTAAAACACTTTCGCAGAGTTAGGCTGGATTAAAGCTGAACCAAGCTCTTGCAAAAGAGAAGATGGGTGAACCGGATACGTTTTGTTTTGGTATAGTTACATCTCATCAAGCGGTCAGATAAATGATAATATTCCTTTGCGCATGCGAAACTTTTGATCGGCGTTTACTAATCTGAGACACCTTTGTCTTCAGCACTACACCCGATTATCTATAGAGGAATGGGTTTACATTACAGGGGCGCGACAGTTCACACAATGCGGCTGAACATCAACGCATTTGGCGGCAGAAGATTTGTGGAGACTGTCGATGTCTGAACGTCGGTTTCATTGCGGTTTGGCCTGTAGACGCCGAAGAAAATGTTGTTAGTAATTCTAAGGTTAGGCATGAGTTACTAGTCTACAAAATCCAAGGATTATAATAAGCAGTGTATACGAGTGCATCAAGGTAATTGGGCATGCGTAACGCGTGGCCTCAGAAAGATCTCTTTGGTCGACATTAACGGGAGCAGTAATAGTTGGAAGATGGATCAAGATGGCCATTCCAACAAATGGCGAAAAAGTAAGAAAACCGTGGTAATGCTTGTACTGTAGTACGAGATTCCTGCCAGTCTATTAAGGAATGAGAATACAAAGACGGCGAGGAATGTGCCGCAGTAAATGTTTACCGCGTGAACCCAAAAAGGCGCAAAATACCATTGTGCGGAATACTAGGGGGAAGTCAAGAAATAGCAGCACAGTCCACCAGTAGTACTTCAGAAACCCTGACCAGCAAAATGTTTTCAGTAGTTCAAGTTGGATTTCCTTGACGGGATGGTTGGAGGCTTTAGGCCCCATGACTAAGTGTTGCCGTCGATAGGATCCATGTGATTGGGAATAGTTCTGCTTCTGCGCAGTCCTCTTGAGTTCTGACCTTATGATTTCCTTTTAGAATCTGTCGGCAATGCAAAGTTGCAGACAAAACTAAGGCATGTCAGTGGAAGTTTATTTGTTGCAAAAGCCGAAATTTTTGTTACAGTAGATTCGTTTCATCAAATACTAACAACGTTGATGACAGCCTATGAGAAAAAAGTAATCCCTGTATTGCACAGAAAACAGTAACCAATGAAACCAATAGGGATTATGGTTTTTGACTAATATTTTGTGTGACCGTGTCAGGGTTAACCTAATTGCGTTACTTTATTTTAACCCGTATAATAATAATTAGATATTTTGAATTCATTGTAGATCCTGACAATAGAGCGGGCATCCTTAAAAATGACCTACTTACTGAAGGGCCAAAACCTGCCCTGGTCGAAACACCATGGCGAGTGGACTTTTGGCCGCTCATTTTCACTATAAGTAGTAGTGAAAGAAACTAGCAAGTGGACAGGTGCAATATCAACCGGATTTGCTACTTGTGGACCGATAGAACGCTGAAGTAGTGCCCAGAAAATTTAGCCTGTATGTTAATTAGATTTCTGTTTGATATCTTTGCCTGTAGTGCATACATTCACGTTTATAAACAGTTCAGGCCGATTCATCGGCAAATGCTTCTGGCAAAAACTTGCACTTTATAGAAGTCCAGCTGGCCCGGTGGCTTATGAATAATTAAGTTAGAGATCTACGAGATTGGTTAGACAAATACCCGTGAATATAGATCAGACAGGTAATCAAAGCTGCAGGCGTTGCAGTATAATTGTCTGCACCTTCTATACCAAAGTGAACAGAAAACGTATACTTAATTGATCAAATCGTGGTTGTCGCTTACGGTGGGAAAGGTTTCCCTCTTTGGCATATTATCTTTCTAATAAGTCTCAGCCTAACTCAATTAGCCTGTTCAAATTTCTGCGCCTGGTTCGCAGGTTAGGTCTTGCAAGATCTCCATATAATGGTCTTGTCGAGTTAGAGAGCAAGCGTCATATCAGGACTGTCTGCTTCATCAGGAAACGGTGTAAATAAACAACTACTTGAATTAGCATGCATTCTATTCAGATAGAACACACAAATCTCTTAAATAATAAGTCGCATGCTTTGGAACTATCTACTGAGCAAATAGGTTAGGAATTTAATGAATATCTCATATCAGCTGCCATACGCAGATAATAACCGGCATGCATCACGAGCTTGTTGGGAAGAACGGAGCGAGACTAATTAATAACAGTCTGGTTAGGAATTCAGCAACAATAAAAAGTAGCAATCAGTGGACTTGCAATTGTTTTCCGCAATATTTGGTCATTTCGAGGTGACATCTAGTACTTCCAAAATGAAACTGCTTTTGCTTCATTCTTCGAGAGACTTTGGAATTTCTACGTCATCATCCGTTGGTTAAGAAACCTGTTTTAAATATCGCCCCAAAATATGGAACATATTTTGAAAAGAATCAAGATTCAGACTATTGAATGATTTTATATGAAGCATTCCCCTCATCCAAGTGTAGTTCTATCCGACTCACGGCAGACTGAAAGGAAAGCACTCCTACCAGGAATATATTTTTGCTAACTTATGATCCAGCAAAACATGGAGCTTCTTTCGGAGACACTGCCGTTTTTATATAGACTACTTTCTCAGAATAAAGATGATACTCCATTACCACAATAAAAGTCCATATATCCCGTTTGCATTCACTTTTGATCCGTTGACAAGGAATTTCTAATTTTTCCGTGTGAGAGTAAACAATTTGGACGGAACTTAGAAAGTAGGACAGCTTTGTCGGAGCTTTGACGAGAAATGTCTAATTTGTAAGTGTTCTTTGGGACACCATATGGCACTGTGATTTACCAACAGAATTGGTGTCCGTAGACTGAGGTAATCCAAATTTTCTGGGATTGCGCAGGATAATTACACTCCTCACTTTGTTGTGCAATTGATTCTTGCCCTGCGTGTAGTGAAACTGGGAGCGTTCAGATATTCTTCAAGTCCATCTGGACGAAGGTGCATGAAGCACGAGCAATAATCTGCAACAAGATTACATAAAAGAACTTCTGTCGTTGAATGTCAATAAGAATATAAGTAATTTTGTTTCCGCTTTAGGATATGATTGATTTTGTCTATGAAACATATTTGATGAGTATGGTCCAAATGGTAGCGTTATTCAGTTTAAATGCTGGAAAAGTTTAAATGCAAGATATTTAACAGGCCGATGCTTTCAAATCAGTTCTTTTCTGTTTTACTGCAGTACCAAAAGGTTTTCATGTTTCTCGCCCACTGCCTCGCTGTCGTGTTGACGATGTAGGCGAATAAAGCTGTGCCCCTAGATAACCTTGAAACAAAGCCAACTTTGGTGTAACTTAAGATCGTTCCTAAATGAAAATTCATTTTGTTAGTGATCAACCATGATTATTGCACCGCAGTCAACGCAAAATATCCCAGTTAAAAATCTTCTTCAGCCTATAGATACATGCATAATCATGAGTATAATACTTGACGGGATAAGTGCTTTTGTTAGACAGGTAAGTTTAGTATTATTTATGAAGGCATACTAGGACAAATCCTTGGTCCGTTCCAAAAGCATTTATGAAAACTTTATGCTTCAGAAGGGTTTCATTTTTCATGTTCAGAAGCGTTTATCTAGACATCCAAGGTCACCCAGGCTTGACTATCCCAATTACAATCTACAAATAGATCTAGTAAAGGGAACCTGTAGATAACTTCATGCTATTTGATGATGCTAATTTATACCTGGCAAGTACCAAAGCTTGAATGTCTCCTTCGATTCCTTGTTACGGCAATCAACAGTCATTTCATTGTGCTCAACAAGTACACTTCCAAGGACCAATATTAACACCTGGAAGCTTGAAGACAGTGATTAACCATATTTGACTATCCTAAAGCCTAAACAAGCGCAATGAATGAGGTACACGTCGCCTCTTGGATATCTGAAATATGATGACAAGATTGATTTAATTCGGCTTACTCTTTGTAGGAGATGATAATCCAATCAAGAAATTTAATGTCTTGTTGTAGCAGACAAAATCAGAGCTAAACGGAGTCTGATTCACCAATGAAAGCAGTGGGAAGGCTTATGATAATGAATGATTTCTGCCCATTTCCAAAGCAGAGTTTAGATTGCGTTTAATTTGACATCCATTCTTTAGTATGTTTGAAAGGGAGGACAAACAATTGCCACCTACGAAAGAAACATTTTACTGAGCATTTAGTGAATCGAAGTTACGACATGGAAGGAACTTAGTTTCATCCATTGAGCTATGTCAGCTAATTACTTAAACAGAATTAGCTATTCATACCAAAAGTAGTCTGGCACTTTCAATTTGTTTCATAAAATGCTCACTGTTACTAACATTTAAAAAATTGAATGACTGATCACATCTCAATGCTTCCATCGGCATTCGTTGTTTGACTTTTAACTGTCTTTTCTGCAGTTGCTGGCTAACTGCATAAGAGGATCGTTTTGTACTGGAAAGCTGAGAACACAGATTTATCCTTGAAATTCGGAACGCGCAATCCGTGTCGCAATATTTTCTTCTGCTCATGACTGCAGCTGCCATTTAGGCATTTTTGAATTACTCTTTTCTGTTGATTTTCCGCACGGAATCTCCTATGAATTTAGTAGCACCCAGTAAAACAACAAGATGGAAACAACAGCAGTGCTGGTAAATGTTGATCAGATTATCATGAAGGTTGTGCTGTGCAACAGGTAATTTTGATTAAGCCATCCAAAACATATCCATTATATTTGGAAGAGGCCAGCCCAACCAAGGGGACGGGTAGGGCAGTTTTGTTTGCTTCACTGCGTGGCTATGTGCAAAGATTATCATCTCCGATGGTTGGTCTGAGAAACTCATGTTCAAAAGGTTGTCATTGGAGGTAGTTGGCTGTGATTGCAGGGTCCATTTGCCCAATGAAAGATATAGAGAGGGAGCGGTGGAGAAACAAAATTATGTCCAAGTGAACAGCCTTACGGTCAAGTGGTCCCTGATGAAGGATTATGACTTCAGTCAAAATATGAAATTTTTCGTTTCAGTTTGTTTTTATTTTCCTCACGGAAATGTATAGTTTATCCACCATGCTTCGTTTATGAGATACTTTAGGCATTATTTGGTTCCATGTACGCGGTGATCTT
Source organism: Fasciolopsis buskii (assembly GCA_008360955.1). Taxonomy (NCBI): domain Eukaryota; kingdom Metazoa; phylum Platyhelminthes; class Trematoda; order Plagiorchiida; family Fasciolidae; genus Fasciolopsis; species Fasciolopsis buskii. The sequence continues at coordinate 388,373 of LUCM01001834.1, forward strand.
AGATGTTAAAACTACACAGTGAAGACAGATCAGCCTTCAGACGCTCATAAATGTTTAACAGTAAGAAATGAATTGTGCTGCTCCTCTTTTTTAATCACAGTTTCTTGTTTTGTTCCATGTCGGAGCAGATTCACCAAAGATTTCGTTGAACTATAACTGAGAAAATTCCTAAAATCTTTCGAATTCACTTTGAAGGTCAATTGCGTCGGTTAAACGGATTGATGGTGTCCGCCCTTCTACCATCGACCAGCCAGTTCATCACTTATCAAGGGTCATTGCCATTTCCAGCGTGTCACGAAACAGTCACGTGGATTGTACTCAACCAGGCTGTGATAATCACTGAGGCGCAAGTAAGCCAATTCTTTACTTATTTCGAAGTGGCCAATGAACACATCGGAAACGAAGGAATGTCAAAAAAAGTCGAAAAATACAAATTAAGTAGTACTCAACTGCAAACGCGTAGTTAAATTGGAAAAGCATTAGAAAATTATAAAAACTGGTTGTGATCTGAAGAAAGAAAAAGGTGGTTCAGTCTGTCCGCTATGGTCTAATTGCGATTTGTCGCTGAACGGAATATGTGTGTATCCGTACATCTCTGTATTATTCATACACAATCCAGAAGCAGAAGAGTGTCTAGTGAACCTAAGCTGTATTTTTCGAGATTTTGTTGTTTCATTGTTTTTCTTTCTTCAATTATTAGATATTCAGTTTACATCCGAAGCTCCTAGCCAGTTTTCTGACCATCAAGAGGAATAACGATATGATGTAATTTGTACGAGTGCTTCTTTTCTTCTTTACACAATATGTACTGAGTACTTCACTAGCAGAGGTGCCTTAGCACTAGTCAAATCCATTCTGAAGATGTTACTAAAGTGCCAACGACATTGTCATTAGGCCTACCAAATTCCGTTTGACGTCGTAATTTCTTGGAAGCAGCTACGATCATATCATCCAATGTTTCTAAAACTACTTAAAGCCCCATCAAATTCCCCGGGTAAATACTCTATTCCGCACAGGTTAACGGATGCTGATAATCTAATATATTATTCCGATGAAAACCTGGTCTCAGAAATTATCCAATTAAGATGTGAACTAACGGCACCACATTCATCCTACTTTCTTGTAAATAGTTTTGTTCCCTTAGGTACGAAGCGAAGTCGGGGTCAATTAACGAACGTTTAAATCTACGACGTGTTCACAATTGAGAAACCCGATGGGATTGTGATTCAAATTTAAGGTTGAATCGGCTAACACTTGTCAAATTAGACCTGCAAGACAGTAAGAAACTTGTTGGTTTCTAATGAGAGGTGAAGTGGAAAAAAATTAGAAAGATAAAATGTAACGAGAAAACCCAAATATTTTGCATCTACTCCAGTTGGCTGTTTTAGGAAATCCAGCAATTAAGCGAACTAAGTATTTCATGAAATTGTTGTTTTTCTTGAAACGAATGGTCGACTAATTGACGTTAACGTCAGTTGATATGATCAAAAGTTAGATGGAGGCCAGTTGCAATAGTACTTCTCACGGCAAACCCGGAGAGCCATGAATTTCTTTGGTTAATTTCTCCACATGTAATGATTATAAAAACAGCTAAGAAACGAATTAGCTTGCTCAATAAATTTTATTAAAATTTGAACAACGGACATGAGTTATTTGCACTGGGACTGCATATCTGTTTTGAAGTGCTGTCATTCTCCCAAGAATTTTTGTACATATTGCCCAGCGTTCTATTTTGCAAAGCCTAAAGCTATTCAATACAGCTATCTTTTGCTCATCTCTGTTATTCTACTTGGCCAGTATGCTAATTTATTTGCGCGGGCAACATTGAAATCGATGTCGAATTGCATTCCTCATTTGTACACCTGTGGAAGACATTTCGCGCCAGTTATGACAACTGATTGCGGCATCTTGCAACACTGATCAACTACCACTGTCGAGCGAATTAGAAAACAAATAACAACTTGCCAGAAATATGACTTGCACATTTTTTGTCTTTTTATGCATTGCCTACAGAATAGATGGTGCTTCCGGATAACGATATTTGATTTGATGCCAGACTTGTTAGCGTCACTCTATTCTACTGACCTATCACACATCGAAACAGAGAAGCCAAGCAATGCAATTTCCTACTAGCGTGTATCGTTAAAGGATTGACAAGTACATCAAAGCAGTTCAAAATAAATTACCCTGATATTACACTTCTCTGACACCGTGAATATCCATTGGCTCGCGTGAAAAGCAAAGTCACAATAAAAGGTATACCTACTGGACATTTAGCAGATGCCAGTGAGTTGAAATTTGTGCCTATTTTCAAAGAAATTCCATACACAGCGCAGTTCAAAGCCTTTTAACATAATGCAAAAATGCAAAATAGTCCTTTCATAAAATATGAAAATCGCTTGGCCCGATTTATACTTTGTACCAGTTGCAGTCGCTGCGTCAGCTTCGGATTGGTCCTGTAAAGGAATCAGGGACTATGGCAAACAACTACCGGCCCATTCAAAAACTCAATGGTAGATCAGTACGAACGAATATTGATTTCGATTCATCGGTAAGTTCATACGGTTATCAAAACCAATTTTCGTATATATCAAATCGAGATATAACTTCATAGCAAAATGAAGAAAGCACGCAGTTGCTATGGATGTGTGACATACTTAAAGTAAACGAAAAGAAATTATGCACTTGGAATTGGTTGGATAAACAAGAAGAGGAATAAGATTTGGTTCAAATTTAAAAATAGGTTTTTTGTCTGTATACGATCAAGGTGTTTTTGTTCAGGCTCTCTGGATAATTAGAAATGATAAAATTCTACAGGGTAATACAAGAAAAGTAGGTTTAAATTGGTGAAGCAATATGGTTTAGGAAGGAAGTTGGCACGCTGCTCGTGTTTTAACGTGTTTTCTTATGGTGAAACTCAAAATTTGGATACAAATTAACAATGCTTCGACGGTTAGTGTTGTTTGATTAAGACTTTGCTCCAAAACTGGCCTCCACATCAATTGGCGGGTTACTCAAGGGACCTCTAATTAATTTACCTGAATGTCAGAAAATAAATAGTTCATCAGTCAGCAGCGTCAGCTGTCAGTGCGCCGTCTGGCGTACTGAAATGAGAATAAATGAATCAACTATTTTTCATGCAAAATGAATTAACCGCAATAAATGCTTCATAGTAACCATGCAATTCTTTGTTCAGTTGATAATCTGTGGGATTAGTAGTTTCCAGCGGAGCCTGTCATCAGTTTATGACAGCTGGCCATTTATTACAAGCTGTGCGAAACTTTACTCATGGTACCGTCCAAGTAGGTTTGTTGAGAATAAAAAAATAAATTCTCAAAATTGTCGAGGGATCTGCCCAGTGTAGGTTAGATTTATGGACGAATGTTAGAGGAAGGTATGTCTTGGTGTAGCGTGCTAACATCCGTTCCATTATTGCAATTTAGTGATAACCATTCCAAGGGATGGTACTTGGGACAGGTAAACCAAATAAGACTTGCCTTGACAGTGAACAGCCATTATTCAGTCTGTCGGATATTTCGTAAACCGAAAGAATGTTTATTAGTTGAAAAATTTTCGGTGCTTTAAAGTGGCACATGACTTGTTCACCAAGATGAAACACAACCAACAAGCGACCTGGAAAGGCGATTAAATTCTTGAGATAGATATCCAGCTGAGAGGACGGACTTTAGCAAGTTGTGACCATTATGATTACTCTGTCTCATCAAACTGCGTTGACCGAAGAAGTTTTACCACCGGTGAGTTGTTTGCTTTTGAACAGTAGTAAATATCGGGCCTAAGTTATACTGGTCAGACCAACTAAAATGACCAAACTCTTTCATGATGTGAGCTTCCATAGATTTGAGCACATCTGTTATTAATAATTAAGTGAATGCAAGACTGTCTGAATTGCTTGAATCGGTTAAAACATTTCGAGGTCTGTGGCACAGTTCCTTGTTTTGAAGGAGCTCTCACGAGTTGTATGAGCATGTGCCTCTGCTTACTCCGAGGCTGGTGTATGTATGTGTGAATACAGCAGTGAATACAACAACAACAACCGGTCATAAATCAGCGCATGCAGGTGAAATCATGTTTTTGTCTTAGTGAAAGAACCGTGAAGGTCCGCGCAACTGACAGTCTGACCGGTCCTCAACTTTGAGGAGGAAAAGCGGTGTACAACCAGCAGCCCGTGATTAATGACTAAATCGTTAGCGGAACAGAGTTGTGTGATTGTCTGACCAGGTTTTGAAAGAAAGCCATCTAGCTGAGAGCAACGAAATCGCGGTTTTTAGTGTCGTACATCATCATTTGCGGTAGTTTGTGACAAGAAGTGAATAACCAAAACTACAATATGGGCTAAATTTACCAAAAGTTTTAGGGTTTTTATCATAATTCTCGCGCATCAAATCATGAAGCACATTTGTCATCTTCTTGTACATTAACCAAAATAGTAAAATCGGTTTGGGTAAGCAGTAGTAGTTACCACGAATAATAGAATGACGACTGGAGAAAGTAGGGGTATAAGTTTATCTAGAGATATGCGGAGGACCCATGTTGATAGGATTAGTTAATGAATATTTTAGTTGAATTTTCAAGATACGGAAGTAACCGCAGTCACCTGGTGTCCAACAGGGCAGGCAAACTAGCATGTGAGCCATCGCGGCAAGATTTTTATTACCAATATTTCCTGACTCAAAAGTTGTTTTGGAGCTTCAGTACACAAGTAAGTGCAGACAGTTGAACAAATTTTTACCCAGAAACACCAACGATTTGTGGTTGCTGCCGCTTATTGGGTACCTCTAGTTTTACCGACTGCATTTTCTCATTTGTCAGCATTCTGACAGCAATTACAAAGGCTTTTTTCTATAAGACGATGTTCCTAACAGTATATCCATTGCTTAGTGATAAAATTTTCTTTTAAGTCAAGTGTTCTCATTTTTAGGCAGGCAATGCTATCGGTTCAGTTGGGACCATTTTTCTCTTATTCAGTTAACCAATGTGGAACCAAGTGACTAAAAGTAAACGCAATACTCTGTGTTGCTTTCGTTTTAATAAAGATCACTGTTTATCTTCGTAACATTCTTACTTCGACACAATTAACTTTTAACGGAATTTTGTTGTGAACGGTTCCTCATAAAACTGACATCCAACAACGGAAGTATCGTGGCACGCTTGGAATTTTCCAGGGCAGAGTTACGCCTGGTCTCGTGTTTTTAATGGGATCAAGGGCATTTCCTGTAAGTACATTCGAAAACCTGCATTTGTTCCCCCTAAGCAAACGGGAATATTATTCTCTTTGATTGCAGGCAGTTCGTGATAACCGACAAGTAAACAATTCATTCGATCAGTAAAATCTATTTCGAAGTTTTATTATGCAGAATACTGTAGACAGTTATTTTACTAGTGCTGCGGTAGATCCAGTAGAACCGCTTGCGGCCTACTGCCTCATACTGTCCCCGATGGGACAACCTCATTGTTACTAATCTTTGTTTATGTTAATCACTCATCCGTCTTTTTCACAATGTGTCTGGTCCCCAGGAAGTCGTGTATTCCCTTCTATTTGTTATCTGAAGCGTGGTTGGTCGTGCTAAAATCAAACCATTTGTCGTAAGGGACTGAACACAACCAGAAACTTCCATTTGTCGACTTTCATTTATAACCGAGTTAATCTACTCTCGATTGTCTAGAGGCATTATTCACTTAATTGTTCTTTGACTATGATCACTTTTCACGTTTACTTTGAGCTTAAAAATGGTTCAACTAAAATAAAATATACGAATCTGATGGCTGCTACCGGGTGCATGAAATGTCCAAATGATTTATGCAAAATACAGGGCAAAAGGGTCCATCATGTGACCATTTTTAAGCACATTAGGTTTCAGTGAGTGCAGTTTCATGCTATGTGCATCCTTTTTTAAAAGTGGATCCCAGATCGAGAAAATAAAGCCACATTATAGTTGGTTACAACGCGGTGCCAAAACAGAGATTGCCTTCAGTATCCGGCTAAACTTGTGCAGATCTAAATTATTATTTGGGTAATAATGTTCCAACAGCATTTCTCATTAAAATAAAGAATGCGTTCTTGAACGTAGTGAAGTATTACTCAGAGTGTGTGGCGCTAGAATGAAAAAATTCACCAGAGAACGCTTTTCAAAGTTATAAGTTCGAGAAATGTTCTTAAGGCCAATAAAAGAATGCTCTTCTGATAGCTCCGAGTGATTCAGAATCACACAAATACGCCAGAAACCTGGAACATCATAATTCTCCGAAAAACGTCCATAATAGTCGCTGCTTGTGCAATGGCTATTACAAATACCCAATTCTAATGTGATAAGCTATCGGTTGTATCCAACAACTTTATAAGAGAATCAAAAAACAACGGTAACTCGCATTTAAATTAGATGCTAGCACTCATGAGTAATGTTGACTGCCGTCGCTGTGAAAACCATCCTGAACGGAGCTTTTTACGACGCAGTTATTTTCGGCCACTTTCTTGACCATCACACTTCTTTCTGAAATCTGCTCTCATCAAGATTTTTTGACACAAAGAGACGACCGAAATTCATTCGCAATTATTGCTCAACGCATTTTGATAAATCACATTCAGATCACTAACAGGTGGTTTCCGGGGTTTGGTTCTACAACGTATATTTTGTGTCAGTCATGACATGTGCATCAGCCCTGAATGTAAACAGCACTTAAGTAATGCATGAAATGCATTCAAAACGCTTCCATTTATAGATTCAGCTCTATCGATCGTTGCCAACTAATCGTTCATTCAAGTTATGACCAAACGCATTGCACAACGTACCTCACGCTGGAACAACAGATAGCCCTAAGCATGAAGAAAAATTAAATGCATACTGGATTTTTGGAAATTACAAAGCCCTGCTATCATTAAAACAAATGTGGTTAAGCTATGGACTTATTTAGCTAATTCACTATCTGACTAATAAATAAAGAGCCATCACACACTTGCTCAACCGACCAATCGACCACGTTAATCACCTCATCTCGGTTATCAGTCAAACAGTCAATCGCTCTATTCTTCAATCTACTATCTACGCAATTGTTTCTGCCTATCTATAGATCTATCTATCTGCCCATCTATACACATATTTATCTATTTATCTAGCTACCTACCTGTCCATCTCTATCTGTGAATCAGTGTATCACCACATTCTTCCTCTGTATCACTTTTTGAAGTAGTTTTTATTATTATTGGTATGGAATTTGCTTTGAAAAAGCAATTTTAGTGCAATTTCTTTCCTTGGGCCAATCCAGCTTTCTGAAAATTTACGAAAATTTGAGGACGGTAACATAACAATGTACCATTGAGTTATTATTAATCTTACTGTTCATTATCTGGTCAAAATTACATTAAGAAGAGTTTCCGGACCGAATAAATTCGTTGTGAAAATCGCTTGCACAAAATACAGATGAAGACCAAGGCCCTAAAAGCACTCAAGACATGCCGAACCGGTAATGATTTGATATACAACCACAAAAGCCTTTGGCGACCATACAATAAATATGTACAATGTTTCCCAGAAAAGGTTTCTTTTTCCTAATCGAGAAAATTATCTTTGTAATTTGAGGCCGGATTCGATCTGTCTGGTTGACAGACGGGTCTGGGTACACTACGAAAAAAGTAGTATGAAGTAAGGCCAATATTTCAAAAGAGAACCTAATTGTTTTCAGCATTTCACAATCCATAGGTCTTTTATTAGTTGCAGCTGACTGTAAACAATCTTGAGCAACGTGTGTAAATGCCGACTTTTTGAAATGGTCTGCGTCAGACGTTCGAGTATAAATCTAGAACAACCCTGCTCTCTTTTTTCATTTTCTCTTGTTTTACCGAATGTGACCATACTGAAACAAAATGAATTCGCAATGGTTTTGTCACATTTAAGCAATAAAGCTCTTAGATGCAACTTACCGTTAGTAGGGCTTTTGGGATTTTATTAAACATGTGTCCCACGGGTTCCACATCGGTACAACTGAGCTGTTTTCCTCTTCTGCTGTTTACCTGGGAGCAAATGTTCAGCTCCATACGCCATTTGCTTCTCCAGGTGCGCGACAGCCTCAAGTATATGAGCTACTGAAAAATCAAACCCAATAAAACGTTAGTCAGTGGCACTCATATTTGCAATTCTCATTCATCTCATGATCTGCTTGAATGTTACCCCATTCCCCGAACGTGATTTCACTTTGTGCTTTCTGAATCGAGCAACCACTACTTTTGAATGTCACCTTATTAGAGTGTTTCTGTGCCTCGAAATACCTGCGGCAATTTCTCGTGATTGAGTATTTTTTATTAACGGACCCATACCTATTATTAACAAGAAACTATGTTGTGCAAACTCAAAGCAACGCTTATACTCTAGACGGTTTCATGCTCAACTGGTTAAATCCTAAAATTTCTGTGTAGCAAGATATTCCTCAGAGATGCTAAAATGTTTTGGTAAATATGTCAGCAAGCTTTTGGGGGTTTCAAAACATAAACGTTGGTTGCGCGAGTTCATATTGTAGTAATTTATTACTTCTACAGTTCAAGTGGACTACACGTTTATCAACTCGACATCAGAGCCGACAAAAATGTTCGGCAAAGTGTTCGAGAATTTAACATAAACGCGTTTGGAAACAAATGACGCGTTCAGAATTGCTCTTTTCCGTTTCCGTTTTCGTTTAACAGCTAACTGTCAGCCGTGGTAGGATGCTCACAAACACTGTGCGTATTCGTGGCTCTGATTAAAAATAGTACAAAATCCACAAAGAAGACAAGCAAGCGGAACTAATTATCATCAACGTTACCTATTAATTTCTTGTGCAAAATAATCGAAAGCAATGAGTAATACATTCTGCTCATTGAATTCCATGCTCCAAAAGCGCAAGACAATTAACTGGTTTGCTGTCCCTGAATGTGCTAGGTTTCAAGCATAGGGGCGATGTCAAGTTTTAGTGAAAAGAAACCTCTGTATGAAGATAAGGGAAAAGTATTTATCTCAGGTAGTTTTCTTTCAAAAACTGTGTTTACGAGAATATTTGGAATATTTATTAAGTTTGCTATTTCATGGACACTGATTTCAGAAACCATACTGCTCCGTGGAACCGCGCATTTCTTACTTTGGTGAGTATCATTGCTTTTATTACCTAAGCAGATTCGTTCGGATTTCGAAGTTGACGTATTTCACAAGATTCCATGTAACATTTTTCACTCTTGTTCTTCGTCGTTCGCTACAAAAAAGATACTTCACTGCTAGCTATGTCCGATAGGACTCAAAAGCTTCCGATCCCTTCTGCCTCTGGCAGTATGTGTGCTAGTGTATGCAGTTTGAGTCCCGTCGATAGCGATGTCTTCCCATTTGATAATCAAGGATAAGTTGCAATCCTTCCTCAAACATTAGTTGTCGTTTTATGTTAAACAAAGTGCATATGGAAATGTCACTGATTTCTTTCACCAAAGTAATGTCTTCTACAGAAACGTTATTCTATGCACCATAGTAATAAGTACGTGTATATTTATTTTGGTGCACCGAAAATGCGTTCCTACGGTAACCTGAAAATACAGAAAAATGAGCTGGCTTGTTGTTTTTCAGGCCGAAATCGGCTACTGGATGCTATTTTTTCTCTGGCTTTCATCTGGATTTTAAAGGTAACAACTGACAAGCAAATGCTGTTGTTAGCGTGTTGTGTTTGACTTAAATAAAGTCAGATGCTTAATATCACGTCGAATTATTGCGTAACTTAAGCTTCGTTTCGGCTCACATTTTCATTCACCGATTAATATTGATTCCATCCAAATACAGTGAGAAATCAGATTTGCATTTATAGTAAGAAGTGTGTTTGCATTCCAAGAATGAATTTATCGTAATGATGCGTTGTTTGTGAAACTCCGAAAAGTAGTATCCATTTGATTGTGCCGCGAATGCGTGGAAATATATAATAATACTGTTTAAGTTCTACGATGCACTCAGCTTCGCACAATTTTTTGGTGGGAGTTTATATCTCTTGTTTATGCCTATCCTCTTGCAGCTTCACTACCCAAATCTGGCGTGCGATAAGACCGATAGCTCTGTGAAACTTTCAACTGGTTGGAGACGCTAATTCAGTGCGTCTGAAGAATCCACACGAAGTCCTTGATGGTTGAGTTGGAACAGATTTATGAGGATTATACAGAACTGAATTACAATGATAATTGCAGTCCTTATATTTGGTCAGAGAAGATGCAGAGCAGACATTTTTCTGTGTACAGAGAGATTATGTACAGTTTTTCTACAATGCTCACTGAAAGATAGATTTTATACAGCTATCTTGATGATTTTCCCTTGTTTTAGTGTACTAAATGTAACCGATGCCGATGGCCTCTTATCAGCAAACCAGTAGCGGAGCTTCTTTTGATATTCAATTAGTCTACAAGTTAGGCGAAGTCACTTATCGACCATTCATACTTTGGTATGCTCACAGTCTCTGTCGTTTCATTCCTCGTTTGCACAACGCTCTCAAGTGTCACCTAAGGGTGTTTGGCGAAAAGACGAGTCGGACCACTATTTCTTGTCTTCGTTTGTCTGCTCGGTGTAGTCTTTCGTTCTCTTTGATCATAAAACAAATCGCCCACATGGTAGAAGAACTACTCAGATGTAATAAATGATTCCTGCTTGCGCTTATAAAAGCCTAATAAATGAGGGGAAAAGGCCAGTGGCAGAATAGGCGGTAACTTGTCAGGCAGCTGCACTAAATGTGTCACTTGACTGTATGTGATAATAAGGACCATATCAAGAGGTAAAAACAGTAAGCTCTGCCGATTGTTAGTTCTACTGCTGAGAAGTTCTAGTTTCAAACAAGAACGAGGCTAGACATAAAGGATACTGTCGTGGAAACTAATTTCGAGATTGTATATTATTGATTTATTTCGATAATAGATATATTCCTAATTTCATTATGTGCAGTGTAAATATCTGTTACAATAGCAGCAAAATGGGTTCAAGTTACAATAGTAGCGCTAATGTGAACGAGAAAAAAAACGAACGTATTCAATTATGTTTGCGGTTCAGTTTACCTAAACAAAGAATGCGGCAGTATGTACTTAATTTAGAAGAATTAATATGGAAAATGAATTTTCGGAGCTTTGCCTCTATAGGATACTAACACGAAAACTTTATTGTTAAATGTATTTAGTTCTGAATTTTGAATGACCCCGTTGTTGATTGAAATATGAGTCTGAGATTGACCACATCAAAGGCGGTGCAAACCGTCAGAAATAATACAGTCTGCTAACATTCCCTGCGAAAGACAATTGTTTACCCAGTACGATTTTATGAATTGTGTGAGTAAAAATGTCATCGATTCAGTTTTAAACCTTTATCCCGAGATCATGCAAGTGGAAGTCGAAAAAAACCCCGATAAGTAGCCATATATACGAATTATCGAGGTAAGAAATTCTATTTGATGGGAATGTAGTAAAAGGTAGTCATTTCTTTGCATTTCCGAGATTTATTTGCGAACTAAATAAGAAACGTCAAAAAATGCGTACAGTTAAATGAGCAGTTTGATAAATCAACAGTTGGTGACATAATCTGCAACCGAAATCAAAAGAAAAGGTAGTGGGTAACGGTGAATATATTCATTCTTTCATTTACGTTGTTCATTAATTTAATAGAATATAGATGTAGACCCCGGCAACGAAAAAAATTTCGTCATGTGGCAAATAATTCTCATCCTGATGCATCCATTTGTACGAGAAGATTATGGCCTATGTTTAACGATGCCAATCTAATCAGGTTTTATACAACATATCTCACGTTGATGATCAAATAGTGTGCAGTTTTCCAGTACACAGTTGAAGCCATCAGTTAACTTGGTCATAGTTCCTCGTACGAAAGAGGTTAATACATGCATTAAGGTTCATCCTAACTGACAGTCCGGTCGAGTTGCTCATAGATTACTACTGTGATAAATCGTTACATGCAGCTCTGTGTGTGTGAGGGATGGTATATTCTGCTATTCACTGATGTGGTTCACCGGATAAAGACATGCGGGATTCCAGGCTGTTTGACGAAAGTTTATCGTTGTTGCTATGACCGGTATTCCGGATAGGGAATATCAAAAATAAGGAAGAATGTTCCATCAGAAGAATGCGGACCATTGGTTGTTGTTCTACAAGCACCCGCATGATATCCCATTTTACCCTCTTTCGCTAGGGTGAAAACATTCAGGCCCATTAATCTAGCAAGCTTAGGTCTGCAATTCATTATCAGTTATTTATCTACATATCGTCTGAGGTCAGATTCGTTTTCCAGATTGCTTTCAATGCTGGGTCATTCGCGACCACAGACAAAATGTGAGCATAAATGAGACAGAGCTTATGTCCACTACGTTCACATTTCCCTTTCTTAATGGAAGAAGATTGTTAATGGGAATTGGAATACATTTTTCAAAACGTCACTCTCAAAAAACGTAAACAAATCTCCGTATCTTTGATACTTTTCTTGGTTTTCCCCAAAGAAGTTAGCATGCTTTTTGAGTTTTTGTCTGCATTTTTGTTACTTTTTAAATTTACCCTAAGTAAACTGTGACCAGGTGTGAAAGCGGCAGTGAATAAAATATTTTCAAAGTTGAGGATTTCAAGCAAATTTGCAAGGAATTAAAAAAAATACACCAAATTCCTGAATATCAGCAAACTCGCGAATACATCTTATTGCTACATAAAATGGATCTATAAAATAGTCCGTAACGACACCTAGGACAAATGAATGGTCAGCAGCTCAGGACAAGCAAATGCCAATGCATCAGGAACGTATGTCAAGAGTTCATCTTCTTGGGCGAAAGCGAAATTATCGAGAAAGATCACGTTTGTGGTCCGGATGTGCTTGATCGGCTAATCCTTGATAGGCTGCATAAATAGTAATTGAAATCGCTCCGCGGTTTGTCAAATTTAACCAAATTTGACGGAAAATAAAAACTCCATTGCGTGAAAGGTCATTGGTGGTCTCCATAGACACGTATGAATTTGGTTGTTTGCCGTGCTCACTAGTGGAGAATAGGGATCTCGGTTTCCCACATTGGTGCTTGTCACTTCAGATTTTCCAATTTTCTTATTAGTATTTCATCGGGTTGTCGGCGGTAAAAGTTGTTTTGCCTCATTACCTATTACGTTGCTTTTAAATGCGGCGATTTGAGCCCAACGATAACTGCTATTTCAAACTTTCCATTTATTTGTGACGGAAATATAATTGATTTGAACAAAGCAGTTGGTTGTTATTTCTTATTTTACTCTGTCGGATAGTCCGGCAGTTTCAGAAGGATCAGAAATAACTACCAGCAATGTTAAAGAAGAATGATCGATTTGTGGCTATCGGAGGTTGCAATCAATTTTATCGTTGTCATCCGCTTCGGAAATTCTAGGTGAACTGCATTAATGTCCCAGAATTACCTTAGGAGTTGCGAAATTTACCGTCCAGTTTAACAACGTGGTCAGGTAAACCAGGATAAATAACTGTTTAATTTCCGTGTCACTGAAGATCTGATTAAGCATAATACTCTGAATTTAACTTTGAGCATTTGTGGGATTTGTGCTATTGAGTGACAGTGAAAACACTGGCAATGTGCATTTCGGACAAATAACAACAACTCAAAATAATGATTATTACGGAAGTAAGTTTGGAAACCGTTCGACTAACGCGTCAGCATAGATATGCAAATCAAGCACTGAAACTTAGTCCCCTTCCGTGTTTACTTCAATTCACTTTGCCTTAACGACATGTCTGCAATTGACAATGCGACAAGTCTTTCTGAAATGAACTTAGTTTGGCAAAAATGATCAAACTATTATGAGAACAATTGGCTCGAACTGAAAAAGTGCCTTAATTAGGACAGATAAAATGCATGTGACCCGTAACCACATCATGGATTTCCAGAAAATCACTCCTGCATGTGGAATGGACTTACGAAACCATGGGGATATTTCAAAAATAAATGGTTCTCACTGTTAATGAATAGGGTGAATTTGTTCTTTACATTCTGGGCGATTTGTGTAAACCCAATCTTTCTGCATCTGAATTATTCATGTGAGGTCTTTTACTTAAAAAAATGAATCGAAAAGCTGTCACGTGCTTTGGACAAATAATGTGGCAAGTAATGCGCTTTCATTGTTCAGTGGATTAACAGGCTTTGCGTCAGCATACATAAAAATGAGGTTTCCTTAATATTAGCTTGATTTTCTCTGGTTAATAGCTTCTGCGTTAAGTAGATATAGCTGTCCTATAAACATGATAATCTTTGTTCGAGACTAATACCAAACCTCTGGCAAGATTTCTCAACTAATTTTGCTAGGCAAAGCACACTACAAGGAAGAACTCATTTTAACACTTTCTAATTGGTGTTCCAGATAGCAAAATTGTTTGTTCTTGTAAATCCGGAAGAGAAATTCAAACTGACTAGTAGCTTTTGACAAGCAAATTGCTATCATATTTAAACCAAGTAGATTGTTTTTAATAAAATGGACATTTAAAAATGAGCAATTTAAAACTCCCCCTGCTCTGAATAACAGAGAGGTTCGTCGCCACATAGGGATTGCAGAACACTAATTATTTTGTAGAGTTTTGGTAAAGTATATTCAACGGACGACGGCTTCAGAGAGAGGAATTTACTGCTACAAAACGGTGAGAAATCTGTCAAGACTTTAGAAGGTGCTCAGAACATTCGTGTTGATTGCATTTTAAGGGAAAAGTCACCAAGACAAGTCGTGTCAAAACCACATGGTGCTTCTATTTCTGTGACGCAAATAATTCCTCAAGTGTCGGCTTTCAAGCAACATGCCTGAGATAAATGTAGTCAGATTTCTCCATATTATTCTCGGAAATTAGTATTAGCTACCCAGGCAGCTGTCACATTTAAGAATAAACTGCATTACAAGAACCGGCGGTTTGCATTGCATCAGTCTGCGGAGGCACTTTGTATAACTGACAAACTCTAACTGATTTAAAATTGATACAGCGGATGTATTTCTGCTAATGGCTGTTGGAAGAGCATTGTGAATATTCAGCATCCATTTCCGTATAATATGGAAGTTTTGGGAGGGTCTTATCATGCACACTCCCGGGTTACCACAGGGGAGTAGAACCTCTCACTCAAGATAGTCTTCTGGTCTGGAAACAATCATATTTAATAGATAGGAACCAAACGACGGTCGCGAAATCTCCCATGATATTAAACTGCAACCAGGTTTTAGCCAGCAAACATAAATAGTTAGGCGTCACAAACTAAGTTAGAAGTTGTTTTTTCTTTTCTTAACTTTTAATATGCGCTCTACGAGAAGAAGTAAACTTTTACTGCCTAATTTTTTCAGATATGTATATTTGTTTCGATCTCCAACGACAGCCTTAAGCTCACCTCAATAAGCTTTACAAGAATGTTCTGGCGGTATGTTACGTTAACTTTTCAAACTATTTGTTGCTGTTACACATGCTGTAATGTGTAGATTGCCTAATTTTACACCGGCAAGCAGCTTTTAATTCAGATAAACTTTCCTGTAGCATTATATGCAATATGAACTAAATATTTGGCTGCAGAAATGGCATATGGAAACTTTTCTTCATCAAAATGTTTAAGTTTAGTACAACAGTTCACGTTTATGAAATGCTATTGGGCGAAACACTCTCGCATCCGTAAAACAGCGTGTTTGTGTTTCAGTGAAATTTTACCAAATAATTCGTTCTTTTAGGATCGATCCCGGGAAGTAGTGAATGGTGCACAAAATAACAGAATGTCAACTACTGGTTGCTGGTTTGTTCCTTTACCTCGAAATCCAGCATACTTGGTTTCATATTCTAGCTATTTGTTGTGAAAAAAGCCTAGGTTATAAAATACTGACGGTTACATTTAAAAAGAAAGCTATGATTATCATCCAAGAACCGTATCCACAAGTCCGCTGTCAGCAACTGATGGAATTAGGCGAAGCAAATTAGGCGGACGGGCCCCGCTAACGGGTGGGAGTTTTGTTGTTATTCTGAATATTTGAACCGTGACCAATTTTTATCCTTGCCGCTGCTAATCCACATCCGTTTTGTCCAGTCGATTTGCATAAATTGTCAGTTGCATGCGGTCGTGTACGCGTACGCATCAGGTCAAATGCCATTTTCGCGTACAAGGGAACCGGCGCAGCATCCGAATGCGATAGGATGGCACGAAGCCATGGGGTGGAATAGCAGTGATTTGGTACATTGTGGAGGACAAGTTTCGTAAATCGCGCTTCATTTCACCCAGATTTGAATAAGCGCGTCTGCGATTGTAACAGGCAGAGAACTCAGTTATTTGATTGTTTGTTCTCTTTCCAAGCTTTACAGCCTTCGAAGTGCTTCAAATGAGAATCGGATGGTTTTTTAAACTGGTGTGACCATGCTGGTTTGCCTTTGATATACGGAAACGCACAATGCACAGAGGTATATCGATTTGACTAGACAGCTGAATTCTTGTCGAATGAACAGCTTTTTGGATTAGATTGCATGTTTACCGGCCCGAGACCCGCATCAACAAACCAAACGAGACACAAATCGTATTGTTAAAAATTATTGTTCGCTGTAATTAGCCGTATAAATTATTTTGCTATGTGACTGATCATTTGCGATTGCACGAAAGTCTACTAAGAGCAGAATCTGAGTTGAGAACAAAAGGACGTATCTCTTCTTGTGGCTTCGTGGTAGGAGATGGGTTTGCAGCTACCGTACAATTTAGATGATACGGTGAAATTACTATGTAAGGACCTAAGGTTTCAAAAGTCAGCGAATGAAAAACAAACTGTTAATTCTGCGTAGGAAACCACGATCTAAACTTCCAACACCAAAGTGTCAAAACATTTCAAATATGATTTAGGAAATTTGCTTTTTCAAGGATTACATTTTATCCGCGATCTATATATGTATAATATATATATATATTAGTACAAATATCGTGCTTTAGTTTGTTACTTTGGCTGAGAAGGCAACGGTGCGCTTGGTGATTCTGTCATACATAAACATAACGCAACATCTGCAGCTAATATCTGTAGCCAAATAGTAAGCATCCTATCTTAATGAACTAGTTTTGAATAGAATACCTTACCAGATGAGAACAATGATGGCAAGGTATAGAATTTCGGGAATTAAAATGCAATTTATACCACTTTGCTGCCATAAGGCGAAACCAGAATGTTCAGTGCGCAGCGTGAGACAAATTAATTAATTGCAATTAAAAAAAACAAGTTTCGTTCCCAAACACAATGGAATGAAATAAAATTTGGTTCCTGTTGTAAAAAGTACGTTCTGCATAAGGATTCAAATAAAACATTCCTCCGGGAAGCATGCCATCGGTTACATGATTATTGTCGTTTATCCGGAACAAACACAAGGTTGTCGATTTTTCAATGCTTCCCGCGACAGCATACAATTCCGCTAGACTCGTATTAGCACCTTGAAAATCGTCCCCCATTCTTAAACACAAAGCGGATCTGTTGAAATGTGGGTTATTGTGCTTAAAATTAGCCTGCCCGACCTCAAAAACATTTCCGACTAGTTACCTCGTGGGTTTCCAACGGATCCATTATTCACTCTATCTACCAATGATTCCATCGAAACTTCAGAGTTGGTAAGACATTCACGTTTGCTTATTTAGTGACTGAACCAAGTTAGGAAGGTTTTAGGTCACCAAGCCTTTTAGTAACCAAGAATTAAGTCCAAAAGATAGCGCAGACCTGTTTTTCCACACCAAACTACTGAAAATAGATGATAGTGTGCAGTAGTACAGGCTGGTGTGATTGATAGAATACTTCATACTAGGATAGCAAGAACTGAACGCTTAATCAGATCATCAGTTTCCTATTCATCTACTGTCGATTTGGAAGGTTCAATTGACCATAAGAGAATCGGAAACAGGGTTGGCTAAGAAAAAGTTTGAATTACTACTTGGGATTTATTGATGCGACGATATAAACTAACATAATGAGCACGCTGACATATTTACAAGGAAAGTGCTCGACTGGGTCCCAGAACTTCGACCGCTGTCAAGAACCTTGTATGCTTGAAGTTCAAGCCATTGTTGAGCAGAATTTGCAGTTTTTTCATGGGTAAAGCAACTTGCTGATAATTCGCAAATTGCAATTACTATTGCTTTGCTTACTGCCGTTGATTAATTTCGCAGACGGTTTGAACCGGAGAACAGTTTCATTCGGATCGAGCCAATAAAAATTGCTTGACAGTGAGAAGATAGCAAAGTGCAAACTCACTAACCAAAAGTTGTTGAAACCTCGTTAAATTACGGTGTTCCACACTCAGCTGAATGTGACCAAATATATGTTGTCTTTTGAAAAGAAGGTTTTCGAAACATTGCGTCCGATAACTCATTAGTAACAACAAATGGGCAATCGCGTTAGTTCTCTCAACACTGCTTGATATGTAAACGAAAGTTTGGTGAGAAAGAACAAGGTGTTTCATTTTTCGGACTAAAGCGGCCGGCTGTTAGGGGTTATGTTGAAATATTTAGCCGGTTGCGGACATGGGAAAATGAAAGAAAGGTAATTATTCATGCAGGAATTTTTAAATGTTTGCCTCAATAACTAAGTTTTAATGCGAATCCATTATTTTGATGCTGTTCAAAATACATTTTGGATTACTGAAAATGTGTAGGACTTTTTGCAGTTGTTTCGTGAATGAATAATTCGTTTAATTTCTCCTCACCAATAGCCTCATATCTTTGATATTTCAGTCCAGCTTGTCTCCTGCTTAATGGGCAATTTCGCTCAAAAATACGAGGAAGGATTGTTGAAGCACACGGTGTTTTCACCATTATTATTATAGATCCTTGGAAAATGAAATAAAATGTGGGTTAAATAGAACCTGACTTGTGGTGCTTTTAATCTATTTGGTCGTGCTGAAGTCCTTTTGACTACTGAAAAGATGTCATTTGTGGTTTGACTGTCAGTATGAATAAAACGTCTGTTGACAGCCGCGGTGTTAGGGACTGCGCAGATCACAGCTCAAAGTCAATGTATCTTGCCAAACATTTAATGGTGATCAATTTGTTTTTTCTAAAGAGTTGCAGTCAATACCAAATATTACAAATTAGTCTGTCTTAAGAATTTCCTTTACTATACACACAATTGTGCTATGTCAACTCAAGTTAAAGATGGTATTCGCAATTGTAGTGGAAATTTTTCGAAAAAAAGTGATCCGCATGTGCAGTTATTGTTGCTATACAACTTTGTCGAGAGATTACATCATTTGTTTATCAGGAAAAATACCTGAATGATACAGATTGTTCCGAACAAGTGGCTATTATAATCCTGGGTTGTAGACCGGAAGGGGATCATCGTTTGTTGATATTTGGCGAAAATAAGTGATGAAAAAGCCGTTACAAAAGCGAAGAAAAATGTTCTTACATCTCTGCAATGTTTCATCACGTCGATGATTCAAAGGAAATACGCAGATAGCAAATGATTTACGAGCAATTCCAGTTGGCTTCAGGCCAAAGAAAATGCCATTGTTTGTCGAAAAGAAGATTGGGTATTGCTTGCTATCTATATGTTTCTACAAAAACGGGGGTCAAGAAAGGAATACTTTGTGAAAGTGATTGCTAATGTATTGATTGTTAATTGTAGTTTTTCCCCGTATTCGTCGCAAATAAGTGGACATACACATGCACAGCACTGTGATATGCGTTCATGAAAATGGACCATGATCTTGCTTTGACAAATAAACTCACTCATTTTAGGAAATTTTGGCACTCAAAATTCGTTTCCTTCTAAACCAAATACAGGGACCGAATTTGTCGCGGTTCTGTCGCATTTTTGACTGAACATTTCCATTCAGGTTGACAATTTGTTTGAACTGGTAATTTTGAAGCTAATATTTAAGTTTATCCAATAACAAGACAAAATTTCGACCAAGGAGTTAATTATTTACGATAGGAAATTACATCTAACCAGTTATTGACGGAACATACACACCGTCACGAACGAATCAAAAAGAGAAATCATCCGTCGAGATACAGGTGCAAAAAATGTACGGACCATGTGAACTGACTAATATGGGTTAAAAAGGTAGCAAGCAGTGTTCACAACCAAATGAGGTAGCTTATGGTGAGCAAATTCCGAAACTGCGGAAAGGGGACTCTGTTATGAAGAGTACGATAACTAAACCGAGGTGATCGATGAGAAGAACACTGTTTCATTCATTTTGTCTCTCAAACTCGCTATCATTTAGAAAATTCCTGCTCCAGTCCCTACTATTCCCAAATTCTTGACGATTTTGCGGTTTTTTGTGGCTTTTGATCGTAGTCAGCAGACGAGGACTGGCAGGATGTGAGTCATTGGCTGAATTCTGCAAGTACCATATAGTGATCCAAACTGTGAAAAACTACCGGTTGCACTTCATCACTATTTGGATACATATTCTTTTGGGTTTATGAATTATTCCTGGGGGTTTTGCATATATGTCAAACTGAAATATATTTTTTATATCTACCTCAATAAAATCAGGAATAAACTTTCGGCTTCACAGAGCTTATGATTTTAGCTGGTCTTATTTACTATACACTACTATTAAATATCTTTTGACCTAAACCTATTAGCACACATGTCTGTTTGATCAGTACATAGCGTTGCATGACTGACTATGGCTGATAAGAACATAAATGTTGCTAGGCTAGAATAAAAGCAAACTCGATTAGATCAGCCTTCGGAAGTCAAGGAATCGCAGCAAATTTTCCAGCGTAACTGGGTTTCATATTTCTTCAGGCCCTAATGAATTTGAGTTCAAGTGCGGAAAGTTTTGCCACATTAGTAACCTTTTGACCTAATCAATCTAGGGGTATTGGGATCAGTAGCGTCATTTCTATCGTTACCCAAAATTCCTAGATTTAGTGTACCCAACCACCGTGAAATCAACTTCAGAAGTACCTCTAGTGTGCTGCGTCAAAATCGTCTTCGGTAATCCGCATAACTCTTCCGAGTGCATATTCGAAAGTCAAACATCAGTTTTGGAAACTAACACAAATGAAACCAAGGAGAAGTACTGAACGCTTTAACTTGTCTCGAATGGTTAGTCAGGTTCAAAAGAAATCCATAGCATTCAAACAGACTACAGTATTTTCAGACATCTAATAAATCTAGGCTGTACATCCGTATCGGTTTTTTATCGTCGCACTTGTTTGTAAAGTTCGTTGGTTATTTATTCGCATCACATTTCAGGAATCTCGCAAACTGCACTGATAGAGTCGTCTTTGGTTCTTCCGTCATTCTACTCGATTAATCGCAGACTGAGAATTGTCCCACCATGCGTTCGGTTTTTTGCTGCAAAGTGGTAAATGCCAATGCTACGGGTTCACAGAAGACTGTCGTACCATTTACTGTGCAACTTTGCTCTGAAGTGACACGTCAGAACATCTAGGGTTTGGTTTATGGAGGACAGAGTTAACCAGTCTAAAAGAATTTCAGAACCAGTGTTAACATCTAGCATCATTTTATTCAACTGTGAACGAGTCGAGATGGTCATTGCCTCGCAACCCCTGCTTTTCTGTTTTGCAAATCGCGTTTAGTATCCTTGCGATACATTGTTCGGGTTTTGCCTTTCCGTTGAAGAAGCAGATCTGCATTCATTAAAACGGCCCACAGATTATTGCCATTGTTTCTCACTGAAAATTCTAGAACCCCATTGTAGATCCATATGGAATTAGCAGGTTAGCGCTCGATACTCCAAAGTAGTATGTGGTCTCTAAAATTCCCCGAGTTTTGTTTTTTATTTCTTGTTTGTTACCGCCATAGCATTGATCGGAAAGCCATAATTTTTCAGTTTCTGGTGAGAAAACGATAATTTGTCTTTACGAAAAGCCTTTGCCGTAATGGTCTGTGGCTGAAAACAAACTGGCAGTCTTACTCAAGTCAGAATAATAATAGCAATTCTAACATTGAAATTTACGATGAGAATTTGTATTCTAGTACGAAGTAAAACATACTCCATCTGTGATCTGCCTAGTCCCCGTCAAACGTGAATACGGTTTGTCAACAACGTGGACAGGCTCCCTTTTTATCAAGTCAGTCTGTCTCGAGAAGGGCACATTCAAAGCAACCACGATAAAATCCTTCGTGATTCTGTTATTACTTCCATGGATTCACAGTGAATCCCGTGGGGGTAAGAATAAACTAGGTTGATAAAATTTTTAAAGTCTTGAGGAAAGCGTCAGAACCAATGAGTTTTGTCGAGGCCTTTTATCGAGCGGTTTACACGGTTCTGTTCATGCGAATCGGACTTAGGAGCGTTGGATGGGGCATGCTTCATGACGGAAGTAGACTTTCGAAGATGTCCGTCTTTTTATTGTTGTTCGTTTTTAAATACTCGAGTGTGAAACATCTTTAGCCTAGAACAAAATAAAACAAACTGATGTCTAGGATTACCTTTTTCTGATATTAACGAAAATATTTTGGAAATGTTAAGATCGATGTTAGATAAATGGAATGGTTTTAATACAATATCAGTCTAATCACGTGGCGGGATTTGGCCGTGATACCACAACGCCGTATTGCTGATGCTGACGGTGACAGTCTGATGGAGAAGTGTAACGATATTTTGAAATTGAAATTTCTAGTATGACCGCAAAAAGGTATTCGGGTATATCTACTTTCATTTGAGTTACACATTTCGGGACTGCTTCCTTGAATCAAGTTTCTTGTGCTTAACTCTCGGCGTGAAATAAAAGACACCAGTTTCTGCGGTGAAATCTGTTTGATATGTAAATAAGCCCCGGATTAGATCTGGCTTGTTGACTCTGACATCTGGGTGTAAACACTGCTTATTGTTTTTAAATGGCAACCAAAATTTACTAACGTAGGGCAATGAATTCCCTCAATCCCAAGACAAAATATTCCGGGGAAAAATGTTGAAGTCGTCGGCAAATGTTACCGTAAAAGCTTGTTGCCGAAATAGTATACCGTTCTGAATTTTGCTTTCAATTATTGGCCTTGATGAGCGTTTATCTACTTAATGATAATTATTCTCGGAATATATTGGAATCCGACAAAAAAGGCCCCGGTTTCTGCATATGCAAACGTTTAATGCTTTTGCAGGCCACCGGGACGGACAATACATCTCTTCAGTTTAAGGTAACAGTTTAACGAGAAGTGAAAACTTCTTTGAACAAATTGGTTCAAACTACCCTTGATGTATCTGATAGTTAAGTAACATTTTTCGAAAGAAAACTTATTTTATATTCGTTGGTAGTTTTATCGTTAGCAGTACCTCAAATCGTTTGTTCGTCAGACATTTATTAGAAAACCCGCATGGTCTTTACGCAACGGATAAATTGGTATGCACCTTTTTTATTCGTTGAACAGATAAGATATCAGAAAGTTTTTGCTAGAACAACGCATCCAACCTTGTATCGGTTTGCAAATGTTGCCGTGTTCAAATTGGCTACAATGAAAGTCAGTCTATCAGTAGATGTTTTGTAGTAATGTCAAATAAACATGACAGTTACGTTTACTAGCGGCCGTATGCAAACAGAACCTGATTATTGGTTGCGCGAAATAGCAAAATTTAGCCTTTCGAAAGCCGTTTGGTCAGGAAAACCGTAAAACCGTATTGGAAATTTCTGACAGTCTTGATTTCCCGTTTTTTCCAAAGCAAAATATTACATGACTGGGAAACGTTCAATTTACTATCCTGGACGCGGAAGTGCCGGAGGGAGGAAACGAGAATGAGAAAATGTCATGCATTTCACCGGAAAGCTAGGTGGTTTTGCAAAGTTAATTAGAGAGAAAATTTTGAAACAGTCCATCGAAGTAAGTTTGACTTGCTTTATTCCGTCCAGTTCCTCCAAAACGTAAGTTGCATATGTGAAGCAGAATTTTCTACTCAGAATATATTGATGCTAAATCTTATACTAGTAATGACAGTTGTTTAACCAATTAGCGATGAGCAGTTAAAACAGAACCGACGACAAACGTTCGTCGCCTGGTAAAAATCTAGAATGCATGTGTACCTCAATCGAGTTCTATTCGGAATTTGTTGAAAAAACATCGGTCTGCTCAAAATAATGCGAGCATATGTTTTTCATTCACTGACACCATACTGCTGCAAAATTGGACATCAGTTGACCATTCGGATATCGTGGAAGCCGATACTTTGTCCAACCACCGATGTTTCGACAAAGCTCTGATTGAACAGTAAAAATGTACATTAAATTGGAGGTAATTTCAGCTAATGGACACATTAGATTTTGCATTTGCTGCTTCCGATATCGATTATCAAAGCATTATCTGTTGGCCTTACTTTCCCCAATAAAGTGCAACAGAAACTCTAAACCGTTACATTCACTGGGTTGAACTTTCCATTCCATCACTCCAAAACCAGGTTGCACTCACTAAATTGTTTTCTGTCTATGGATTTTTCGCTTATCTTAAGCGCTTCCTAGACAATCCTGTTTTCATTTTCCACCACCTAGAAACCATCACCTTGAATTTGGCGATCAGGTCAGCTATCGCAAATTCTGCAAGTGACATATTCTAGAAGCAGCACAGAATTAACAACACGACTTTGAATCCATTTTAGTCAACTGTTAATAAAAGTATAAATCAATTTCGGAACTGCGGAAATTACCAGCGCAACTGACAGGAAAAGTGATATGAATAGATTATTCGTGCGACCTTTAAACAAAATCCGATATTTTGGTTTTTTCACATGGTGTTCGATTAACAACACGGCGGGCAGAGGACGTAAAAAAATAAGCTTCAACGAAAAACCTCATCGCAATGCAAAAGCCGACTTTATGACGTGAACCACTCAAGATTTTCGTTGATTTCTACCGGCCCGTGTAGTTCATCTTTTCCTCAGGTATTCAAGTAAGAGGCGGCGAGCAACAAAACGTTGTGGCAGTTGTAACGTAGGCGCTTTACGCA
Organism: Fasciolopsis buskii; assembly: GCA_008360955.1. Lineage (NCBI taxonomy): Eukaryota > Metazoa > Platyhelminthes > Trematoda > Plagiorchiida > Fasciolidae > Fasciolopsis > Fasciolopsis buskii. Next base: position 413,289 of record LUCM01001834.1, read on the forward strand.
TTGAAAGCTTGCGCGTTTAGTTAAAAAAATAAACAATAGATATGGAAAAATGTATGTCGTTTTCGACCGGTTGATATTTCTGTAAATTTAAAGCCAAGTGTTTCAGGCGCATGCAAATTGCGTCTTTTCGTCAAAATAGCCATGGTTCCTTTGTGACATCTGAGGCTGTCTTTTGTTTTCAAGGTTCATAGTTTCGATTTAGGAATTTATTAACTCCCATGTGAAAAGATTTATTCCAGAGGTTGTAGATTTTGGTAAAAAAAACGATCCACGGCAAAGCCATATTACGCAGTTTTGTTTTACTCTGGTAACTTTAGTGAAGTTCATTGCAAGTGAATTTGGGCGTTAGTTTTCCACGTCTAGCTGCCAGCATTAGGTTTCAAAGCAACCTGACATATTCCAACCACGGCAGGCTAGTTATCGTGAACAAAATATTCTTCCACAGTTCCAGGAGCTCTCTATTTAACATTATCCACCTATGTTTCTGCCTAATTAAAAAGCGGAATATTTTATAGATCAAGCAGAACAGACAGCGCAATGTGGTTTTTAGTAACTTCTCCCAAGGGAATGAAATATGCTCGCAAGTTTGGTGTGGCCTGGGAAGCAGATATTTCAGGTAAAGTCTGTGGATTGTAGATAAGTTGCACCAGACGATGTGTTAGTGCTTGGTCTTTTCAATAGTTTAATTTTTGGCTTGTTTTTGACCTACAGGATTATCTTGCTCGTGCTTGCATGGCTTATAGCGAGGAAAAAATGCGATAACCGACATGGAAAGATGTTCAGGATCGCTTATTTACTTGATAACACGATTCCATTATTCAGCGTGCCTGCTGACATCCACTACAATTGGATGCAAGTAGAGATACCAGTGAACACCTACCTCGAATCGCACGAAGATGAATTGATGACTTTTGGCTGTTCGGTAGGACGTATCTTGTTTTGCCTTGTCAAAAGTTTCTTATCTCCTAGCTCGAAAAACGAATTTTACTAACTACTCTCAAAAGTTTGAAGAAAATGGGAAATACTGTATTGAAGCGGAAACAATTTTTATTTTACAACCTGAATGTCAAGAGTATTGAAAATTGTATCTCATGTGCTCTTGGGTCAACGGGCATAGTAATTTTAGGCCATATGTCGATGAATTATAAAAGACCATATAACTGAAGCTGACAACACGGACCGAATTGAGACTGGTTAGGGTAGTAACCATGACGGGGAAAACGCCTAGTCTTTCGTATGAGCACACTTTGAATCATTCCTCTGTCAAAAGGAAAGTTGCCCGGATAATAGAGAATTCGTTTTAATATTTTGTGTTTGCATCCAAGCTTAACAGATGGCTCATTTTAAATTTAACTTAACACGCCAGTTGGATACCTGAAAGTTGTTCCTGACTATCCCTTAAGGGTATAATCTGCATTCGTGACTATACCTAAGGTTAAAAATGCTCACTAGCAAGAACTTTGATTTTTTGTGAAATGACATAAATCAGCATTTTTATGTCTGATGTTTTTGTTCTTGAATCAGAAGAAGTCATCGTGCACAAGACGGGACAGGCAGAGGAAAAGTGCTGGTCCAATAATTTATTGACATTTCAAATCCGAATTGAACATAATTCTGACGATATGGAGTGCTGACGCAAGGTGAGATGTAAGACAAATTTAAAAGAATAATGTCAACTCGGTAAGATCGATTGCCCGCCATAGGGTGGATATAAGGAAAATGTTGTCAACTGGAATGAGCACGGATTTCGTTGTCAAGTGTTACTCGGTATACCGTCAATGAATTCGAGCCAGTTACTGTCTTCATAAATGGAAACAACAAAATATTTTGCCAACCTAATTGCTAATAGCAGTGGGCTAATAAAAAAATTAAAAAGACAAAACCATCGATTGAAAACTATTTGTGTAGATCGTGGAAAGTCATTCTGGTGCTTCTGAATATATTTAACAACCAAAGAAACACTGAAATGATAGTTGAAGATTACTAGCCTTTAAGTTCCATTTGCGAGGTTCTTCAAAGCATAGTGAAAGTTTACACTAAGATAAGACGAGGTATAATAAAAATCAGTTTTGCTTTCGGTGATACGGTGCCAAATAAATGGCGGAATAATTGACGATAAGCTGAAAAGATATCATGAAGTTCAGCGGGTAAATTTAAGTACCTTTTTATAAACAAAAACCGTTAGTGTTATCAAACAGGGTTAGGAGAATGTTGATCCGAAACTTTCCAGTACTGGTTGTTTATTGCCAATAAGCAAACTGATGATGGCCACGAAAGCTAATACGCCCCTAAAAACGTGAAAAAAGGAAGTCATTATTGCTTATTTTGGACATTAGAGCCGCGTGCAAGTAGACAAGGCAGATTCGACAGCGTTGTGCACTGTTCTCCAGCAACTTTCCATTACACCTTTCAAAGGTTTTTGCCAGCAGTTTTGTCCAGTATACATGGTACACCCTTCTGATAAACAACAGAATGCCGTCGAGGCCGGCACTTTCCTGCGGGCCATGGCGGCCTGAGTTTGAAAGTTCTGGCTTCAGGTGGTGCTTTAGGTCAAAGAATATGTTCCAAAATCCGTTCGAACAGTTTTATTAGCCTTGGGAACAAAATCTACTGTGACAATGAAATAACTTTTAGTCTTCTCATCGTCGGCCAATGCAGTTGAAGGAAATGATGGAGTGTGATTATGTCATCTGTCTTCAGGTTCGAGCTGACAACTAGCTTCGCAAGGTTACCAAAATCCCTAGTGAAGAGAAGCATTGATTGTGCTAAATTTTGATAACTCGGGTGTAAAGATGGTTTTAACCACAAAGATACTCAGCTAGGTGATTGAACAATTTGGCAGAACCATCGGGGTAGGGGGTGGGGAGAAGAATTAATATGAATCACATTATTCGTTTATTAATCATTATCTAAGTGCTTCAACCCTTTGTGGGAAAGATGTTATCCAAAATAAACTTAGCAAACTACAGGCTCATTTGTTGCACATAATATCGCCGGATCTTCGCAGTTAATAATGCTGCCAATGATGCGATTCCTTCACAGATCCTCTCCACTTTAGTTACCCCGAACGGGAGTTTGATATATCGGCAGTTTGATCGTCGATTTTTTTCTGCAGAACTTGCAAAATGCAAATCGACGCACTCCGAGTATCTTTTTATCCAAAATCGCTGTTATTATTGAGGCAAGCAAGTACACTTTGACACATTTATGGGTTCTCCGAACTCATAAGTGTATCTACTGTTTTCCTGCCAGACACATGACTCTTTCTTTGACATGCACTATGTTTCCGTTAAAACAAATAAGCGGAGGGTGAAACCACAGTTTGACGACGATTCACTGGATAGAGAACAGACGTTGTCAAATTCACGGGTTCTTTCAAGGAAATATTTACCCAAGACGAATTTGTTTGCAATATTTGTATTTTCATAGTGCAAAAGGTTGGCTAAAATGCAACCTGATTTAAGGATCCCGGTAACATTGTCCATAGCATGATTTTCAATGATTTGCCTGGTTCGTGTCAAATAACATCTTTTCAATCCTCACATTTTTATATTTTTTTGATATTGAGTTCCACCTGAACTATTTTATTATTTTTTGAGTTTGTTTTTGTTACAACATACCAGGTAATGATAAAATAGTCTATTAAAATTGATTAGTAGGCCGTGGTTTAGTTATTTTAAATTTGAGGCAACCCAACAAAGTGGTGATATCACAAATGTCCTGTGTGACGCTTCAGATCTTGAACTACAGGCAGGATATTAAAAAAACAAAAGCAAAATAGAGATATATCACATATGCTATAAAAAACATTTGATAACCGCGCGGTTTAGTTTGATCCAAACAGCCAAAATGTACTTCCATAGTAAGTTCACTCCAATAATTCAGGCTAATGACAGGCATAAATACATCGATCTTTGTTGCTTTTTATACCCTTGACATATCGCATTACGCAAACACGCGTAAGTACATGGCATAAGCAAATGGAACGGCGAGGCATCACAGCCGGATCGGATAGTATTTTGTTAAATTGGGGCATGAGATGGCAAAATCGCGTTCGCGATTTCCGGGCAAACCAGCGGCTAAATTGAACATTTCTTTCAGTGATTCGGTTGGATATAGGGATTTTGATTTTCTGTTTGGCAACCCATTTCATCCTATTCCACTTTGCCGTATAAACTTAATCATTTACTTGAAAGCACACGTGCTGGACAGAATGAATAAAATTTGTTGACACAGTTTGCTATCTGGTTAAAGACTCTGCAGTTTCCCTCGCATATCGAATGCCAAGTCTCATTTTGTTGTCATAGGACAAACAAATTCATGCAAACTTTTAAGGAAGATAGAAAAAAAAGGAATTCATACTGGCCAAAATAAGAAAGTTCAATGGTTACTGCACCCCGGCATACTATAAGAAAGACTCGGCTAAACATAATCTGGATAGAAATCTCCTATCAATTTCGTCTCTCTACCACGCACTGTTTTTCGTAGGCTTGGTCGCGGAGGCAATCAAATCAACAGCCTTGACTTGTGCCAAAACACCCGCACGTTTAGAACACGATTATCCCGTTCCCAAGCATCTTTTGTGATAGATTTCCGATGGACGTTGTTTGATAACCTATTCAAGACAAGGTATTTTTTATTGGTGCTTCACAATCAACTTTGTGGTCATTCTCTTGGGTACAATCAAAAGTTGTCTTTTGCGGTTGCTAGGATCATCCAACTTCATTGAAATCCCATCCAATTGTATCTGTCCTCGTTCATCAATGCTTGCTAACTAAAACCAATTCACCAAATTGCTTTGTAAAGGACATTTCTCAAAAGTGTTTAGCTGTTACCGGGAGACGAACTCCACGGACAGCATATAGCAAAACTAAATCTGGTATAAGTGAAGTAATAAAAAGGAATGAATTAAAGTGATTACAATAAAATGGCCTAGCTGGCTGTGCTGGACACATAATACAATTGTCAGCTTGTGAAATTAAGAGGAACTTTACCTAAGTAATTAGGTTTATCGGTTTTCAGACCCGACCTTGTGATCACGTGGTTACACTGGATACTTTGATTAGATTGTAAGTGTGCCAGTGAATAAAGTGACAACGAATCAACATTTTCAATCTGCAGAAAGAAATAAACTTATCTTACTGCTTCACTTTGTCATTTTCTGAAGGATTGCATTAGAATAACTCATATAATCCGTAAGTAGCCTACTTTAAAATGTTTGTCTACTTCCAATGGCTTTCTTCTAAATCGTTATGCTAGAGTCCCACTTTAGAGCTCTCTTGTTTCACCGTCACCTGCCTGGGAGGCTAGCTTCATAAAACTTGGTATGACCGAAACGCTATGTGAAGTCTTTCGAGCGGACGTTACACTATCATTCGTTTCATCATAACGGTCGTCATGCCCGCATGAAAGCGGGTTAAGAACATGAAGTCAAACGACCCGATTTCCTTTTAACTTATTTTCTTTTGTCCACTCCTACCTTTTTACCACTTGTTACTTAACTCTCTAACCCGCGTTATTTATTTGCCGGTTGGCTCACGGCCATTATTAGGCATTTTGTCTGGTTGATACTTCAAATATACAAGTACTGAAGATTACCGTCAGTGCTATTTTTTTAATCTTTCACTTCATTTATTCCTGAAATAACAATGTACATCATTTTTTTCAGGAAGAGGGTCACGGCCCAGAAAGGGCATCCGAGTGGGGAAGTAAACTTATGGCGGGAGGATTCGAACGCGTGACCTTCATGTGCAAACGCCAAGACCTTGTCCACTTGGCCACCGCCGGCCAGACCGGGAATTAGTTTGCCTTTCGATCCCATTGCTCGGACGATCAGGTCGAATTTGTTTGGCCCTGTCTTCACCTCTTATCACCGATGTATATTTGACTTTGAGTAGCTCCCAGTTGAGCTGAATTTTGTCTCCTTCCTTCAGTAGCCATTGCTGAGAGGCTCACCATTTTTGAAGTTCGTGTATGCCAACAGTTGGCTGGCGCCTGTGGTTTTGAGTGTGTCGCGCGTGCAGAATAAAAGGAATCCGCTCGCAATCGGCTCCCCAAATGTTTCTGCTTATCGGATGCAGACACAGTCTCCGGTAGTTTGATCACGTTGATTCTCGATCACTGATGGTTTGATTTAGCAGTGTGAATTTATTTCAGCGGTGACAATATGAGTCAAGAGACCAACTGATGATCAATAGATGTCAGTTTTTAAACGTTCCGTCTGCCAGTCGTGCCCACTTTACAAATATAGAATGCATCCTTCGGAGGTTTATTGGCAGCATGCTATTATTATTGTTGGTAGTATTGCAAGAGAAAGATGTTATCCTTGCATACTGAATGACATCGTCGATACCTCGCTGTTCAGTATTGAATTCATTGCCTTTTACCATTGGCCAAGGAAATAAATTTAGTTTAATGGTGACCAGATTGTATATGCACATTATTTTTTCGCTGGGTTTTGTCCAGCTGATTTGACGAATGCCTTATTCCATCGTTATATAAATGCAAATAAATTTTTATAAGAGAAAATACTTGTATTCAAATATGCGCTTCTTCACGGGTTTTCGAACCTTTTACTATAATTAACTAGAGTACTCGTTTGAATACAGCCCGATTAGAGGATACCGAGTGCTTAAAGAAATGCGCAGTTGTCAATAGAAGTTAAGTGAAAATGTGGAGAATAACCAGGTGACATTCTGAAGCTATTGTATAGACGCACATTTGTCTTGATGGGCTTCCTAAGAGAAGATTAGCTTGCGTGTCCAACATTTCGTTAGACATGCCTCGTTCTCTCTCCTTGTTTGGCCTGATTTGTTTGCTGTTGTATCAGTTCGATGAAAAAGTACTGGAAACCTCGTATGAACGATGATAGGAGTACAGTACGAAAGACGTGAGTGAACCAATGTGTTTTGTTACTGGGATTCATACTAACTGAAGATGGAATTGAAAATAAATTTCGGCAACAACAACTAGGATTGCACACTGTGACGCACATCAAGGAAGCACAAACACTTGTTCACAATAAAGGCACTGTTATAATAAAATACGGGACAAAGTAAAAACTTTCTGCTGAAAAGTTCTCTTTCTCAACTGATCGAGATGGTAGGGTTAAAGTGGAAAACGATTTTACATTTTGTCCTAATTTAAAGGATACAATATAGTGTGCCTCTGAAAGAATAAAACAAATCATTACTTCCAATGTTTTCCGGCCGGTGTTTGTTAACCTACCGTGGCCAGGTTTAGAAAAACGCCCACAAACAGCAATATCGGTGAAAAACAACCTTTGTCGAAGCAAATTGGTTTTAAATTTGAACACTTTTTCAAATAATTCAAAGACAGGCTTTGTATGACTTTTAATCTTACATTACAGTAATTAGCCTATTAGGATTTCCTCTTGATACTGTTAAGAAACTGTGTCACGAAACCAGTGCGAAATTTTGCACATTTAACCACGGTACCCTTGGTTTTCATCCCTTTTTTCAAAAGGGCACGGCTAGAATCGAGTTACCAGTTTTCCTCATCCGGATGGCAACACTTGTGAGAAAATCGCTGCTGATCGGCCAACATCTGTTTGTATCTCAAGGCCACAGACATCTTTAGTCAATGAATGCCGATTGCAAGCAATGCGCCTGTGAAAATATCTTGTGGTTTGCATGGTGAGCTGGTTGTCAACTGGGACTTCAGATATGATCTTTTTAACCGGACAGAAACGAAATACTAGGTAAGGTTCCTGCCCAGCAAGATGTCAGAGAAACAATCATTAAATGAATATGAGGTACAAGTCAGTTTATTTATCCGTTAAGACTGAACTTACTCCTCCTGGCTTCGGTGACTACTTGGCAGACTGTAGGGACTTATAGCTTTTATGTAATGGTAAATAATTACGGATGCATGAGGAAAACTCCGATTAGCCACGGCATTCCAATGAATCAGCATTAAGAAACGTCATCTTAGTGTGGAGCACAAATTTGTTTGGAAATATCCTTAGGATTGTATGGCGTAAAAAAACGCAGCTTAAGTCCCTGATCGAACCTGTCGTGTTCATATCTCACTACAAACGAAAAGCCTAAAGGTTATACGTGGATCAGAGAAGAGACATTAAATAGTCCACATAAAACATACGAACCCCATGGGCACAATTACCGTCCCAGTTAAAAGATCTCCGCAGCACCTAAGTGCAAGCACAAACCGCATTGATAATACATTCGTTTTGGCTGATCAGCATTCACTCGCGAACGCATATTTATGCGAGAGAAATTGTACTTATTCACAATGTTTCCTAACTGACTATTTTTGGGAATTAGGTTAGCCCATTTGGTTTTAAATTGCATCAATATGTAGTTAATCAGTTGTCAAGATACAGTTTTGTCGTTCCGACGGAGACCGTTTTCGTGCATCAAGCGAAGGTTGTATTCACGATTTACTCGGCAATGTTTTGTCTCAGATTATTAAGCAAACTGAACGTTTTCTAGCAAAGCTAATAAGAAATAAACTTGTAAATATGAAGGAGCAGCCAGGTCAATAATTTGCAAAAAAGAAGTTGGTGCTCATCAAGTTGATCATTATTTCCTAGCTTTTAGCCTCCTAGATGCGGAACGAAAGCATTTGCGGGTGTTGCCTAAATACAGGTGACAGTCCACAATGTCCGGCATCATTTATCATCTTCGCCGAATTGTAATTCGACTGAGTTTTCCGAAATCGCAAGAGGTTTGCATATGCAAAGTAAACGGACTTTGCAAAAAATGGTTTATCGGTTATTCCGTATGGAACAAACCCGATCAATTTCTTTAACGTATCCCCGGAATTAATTGAGTCGGAAAAGTGTAAATCCAACCACCAAACGTATATTTTTGGTTGGTGAATTGATCAATCTATCAAGATCACTTAAGTTCAAACTTAAGAACCTCAAACAGTCTGGTTAACCGACTGCTCTTCCGGTAACGTTTTGCTTATCCCAATTTGAACAAAATGTACACATTTGCTTTGGATTACGATCAAAGGTTGCCCGGCGGGATAAATCACCCAGAAAAACTTGGAAGACCAGAGTGGCTCAAACAAAAGTGAGATAATTGCTTTCTCGGTACATTTTCACACGGATCCCTTAGTTAATTGAGAGACATGCACATTTGGTGAACTAGCTACACAGTTTTAAGATTAGTGGACACATCAATGAGTTTTCATGTCCCAAAACCACCACAGGGTGTTGTGAACAGTTTCCTTGATTTAGCGAAATCCATTGTAATTTGTCACCGACATATGGAGAAATTAAATGTAGTGTGATTGCATGCCACGCGTGAACTCTTTTAAGCATAATTTAGCCTATTAGAGAATAGTTCTACTACTGTATAACTATGAATGCCGCAGCCGCCTTCCATACGTAACCTTGCTACCCAGTGATCACCAACCAAGTTATACTACCTGCCGAAATCGTGCCACAGAATAGTATTTAATTTCAAAGGTCGACTAATTTGCGCTAAATGCAGACGGCATTAGCAAATTTAAAAGTTTCATCGTGAAGGGCAGATATTCAGTATTTGGATGAAAAACCATGCCTTCCTTTAGTAACTAAATAGTGAAAAATCATGATTGGCGACTGAGTGGTGGGTGCTCCACTGTTCTGATTCAGTGAGAAACACAGTAGGATGCATACGCGAATTTATTTCATTTTTCATCTGTTCCAGTCAGTTTGGATTCAACCATAGCAGCGGCACTGTTTCACCGGTTGGTCACTATTTTACTAATCCTGTAGACCGTATTTCATTATTTATTTTATATAGTAGAAACTTATAGTAACTGCGTCACCATATACGCTGGAAGAACATGATATATCTACGACTTGACAATCTGTTTGTCTTTTCAAGCCTTATTTGTAGTCAAGGTAATATAAAAGCCATAGAATGTTCAATATCAATTTGCGTGACACTGTAGTATCTTAGATATTTGACATAAAAAATTTCTGCTGTGTGTCAGGAAGAGCGAGAGAGAGAGGATAAATGTTCCAAGGAAACATAACTTCTCATAACCTTATGGGGCGTTCCTGTTTGTTGAGTCTATTTATGAACTGCAACCATGACCCCGGAACAGTATTCGTTGATTGGTCAGTACAAACTTCCGCCCCTCGAGTCCTTCGTGGGAGTGTTTTCCTTGATGATCAGACGAAATCTGTCAACAGATAGTCGTTACGGTTCATAAAGGGATTCGTCATTCTAACGCAGGCTTAGTAGGCCACATTAGATTAGGGTGACTCTGTTTGCACGTAAGACTGACTTTTTGTTTTAACTAAATGAATCTACACGCATTTCAAATGCAAATGTTTACAAACAAAGAGATAGTGTCTATCTTTCGTTAACTTGTAAACCACAAAATCAAATCGATATATTTCTGTATGCCTTTTCATTTGATGTTTTTGCTGAAATGTTTTGACGAATGGAACTGTCAGCAAGAAAAACCAAAAACCAAACTGTCTACCGAAACTGAGTTTTCAAGGTCGCTGCCTTGTTTGTTCCTGCTAATTTGCGGGACGACTACATAGCATCAATCAATAGATCCCACCGACTGTTTATTTTTTACCAAAGGCACTAGGCCACGAGATGCCACGCAACCTGCTAGCGATGAGGATGTTTACTCTAACTGATCACATACGACATTGAAAGCACAGAAGCATATTGCTGTCTGAGCTCAGTTCCCGTACCGCCCACTCTGCGATGGACGTCTTTGTTGAGATATGTGGTAGACAAATAGTAAGTCCCTCGAAATCTTTATTTGTTTGGACCCAGCAGGACCTCATCAAGTTTGTTGAATTTGGACACAGTAAAACCGGAACACCACTGGATCAGTCATGCAGTTCCCTACCAGGATTTTAAGTTACAAATCAGTTCATTAACACGTCCACCGCCAGCTGTCAGTAACTAACTAAATTGAATAAAAATGGCCACTAAAAGTTTCTAGATGACACTTTAAGGTAATTAGGTTTTGAAATTCTGGACAAGGCAGTGGACTGGGATTGCTCATGCAGACGATTAGAAAAGCGGACAATTAGAATAGATAAATAGGTAATTAAAAGTTGTGTGGGTGAAAAGTATGCCTAACTTAGTAGTACTATGAGTATCACAGATACATCGAATAAATCGGCAGATGAGCACCGAAAATTCGCATACCTAGATTGGCTATTAATTTCTGCAAAGACTAATCAGATCCGTAGTTCTTACAACAATAATATTTCTTTTTTATTTGAATTTTTCTCATGGCCACAAGTCATTTGGTTTTGCTCACTATACCAAATACAAATAATTGTCAAATTAATATTTGAGGTTCAGAAAAATTTCAAACCCAAACACTATTTCACTTATTCATATGTAAAATGTGCAGTGCGTGACAGGAACCAAGCAGGAGGTGAATAAACTCTATCAACTGAGTATCTTCAAGACCAGCAAAATAGGAGCACTTTGATAAACAAGCCTTTGGGGATTTGTAATTTCAACGGTTTGAAGAAGATTTTAACAAAAATCCCATGCGGAATTTTATGAAGTCAAAATAAGTAACTGTCTTTTCACACCAAGTAACTTCGATAATAAACCGCCTCAGGATCAAGGAAGGGATAATCTGTCATGAAAATTTATTATGCATATAAGCACCTTTTTGATCATCTCTGGATGTGGTTGATTTCTGCCACAAACTTTGTGCCCATAGGACAGTTTATTTGTGTAACAGGACCAAAATAGTGGCCTTATTTTAATTAAAATGCTGGCTAGGTTTTGGTACAAAATTTTCAATCGAAAGTTATTTTGAAAGCAGTTTCTTATCCGATACTTTGCGACAGCAAACGATTTTCTGGGTTCTACGCCTATTACTTCATCGTCGTGGTAACAACGCAAGCAATTAACGCATCGCGCCTAAATAACCTTGATGCAGGATCGAATTTGATGGAAATCAAGATACTCTTATTCGTAATCAACTATGGTTCTAAGACTCCAGCTAAAACAAAATACCCCAGTTAACAAACAGTTATCCACAGCCTACGAACACGTGCTTATTCGTGAGTAGAATATTCGACTCATTAAGTGTTTTTGTCAGATAAGCAAGTTTGCTATCATTCATAAATTCGAATGGGGATATAATCTAAGATCATCCTAAGATGTTTATGAAAATGCTATGCCTTAGAAGGGTTGCATTTTCCATGTTCAGAGGCATTTATCTATATATCCAAGGTGACCTATGCTTCACTGACCTAAATTTAACCTATAAACACACACAAGAGCGGAAACTTTATTAAATCCATGGTATTTGATGATCCTTCTTTACACCTAGAAAGCACTAGAATCTTAAGGATCCGAATGCACCACAATCGGCGTCACTTGTACACTGAAGTGAAATTGATTTGCTATAACAGCATGAGCTGGCAGTAATTACTAGCCAGGAAGACTCCACATTGTTCACTTCAAGTTAGGGCTGTGCAGTTTGTCCAAAAAGGACGTCCGCTCACTGGGTGAGCAATAGCATTTAGTGACCCAAAGATAGTCAGTTATGAGCACCTAATTTCATTAGGCGCCTATTTTCAATTAAAATTGTCAGGGCTGATTCGACTGGCCATGTGTCTTTGGTTTTACATGGGTTCGTGATCAATTTCAAGTCCGACGGCTCTCAGATCGGGATTCTAGAGGGCCGATTAAGGTTTTCTCTTCGCTGTCTTTGATGGTATGGATGCAGATCCCGCATTGATGAATGACTGATTGTTGGACCGCACCAACAACAAACGGCAAAATTCTTGTGAGCTTCTCTTGTGTATATTGGTCGTCCTTCTTGTTTCCACCGTGCATTCGTCAGTGACTTTCAGATGTCTGATTTTAGCAAGGAGGATAAATTACATGTTATTCCATACCCTGAATTCTGAGTGTGCTTAGGACTCGCAACGTAATCGAAGTTCACTTTGATTCAAACATTGAGTTGTAACTTCTGAGTCGATACCAACTTTTGGTGATTTGGACTATTACCAAACACATCTCAGGTGGCTTCTCATTTGTAGTATGTACAATCGTTGACTTAGCGCCAACTTGTTGTTGTTTTCGTTGCTATTTCAGAGCACCGTCTCTCAAAACAGCGAAAAAGAACGACGGTTGATGAATATCGATGGTAAGATAGTTCATTAACTGTACAGAAAGGTCGCAAATGCAAGAAGGTCAAAGGCTGCGGAACTGATGCATATCACTTATCTTCCATAACCTGCTTGATCCATGAGTTCAGTGGAAAGGATATGCCCCGCAGCCATTAGGGTCCATTACTCGCGGAGTGACGGCGGCAAGCTTAACCTTGAAGCTTGAGGTGGCATAAGGGCTACTAACATGATGAAAGGCACACCTGGGATTCGAACCTATAATCCTTTCGGTGACGGACGGTTATCCTTATTGACTACCTATTTTCTCAACCCTGTTTTCAGGGGATCTCGTGGACCCCAACCAGGCAGTTTAAATGCACCTACACGAACAACACCACTGGTTAAAATTTGCATAATTCTACCCGTGGTTACCGACACATCAATCAAGATTTTTGCCAGGCGAAATTCAAACCAGTTACTTTCTGTCTGTACTAACTGAAAATAGTAACGTAATTCTCCGCATCGCAGCCGTTACTTGCATCCACTAAATCCCTTGAACCATTTCTATTTATAACTCTTAGAAACGCGTCCTACCCAATAAAATTAATTCCGGTCTACAGTGCAATCAATTGTTTTATGGCATGATGGCCACAATGTTCAGCAAGGCGTTCTAGTCATACTGAAGTCGTTAGCTCTACTGGACACTTACCAAAATTTTATTCTGCATTTTTCGATGATAGACTTTTGTGGCAACTTAAGAATTTTAATTTGAGGTGTGACGTAGAACATAAACTCCGTCTAATCATAAACGGATGCTTTATCAAAATTTCATGGTAATTTTAAAAGTGCATTTGAGCATAAAGCAGCTTTAGCCATTCATTAGATTTCAATATCTTCATGTTTTCGAAATGACATATCTTATAGGAAAAAATGACAATTCACATATTTTGACCGATGCTTCACTAGATTTGCTCACTGTTGGAAGTATTTTGTTTGCCTGGAAACAAGCGTCACCAATCTGTGTGTAGAGTAGAAGTTAGTGTTTACATCTAGACTACTGTTTTTTTTTGACCAACGGTAGAGGAATGATCTAGACTTTGTACATCTGACAGATCAGAATTCTAGGAATGCCACCTTTCAAGAACCAAGCACATGCACTTGAAAAGGTTGTTTAAGGGAAACAGATGAGCACTTTGATGTTGTCTGGGTGAGGTGCGAAATGAAAGTTTACGTTTTTCGTAAAATTCTAATAATTGTAACGGTTTCTTTTGTCTGTGGTCGGCATCTGTATATACGTTCGGCAAATATTGTCCTACTCTGAACTGGTCGTTTAGACCAATCGGTTTAAATTGTTTTTCAGTAGTTGGCACGCTCTCAGAAGGTCGGGTTCATCGTAACTCATGTGACTAATCGATGAGTTTACTTTTATTTATTTCTGTTAACTGATGAAATAGTTTTGAGCCAAGCGAATTTCATTTTTATCTCAGTATGTAAAACGGACGCTGTTCATGTGGTTGGTTACATACGTGTGCTGTTTAGCACCTCGCTTGGGTCCTTGGGCTTTTCACATCCGCGCCGTAATCCAAATAAATGGAAATGCATCTGATCCGATTCCACAAAGAAAACCGTTTGGGATGTTTAATCTTTCAATAAAAAACTTTAACAGTAAGACAAGAAGACATTTAGCCATACGGATTCAGTTTTAACTAATAAGAAAAAAAATCAGATTTCCGAAAAGTCTATTCTTTTCGAACGGATTTCTTTGTTTTGCACTTGTCGACACAATTCCCCGAAAATCAATTATACGAACAGCACAAGGTAAATTAAACCCAGTCTTTCACAAAACACCAAAAGAAAAAGGATCAAAACTGACGAATTTTGCGATACTGTCTACTTGGGCCTACTGTTTCTGTTGGAAACATTTTCCGGGTTTCATTTGGATACAACTAAATGTTTGAAATATCCTTGTGCTTACTTGCCATTTGTCTCCCTCAATTTTCCTCGATTTCTTTTAAGCTTCTCTCGCAGTGAGAAGTTTTGAAATGTGGTAAAGCAAACTCCGTGGCAATTTATCAAAAATCATTGGGGCGTGAACTGCAACGAACCGTGCGATGTTCGATTCTGAAGTGATAATTTGGACCTAGAGTTATTCGGCACTCCGCCTTTGCTCCTCACTTCCCGCAGGCTCACCCGCCCGCCCCCGTGGTCCTTTTAACCACAAACTTTTCTCTCCACTTTTTGCAATTCGTCGATTCACCCGTGCTTCGAATCGTCTTCTTACATTTGTGCCTGACTGATTTACGTCCAGAATAAGCTCAACGACTTCTGTGCTCATGAACTAAGGCGTTTTTCCCGGTACGCTAAAATTCCAAATCACGGTAGCGGAAACTGTACGAACTATTACAGGGTACCACGGATAGCCGGTAAACTTCAGCTTAGATCCGAGATGAATAACGCGCTTTTATTAATACTTTAAATGAGAAAATCGGGCAGAAGACCTCGAGGCAATTTAATGTGAATAACAATATTCAGACACAATAAACCTTCACCATAATGACAACATTTTAGAAGGCTAGACAAAAGTTAGACATTTTTGTTCGGACCGAAGCGACAAACAGCGGTTTTTGTTCACCTTTTTTGCACCATTAGTCGCATGTCATTGCCGTGATAGATAAAGTCAACCGACGTTACCAAGGGACTTGTTTCATTGGTCATTTCTCTTCTGTTTCCGGTGCACTGTGGCAAACCGCTTTGTTTTTACCGGAAATGGACACCGTTTAGCACCCGCCGATTGCATACCACACAAATAAATAACTTTCTCGTTTTTATATTACGGGGTGAAACATTTACCAATGACAACTGTTTTTTTATTGTCGACCTCTGGGATTTCCACACGGTAGTAGTCAAATCAACGGTAACCTCATAATAACACGGCAACATTTCGATTTCAGTCTGTCATTCGCTTTGGCCATGTAGATGACTTCTGTTGAATCCAATCAGTCATCATGGGACAGTTGACTTTCATGTATGCTGTCGGATGACCAAAGGAAAAGATGAGAATAAAATTTACCAAGCGTTTCCTTTTTAATTTTTTTCTGGCTTCAATCCCCTACTGTCCAATGCAATAATAAAAATGTGAAATTTGTCTGGGACTGAGTGTGATCACTTCAGTTTCAGGTGCATTTATAGTGAGACGCACTCAGACTAAATTAGTCTGCGTCCGTTGCAAATGATGTCAACAAACTTCTCTAAAATATGAACAAATGAACAAACCGACCGGATAATCTGTAATCACAGAACTGCATCTGGACACTATTTGATTCTGACCGCCGGTTATGCCTAGGGCAAACTTACATTCGTTAACTGTTTGGCAATTGATACTCCTCACTTCACCTACAGAAGTCGCTGATTCAGTGAGCCCGATATTGTTCAACTCAAGGTTTCTTTCACAAAATATATGAATTTGAAATCTATAGATTCATCGTTCTATCTTTCAACTGAAGCTGCATAGGCAGCCAATTCTACTGATCGTGGACCGGAGGAGATAAACACGCAAATGTTGCCAGCTTAGATTCTCTATTTTCTTGTGACATCACGCTTTTTTCTAACGTTATATGAAAGCAAACTTGGATACCTGAGCCCGTTTTGATGTCTGGAGCGCTCATACGAACATCTGTTCATTGTCCTGGTTTCCGACAATATTGAAAGTTGACGGATAGAAATCGCGTGTGAAACACATTTCCTTTGCACCGATGACCGGGGGGGAGGGTTAGCCCTTTTGGATCCATGCGATGAGAAACCCATACGGAGAAATTCACCTATAACATCACAATCAAGTTGGCTGTTGTTGCTGGAACTATGCCTACATCATTTGATCCCTGAAAAGACACCAGTAGCTGAAGGCAGATTTTCGTGTGGCAGGATTGCTGTGCATATTCATCGACGCACATTCAGGAGAACACGCAACCACACTTTGTTCCTTTCGAGCAGCAGTGAATTCGCTTCGTCGATAAAGGTCTCCCCTAAGCTGTATCGAGATTTGGAACACTATTGGAAACCGTTTAAACAGTGCACAGATGTCTCATGCTCTTTAGGCAGGCCATCTTCCAAACGCATTTACTGGACGAAAAACTAAAGAAAAATCTGTGTTTAATCGGCATCTATCTCTTTCAACGTCGATTTCGCAACCGAATTTTACATCCAGCTGTCAATTTTAAGGCCGTTTGATAGTTTAATTAGTTTTCAATTGGTGAGAGGTAGATAGTCGAATATAATGAACTGTAATTCACGATAGTGCATGCACTCAGTCCGATGTTCTTCAGTGAAAATAATTTCGTCAGTTTGTCCAAAACTTCTGTGAGGCAAGACTCTTTAGTTTTTATTTGTCCAGCATTTTTATTTTCCGTCCTTTGTTCAGTAGATTAAGGCAGGTGAAACTGTGCCTGATCTAGAATGTTTACCGGCTAGCAGTTTTCCCGTAGCCTAAACGCATAAAAGAGGAAAATTATGAGTTCATTACCGATCTAGCTGAAGATGCATTGAAATACCGATCGCTTTTATGTCCGGTGCATGACTTATCGGTCGATGCTGCCAGGCATGGTGCTGTGCTGGCAGTGAGGAGCTTAGCTAGCTGACCAAGGATTTCTCATTAAATGGTTCATCCATGTAGTAAAACCTGATGATGCACACACCCTGTAGCCTGCCCCGTTACCAACTAGACTACTTGCCTTTAAACTTTCAATTACTTGCTTCAGGGAGTTTGGAATTTGAAGTTACAAGTTTCACATACACCGATGCCAATTATGCGTACCTGATGCTACTAATACCAGGACTGTGATTTGTTGGAAGCATTTCCCTTTCGGAATACATTCGGTAAGGAAAGCAACCTACTCAGTTCTGAGGCACAACTGAGCGGCAGAACTTAAAATTGCGCTTTGTTTTTATCGCGACTAATACAGATTTTCGTTGAGGTCAAAATACCGGAGGTGGATAACACAGCAAACCGATTACTGGTATGTAGTTTCTTTCTTAAATCCTCAGAGACTGTTGCCGCCTGTTACAGAATGACTATTTCAATGCAGCTTTTCTCATTCTTTAAAGCCTATACGAAATCTGAACACCTAATTTCACCACACTGTAAAACTAAAGCGAGCAAACGTTTTAAATCCGGATCGACAAATTTCAATTAACGTGTTTTGCTATTAAACAGAATTAGCAAATGAATTTAAATTTAGATTGTTTGTCTCAACAAACTACGATGAACACAATGTGGACAAAACTTAATTGAATAATAAGATGCATCGCTGAATCTAAAATCAGAAAATAAAATGTGTATATTCGGTTGCATTTAAGATTCCATTCAAACTTAACCGACCGCCAGAAACAATTCAAATTAAAATCTATTTCCGACAACACTAATCACCGTTCCCGGGTAAACACTCGGCTGTTAGGTATTACATTGGACATTTAGCTCTACGTTTAGCATAATTCTATTTCAATTCAACAAGCCCTGGGGATATTTTCATGTCTTCAATGATCAATTGTACAAAGTTATAGCTAAATCTGTTGTCGTCTAAACAACTCGGACAAATTGGCAGTATATCAATTTCATCGACCAGGATCGGCGGTGAAATAAATGACATTATGCAGTGAGTTATGACTTTACCTGCATGCTTCCAATTAGTCATTTCTAGCTAATGTTTGTGCAAGTGTTGCAGTCGTCTTCCGGTATCTGACAATATGCGAGATGGCTTATGACTTCAGCAAAACCATGATTTCACAGAAAATTGATGAAACGCAATCGCCAGACTGGTTCCATTCTCACAAATCGAGTGGCAGCTTCCAACCTATGTACAAAATGCAATTTGTTTGATTTAAAGATAACCGCAAAATCAAAATAAAGTTCGTTTGAATTTCGGTTGTTTATATGCATGCCAACTACAATCAAAAAAATCTAATATTGACTGGTAATTTATGCATAATAAGCCAATGTCTAGAGTAAAAAAATTAGTAACGCCACATGATTTTCTCCATCTCCCTCGGCTCTTCCTTGATTTACTCTTGTTCACTTTCAGACAGGGATTGAATCCAAACAAATGGAACAATTAACCATGACGACGCAGCTTCAGCGAAGCCAAGAAAGATACAGGAAATTTTGCTTAATATGCAGTACTATCAGTTTTCCGATCCTAAGTTTTCCCTTGCTTAGGTTGTGCTGGACGCTTGTCTGGGAGTGGTCCTTAGTGCCGAATAAGACCAGCCGCATTGCAGTATTCTAGTCAGATAGAGAGCAAATTTAAATTTAAAGGTTTTGCACAAATATAATCGTTTTGCTTTCGAAGTGATCTGTTGAAAAGCAGTATATTTATACCTAATCACAATAGTTGTTTTCAATTTTCGGTTGTTTGGATTACCGTTTCTGTCCCAATACAAACAATCAGTCACTGTTTCTGGTTAGTGGATAAAATCCCAATCAGTATTACGGTTACAAATTTGTTCATATGTGGGCTTGACGATGGTCTGGTTTTGTAACTTTGTAGGCGGTTGACGATGCGCTATCTCATTCGGAATTACGAATAGTCAGCATGAACGGGATAAAGCTAAATGGAAACTAATGGGCTCAAAACAATAGTCCCCCTAAACGCTGACGTTTGTTCACATTTATGTCAAAAGGCCGCCTGCCTCGGCATCTAACTTTTACCATTCACGATGACTGAAAATGGTTTTAAGTATTCGAAAAAAAAGAATTGCTCAGAGTTATTCCGTTAGAACTGTATCCTCGTTCTGAACTTACAACTGAGACAGATGAAATCCGAGCTACCAACACACACGCATGTTGAATAAGATTGCCACATTGCTCGGTAACTGCCTTGAAAGCCGCATCGAAACGATGTTTGTTCAACTGTTCAGCTGAGATCTGGCTTACTTCGTGCCGGAATGATAAACAATGAGCTTCATGATTGCATCCCCAAATCGGTCAGTGGGATAGATTTCGTCTGGTCTCCAGGCGATAAATTAAGACTGAAATGGTTTTGCCAAGTTCGGCAAAAGTGGAGTTGAAATGGCATTTATTACGTTCTAATTGAAATTCCCTCCAAAATTTGGCAATTCGAAAGAAGTGTCGTTTTTGTTGGTAATTTCGCTTCTGACGGATACACGCGGTGAAATAAGTCATAATTACTAGTAACTAAGACAGCGTGTACTTTTGTTTGGCCGTCGCCGTACTCAGGCCCGGCAAATACACGTGCAGGGAAACCCAAGGCAAAAGATGCCTGGAAGCTGGCGAGCCAAAAACTACAAATGCTTTAACTAGAAGTTATCTTCGGCGTCTCTGTGCTGTTCTTGTCGGAGGCCTTTCGCTCTCTGCTATGCTGTTACACTTTCCGTCCGTTCCAGTCCAGTTGGCCGCAACCAAGCGCAATGGGAAAACCTCGGGATAACTGAGATAATAAAAAAACGGTTTGTCGCCAAGTTTTGTGGATTCAAACACGAACTGACAGAACATGAACAAGTAACAATTCCAGTGCACGCGAAATAATCGTGAAGCGAATGGTAGAATTCATCGGTCTATCGACGAATGAAACGTGGTTCTGTAGACTACAGAACGATGCCATTCATCAGTCACTAGGGCAAGGTTTGGGGATTAGTGAAAAGCAAGGTGAATGTAATCACACTGGGGTGCAATACTGCGTTCACTACTAAAGAGGAAATTGGAATATCCGCCTTGCAAAGAGTAAACGGCAAGGTTTCCATGGCATATTTAATACTAGACAATTTCAGTAGGAATTACAACTTAAGATAATTGAATATCACCAATAGAATGTGCTTCTTCGTAGTGAATAAGAATTTCTCAAGTGCCTATAGTTTGGTAGACGGATGGTCGGTTAAAATACTGCATATTTGTTTGCTTTTGATATGCATCATTCAGGCATATTGACTAGAAAAATAATATATATCCATGGAAATTCATTGTGTAGTATGATTATGGCAGTCGAATTTGCCAGACTGTTTCTCAGAGACCAAACCAACTTCACGGTGATTCGATGGCAAAAATGCAAAAATGTGTACCTTCTCACCAGAATCTCATTTTGAATCGTGAAGATCGTGGATGAATGATAAGTCCATTTAAGTGTCTCATGGCGATTCGGGATTCCAATAGCTTCCTTTCCTGAATAAGCTGAAATAAACTGAAACTGCTTGGATCCAAATAAACTTAATCTTGCGCGAATTGAAAGATGACACACGACAAAATTTTCAATCCCTTATTACAAAATAGTCATTGTAATGAGAAATATTTGCTGATACAATTCTGGTCTGAGTATTTCAAAACAGTCATACTCGATGGTTTACCAAACATAGGCGTACAAGAAGTCATGCGGATATGTTTTGGGTACTGGTAAAATACTGACTTGAAAACCCATATGTTAACACGACATTTCGTTTTTTCTATTTTCTTAGCATAAGGTAATAAGTAGGCAGTACAACGTTATTGTAAATATCGGGGGTGAATGACCTAAACAATTTGTTAAAAAGTAGATGAACCACGTGGGATTTCCGTCGTGACTACCATTCTTTCAAGGCAATGTCTACCTGCACCTTACACGCGTTGATGCTAGGACTTCAAGTTTATTCAGCACCAGTTTCTTCAGTATTTCACAGAAAGCCTCGCTCGATTCGTAAGTGGACAATCACTTGTAATACAAAAAAAGGCGTGGTGTAAGATTTTTGTATCACTTTGAGCAATGGACGTTTGGTGAAAGGGGAAAACGTGGTTTGGCGAAGGTGCAAAGCAGCTGATGCACGGTAATCGATCGGTGGGATTCATACTCATCTAAATCAGCTGCAAGGTGAGTTCTTCAGTTCAAGCGGGTTGCCGATTCGTGTCACACATTACATCCTAGAAAATGCTTTCCTTTCAATAGGAGTATTATTTTGGTTCTTTGGAATAAGGATCATACTTGAATAAAGCCCAAGGCATCTCTAAAAGATGTCCAAGCTAATAGCAACATGAAGATACATTTTTATCATGGATCATGTTTGCGACCGTTGCAAAGGAAATGTATTAATTAACATGGAAACTCTCCTTGCAAACCTATAAACTCAGTTTCAAGCCAAACTATTTTACAACTGAGTCGGTTTGATAATAATCTGCAACGCTGGGCTCACCTTCTAGATTGCCCGTGCAAGACTGCCGGATAACGCATCTGAAGTTGGTACGCGTTGCGCACCGTTACTGCCGTAAATACATACAACTATTTTGTTGCGAAATGACTATCGGACATCATTTGTAATTTGTAGCTAATTACATTTTAACGCATACTGGCTTTCTAACGCTCCATGGACCCATGTACTAATTTCTTCTCCGGAAATATTGTGCAACTCACGGGTAATTGGATTTATTTTGGTTAATTGAAAATTACGAAATTGAAGCAGGATAATGAATGATCTCACAGAGAGCTAATTCCAGAATTTCTCAAATTTCACGCTTTGGGTAAATTCAGCTTTTTAGTACAACGCATAACCTTGAACCTGCCAATTTAAAATAATTGGGTGACCGGTTGTCTATTGATAGAAATCAAACAGTCATATGTGCCTGACTGGAGTTGATGCCGAAAAAAAGTGTTCGACTTCTGTGGGATTCGATCACACCCATCATCTAAATACCCGCAAGTGCCGCGCAGGTTTTGCGTACGCTGCTTTCGCGGCCAAGCCGGGAAGTTTTCGCGCAGTTCATTTATGAACAGTCACGTGGGAACTATCAAAATAAAATGCTTGCGAATTCGGCTCCCAAAGCCGAGTTTTCAAACTGAGGCGCCGAAAACAATAAGTTAAAACTCATGACCGTGAATGGTTCCAGAGTTGGGTTTTAGCAGATATGACGAATGCAAATTTGACTTAAGTGTGATTAGTTTTCGATCTCAACAGGACTAGAACTGTCGCTCAAACTATCACTCTTTAACAAAGTGCAGGACGAAACCTGGACTGCTCTCAGAAATGGGGTTTTCCCTTGTTGACAAAAGTATTTTTGTCTTGTCTCCACCTCACAGTTGTCGATCTTCCGCCGAAATTGCGCAATGCCCGTTCTATAGCATTCCTGTTTTCAGCACATAGTACGGTGGGAGAATTTTAAAACATGCGTGAAAATTCTAACCGATCGCAAATTTCATTATTTTTGTAACCTTGGCGAGATGTTTCTTAGTCCTGAATCTATCTGTACCTTTCAAAGTCCTTCTTTAGGGATAATATGAAAATTAAAGATTGAATGTAAATTGCATATTTTGTTGGCATTACGGCTGTTGTTTCGATGGCGACAACCAAGCCACTTGGTCTGCTACTTCGAACAAGAACGAAAATGGTTTCCCATTGTAAGCAGTGTGACAAACTTGGAAGATTTCTGGGCGGCTTTTGAAATGTGTCCTCAAGAATAGACTAGACAAAGTAGAATACTGTTTCACTCGTTGCTATGCTTCTAACATCAGTCGTCTGATGTGTATATCAGATAAAACATACCCCAGGAAAACGTCCATACAAAATGTTGGTCCCGTTACCGATGAAGTAGATTAGAAAAATCCTTTTCTGTTTAGTCACATTTCTCTGTTCTGACTGTGTTGGTGAAGTTGATCAAAAATCTGAGCAGTGCAAACGTTATTTGTTGATTTTCAACGGATCAAATGTTTAATAATGCACTCAGTGCACAGAAATCCTTGAACTGCAGACTAAATAACAGAACCAGTGTAATGCGCATGCAAAGCTTGAAATAGGTAACCCAGTGCCGCGCTAAGTCGGTTCCGTTTAACAAAATGCCATCTCTCGCCTCTTGATGGCATCATACAATAGTAATCTGACAGCAATTCAGGCTAGTGTTGGCCCCGTATGATGACAGCGTGAAATAAACAGGACTAAAATGATCAGAAAATGACAAATTCACCTCGCAGGTCATTGTTTGCATTCCAAACAGCGAGGCTTCAAGAGTGCAGCAGAATTCGTTGCTGGTTTCGGAAAAACCGTGACGAAAAACACTGGAAATCCATTGCATTTTCAGCAAATTACGATTGCTTTTGATTGTAAGCTGTTAAAATAATAGCACCCAATTTTGGAACGCGGTGTTTGATGGGGTATGCTGACTTCGCGGAACAAGACACACGTTTGGTTGTTTACCGTGTGGCATCAGCCAGTTCCTAGGCCCATGTAGCTGATTATGGCAGAACGTATTTTTCCCATTTGATGTTTGTAATGTCGACATTCGACAACCTGACAAAACATACGATGCGGTTAAGTGTAACAACCAATGGTAAACTTAGTGCAAATGTCACCATGGGCCCATTGTTGAGGTCGAGAACTGACCGGCATGGGGGTGGATGCCGAATCTTCCGTAGTTTTTCAATACCACTTTCGTGTACGATATGGATCGTTTTTGTAAGCAGTAAAAAAATCAAATGCTGCGTCATTTTTATCTATTTGTTGCATCTGAACTGCTGCATAACTTTCGGAGGAAATATATTCAACGCACATGCACCTCAGATTTGGTTGGGAAAGTTTCGAAATAAACAACGCACTAAGAACAGTCATCTTTTCGCAAATATGCATTCCCATTTCTTTGCTTAAAAAGTAACTAGGCATTACGCGAATATGAATTTAAGACGACATCTGTTCAGCGAATTTGTTTTAGGAACTAAACGACTGCAAACATATCGAAAACTCATACGATATTGTCAGTATCAGAACCAAGTACGTTTGGCAGTGCATCGAAATAAGGGTGTGCCTTGTGAATAGTTTTACGTAAACCTTTTTATCAATAACATAGCTTGGTTGGACACAAATATTTGTTCTAGGTTATCATTTCAGTTTCGGTCTCTTGTAAACGATTCTTGAGAGAAATTATCCGCGACAACTGAAACGTCGACAACTCAGCAGCTGCTTCGACCACGCTGTGCTACTGATCAGCAAAGTTTTGCACATAAATATTGTTTTCAGATTACAAATAATAGAAAAGTCCCGGACATTTCGACAGTTGGTCATAAGGTTCACTGTTGCTAGAATAGTTACATATTGGATATTTCACGGCAGATTAGGAGTCAATGTTTGCGGAGCATATGTTTATTTCGTGACCTTGATTTCGTTAAACGTTTTGCAATACAAACAATATCAAGAGTCAAAAGTTCTGCGTCCGCCACGTCAAGTTTGACGTAGCTGCAAAACTTGTTGCGTTGTCATACACGCAAGGTTCAACTGGTTGGATAATGCTTTTTTCTAAGATGACTTGCGCAAATTAATGGAGTTTTGTTGACAGTGAGAATACCCAATATGAAAATTCTCGAAAATCTTAGAAAACCCAACCAATTTCATTTGATCTCCGTCTACCCGAAGGTAAATTGTTTGCTTCCGGCAACGGAAAGTGACCTTCGGAAAAAGAACAGAACGGCAAAGGCAATTAGAAAAAAAAAGGTCAGAATGATACAAACATTCTCTCTTTTGTTATTCGAAAAAAACCACCAAATTGATGATAGCCTTTCTTCTAACTGGGACATTTTATTTTAGTAGGATTCTGCGTTCTTCATCACAGAAAGCAACACTGATCGAAATGGTCCACGGTCGTTGTTTCTTTAGCAACAAAACTGCTCCATGGTTTACATTGGACTTCAAAAACTGCCTGGGCAGCTGATCAGACAGATCGTCATCGATCTGCAATGCGTTCATTATTCTTGATTGTTATCCCGTCATTCACTACCTCTTTGGAGATAGCTGTTCCCTTCTTTTTGACTACATCCACCCGAGGTCGAAAATGATCATTCAGTAGGGTGTTTTAACATGAGCGTAATACAATCTTGTCCTATGGAGCGTTCTGTTTGACAACACCTGTTATTTATGCATCGATAGTCAGATTCACTGGCATACTAGCGGAAACAGTCACAGATTTCAAGTGACTGCGACCCATCACAAATGAAACGAGGTTAGGTTCCCAGTGATAAGTCGCGAAGTAAAATGGGAAAAAGTAAATAAAATTTTAGAAACGGCCGCCTCAACTGTTTCGATCAGCACATAGCACACCCCAAATGGCGAATAGCCTGAATGATAACCAGCAAGTTCCCACTGCGCGCGGTTGGAACAAACGAAAGTGACAAGTATAGGTGCTTATCGTATTTGTCAATTGGAATTCGCGGTGTGCTTTGTACAAGTCCATAGTTCGCCAGTTTCATTTTACAGTTTTTCAACTCCATTTCTAATATCAAATGGGAGATGACATGTAAATTATGCCGTATGTTGTACATTGTCAATTCGGAGCGCAGTAAGAAACCATCACACGCGTTTTCATGAAAACAGCTTTTCTGTTTTGTTTTCAAGCACGGTCATAGGGTTACCATAGCGTGCTCACTGATTCCACATTTCTGCCGACTCTTAGAGATGCTGGAGGACAACACTTCATGTTTTGCACACCGTTCAGGTTCGACGAAATTATAGGCACATAGATAAATGTATAACGAAGAATTTTTAAAGACAGTCTCGGTGAGGAAGAATGTTCACGAGAGGTTTGCGACCAGGGGATTTAAGTGGGAAAAAAGTAAAATTTAAGTTTAGTTCTGTAAAGATAGCTTTACGCTGAAGGGCAAACATAAACACTAAAGACGAAAAGAACATTCAAAATGTGTTCCACAAATTAAATTTTTCTTACTTTTTCCCGTCTAAATGCAACAAATGGGTACTGTTCTAATAAAAACAATAGGTATCGGAGTCATAAATTTAACCATTTCTCTCTTGGTTGGTCCCAAGCAGTCGCAACAGTGTATGCGTTACGATTTTATCCTCGCGTTCTTGTCCTCGGGAAGTTTCTGAATGTTACCATTCGTGGAGTCACTCAGAAATTCCACCACATTCACTGGTCGGACAAACAACAGTTCCAAATGTAAACCAACCACGGATGCATTTGTTTACCTTCCCATCTGTAAACACAAGTGGTAGAAATTGTGCCATGATACGCCAAGTTCAGTGTGGAAGACATAAGTATAGATTTCTAGACCCATGAGATGCAAATGCAGTCGATCAGGGTTAAACGGTGAGTGAAAAGGTCACAAATTCTTCCATAGGGAACAACATCGAAAATACCAGTTCTGCTTTATGCAATGGACTTCTATGCAAATAAATGACCACAGTTTGTCTTGTTGTTGGAATGGAGTTTGATTTGTTCGTTGCACATGGATAGCTCCCAAGGCGTAACGAACGGCACATTCTTTGATAAAACAAGAATCAAAGGATGCAAAATGTCTGTTTGCATTTAAGTGAGCAGAATACCACAATAAATCACCTTAGATCCAAGCAGCTGTTAAACTTGTGAGTACCCAAAGTGAAATTAATCCAAAATTGACGAGAATTTCTTGCTCAACTCAAGAAAATGCCTGTCCGTCATTCCCAGTCTCAGTGATGCTTACCCAGCTCCACATCGACGACTGGATCACGTCAAAAAATAGCTTCTCAAACAAGGTTTGTCCATTATCGTTCTGAACGCCCTGAATACTTTGACGCACTATTTCGAATCTGCTCTCCGTTGTAGAAGTACATGAGAAAGAGTGATCTGTCTCAGCTCCTAATTGAGAATTCTCGTTCTAAACTCAAGTTTCATTCCCGGCATTACTTTCTGTGTATTTCAGTCTGTTTTCTCTAGCTGGCATTTAGAAATAGTTCTCGGCTAAGACAAACTACTGCTAAGACACAATAAGATGAACTGTGTTCATTCCGTTAACCTGTTGTCGTAAATGTAGTTATCAGCAGAAGAGGTTGTGGAGTGCTATTTGAAAACTTTGCTCCTTGCGTTGATATATTTTTGGATCTTACATGTTTGACTCCTATGAATGTTCGCATTTTGACAGGAATCTAGCTTAGATGTGCAGCCTGTTAACCGTTTTGTTGGTGGCTGATACGCTTACAAAGCTTCGGTTTTGGTTGGCATTTTTCCTGTCGTTTTAAACAGCTTGCTCGGAGATCGCTACCCTCGTGCATAATTTAAGGCCTTGCTTTACCGACTGAATCACAGCTGGAATAAAGACTGCTCAGAGGACTAAGTGCTTGTAATTAGGTGCTTCCAAACAACACCATTCGTTGAGTCTCAACCCTTCTTAGCCCAAAAAGGGCCAACCAGAAAGCATACAATCATTTCAAACAGCAATACCAAGCCAAATTGTGTGATCGTGCTTGGCAAAGTGGGCTGAAAACGAAATTCAAATGGGCTATGTTTCCCCAAATTACTTTGCTTGCCCCCAATGCATACACACACAAATGACAATCACAATCGGATTTAAAAGTTCGTCCAGTCCAATCCGTTGTTGGAAACAAGTAGGGATGCTGTGAAGAATAAAACTCAGACGGAACCTATTATGTATCACAATAAAAATAATATTAGACATGAGATACCCTTGAAAATCCATGCGCGTCTGTTCGTGATAGATATTTAAATATTTCTATGGACTTTTCATGAACAACTACTGTTCTTCAGCGCAAATTCTTTTCCTCAAAAAGTATAATCTACCAGATATTTACAGTTTCTATCCAAGAAGAACTTTGGACTAATTCTAATTAACAGCAGTATTGCACACACACTCTAGCCTTGTTTGTGTACACCAGCTAATAACCAGGATAAATGAGGGAAACGAAGCAGACTGGGGTCTGTTTTTAAATCATAATGCCGAAATATTCCCACACTATTGCCGGATTCAATGCAGCTTATGGGAAAAAAGAGTGGCACTGTGTTCCCAAATACAAATCACTTGTAACTGTGAAGAATCATCGAGAGTTGCGTGTTTCACTAGTCCCGCTGTTCCCGGTAACCTTTTAATAACAATATCGGACCTTATAGCCGTTAATCTAATTGTGAGTGTTGTGTTGTATTGCCACACAAATTGGTGCTCACGCAGCGGTCCGGTTCCTTATTTAGAATAAGAGAAGTGACAGATGAGGCAAAAGTAACGGGGTGGGGATTATTTGGTAGAAGGTTCAAGTATTTTACTTTGTTCATTACAAAAAAGTTCAGATCGAATAAAAAATGGGTCCATAGCAGATAATTTTGTTGGCTGTTTAATTAACACTAGTTACTTTATTTTGCCCAAAAGTAATCGATGGAATAAACTGGATTGTGGGATATCATGGTGATGAGGATGGCTGATTTTAGTTGGATGGCCAAATGAAAAGTCAAGCTGACTCCTTTAGGGGAAAAACTAAGCTGGAAACAGTTAACGTTTTTGCAACTTGACTGACTCGTCATCTTAACGCATTTTTGGCAAAACTAGTTTTTTCAGTTTCCTTTGACTGCGTCAGAAAGACCATATTTTTGATTATTGGTGTACAGTATCGTTTAAGCTGTGAGAGTATATCAATAAGTTGTCCAGATCATTAATTAAAGGAAAAATTGATTTTCATCGCACTGTTTACGTCAGGTTTCCACCTTTAACGATGGCGTGAAATTAGTGCGATTTGTTTAACATTTAACAGTGATAGTAGATACTTTGAACTTGAGTGCTGCTAGTTTAGATAGATAATATCCGGCTTTCATTCGATACATTTGCAGATTCACTATGGAATGATTTATCGATTGACTTAATTTCATTAATTTTCGTGGTCCTGCTTGCCTAGGAAATGTCGTCAGACAATCACTAATGAAGCAGCACTAATGCACAATGGAAAAAGAACAACGATTAGACCAAAACTGAGGGAAATCTTTTCCGTTCATCTTCTCACAGAAACCAATCGGTGTTAAATTGACAGAAGTCGGACATTCGCTAACATGGGCCGCATAACACTACGGTTCAGGTACTAATCCCGTGGGTGGGGGTGAAGGAAAACACTTTCCGGTTTTGTGGAGCCTCGCTGGAATATGAAAACACAGACCCGGTGCTTGTTGAACTGACATGCACCAGACGGATCATTTGCGATCAGACAACGGCTGACCCATGTTTACACGGCGATTTGAGAAGAACAGACAAATCTGTGCAACATATTTGATGTCGGAACTTTCCAGACTTCATTGGTTGGGAAAAACGTGAATGGCGGCTTGTATTGCTGACAGGCGTTAAACTTGGACAGAATATTGTATAATTACAAATGATGTAAAAGCATTTGGGCAAATTTGAAAGTCAAAAGATCTTACAGACAATGAATAGATGAAGTCTTAGGTAACTCACCACCCAGATTAAGTTGTTGTCAAAAAATGAAGTCCCGTAAACAGAACATGATATTTGCTAAATTTTGGTTAATTTATTTGCAAATAACTCGGGAAGACATACTGCAAGTAAAATCAAACTAGTTAGTTTCTAAATGGAAAGAGCTTTTTTGTTTGGTCGTCTATGTGCTTCTATCGGAAAACTCGCATTAAACAGACATCTAAAGTCATTTTTAGCACACTGGTATCTAACCTTCTGCAGAACTGAACACTGTAACAAGTAAGCAAATCAGCGGGGTATTGGTTCCGCTGGCAGGGAAGAGTGATTGCATCATTAATGTGAATCGATTCTATGGTTCCATGTCAGGCCAAGGGGTCAGTAATTGAGGTTGGTAAAATACAAATATCTTATGCAAAACAGGTGCTACAAATATTTGCCCACCGGAATATTTAATCCACTTACACCTCCCCTATCCCAAAATCCGAGTTCACAGTGGGACGATAATTCACAAATCACGTTCATTCGATTTTAAGTTACATGTTGAATAGTAACCTATCATCGTACACTGACGTGGACAAAAATCGAGCCTTACTCGTCGAATTGTATTCGAAGGGAGAGGCAAACTCGCTTAACGGGTGTACTGGCAATAAAGATAACAAAGCCTATGACAAATGATAAATTTCATTTAATTCAATGGTCAGACAATTAACATCACGGCTTTTCAATTTAACCGTGCCTTATTCGAGTTCTCACACCCTCGGGCAACTTCCTCACGTAACAGCCCACTGCTGGCAGTAATCGCTTCCCGAAAATCATTCACTTTATTGTTTCGGTAATGAAGTAAGCAAAATACAAGATTACATAAAACAATATAACATAAGAAAGCATATATTTACATGCACAAATATCACCGGAGAGAGATGAAATTCTTTGACTGCCTAAAAGAATGAAATTTTCTTTGTAAAGCTCTACCTTTAGGAAAATAAGAACCGGTGCAGTCATGACACTTGCTGTTTTGCACAGTAAGCAGCTCACCTAAAATCATGTAATTTCTCGGTTTTATCTAAACCAGTTTTGAGGCTCGGCCTAGCGAAGTTCTACAAACGGGGGTAGCCGTTAGCTGTGGTACGTGATTCTGCTGATGCGTTGGCTCATCCACTGAACCCGACCGACCACAGATAGATGCTACTATCCCGTTCATTTTTCTCCTAATGGACAAATGACAAGCACATTTTCACTCATTCGTGCTTCTAGCATGAAACAAAACTAGCATGTGGTATTGGTGAATTATGGTATTTTCGCGTGCTCACAAGCTGAGACCATGGGGTAAAATGCGCACAATACGTTCATGCTACCATTGGTTTATTTCCACGGGAGACCAATACATTTTCAGGGAACTCAAAAGTTTGGGTGCACACAGTTGGCAGTAACATAATTATTCATTAGAATACTTTCCAGTAATTCACATTCATGCATAAACTGTGTAAAATACATAGCGAAGTGTCTGAGGGATTGGATCGGTCATGAAAATGAATGGATATGGAACCGGTTATTGGTGACGACCTTACAATTCATAGTTGACTCGCTGGTCTATGTCGCTCAGGAGCGACCGTCAGCTGTCCTCAGTGAAATAAAGACATTGAAGCTTAAAATCCTATTTACACCGTGGCTGGCGTTATCATCGCGTCGGGAAGACAGTATCCCGATTTTGCTTGTTCCTTTAGATAAATTTTTATGTGCTCATATGAGACAGTTTGCAACAGTCGCACAGCATCAGGTGTGATGGGGCGTACCCTAAAAATCTACCCTACGCAAATAAATACCAGAACAGTTATTTTTACTTGTCTTTAAATCCTGAGGTTTCCAGGTTGCACTTTTGCCGTACAGCAAACTTCCCCGCAAGTCCCAAAGTTATTCTTTGAATACCGCGAAAGCTTTTGTTATTTATCTACACATATATTTCCGTTGGCGTTTTACTTCCTTAGTTAGATGCTAGAGGCATTTGGATGAGCAGTAGTTTGCAGCTCCCCAAGTCGCAGAAGAAGGATTTCTGTGGGAACCTGTCGGGTGTTAACCCAGGGAGGTAGTTCTAGACAGCAGCCTAAACATCATCTTATTCACTGGCCAATCAATCCTTTGTTACCAGTGTTACCGCTGCCCGGAAATCTTCCACAATATTTTCCTGCCCAAAACAGACAAAATCGAACATTTCACTTAGAGATTATGATCCATTACCTCTTTTTTGTTGGGTTTAGCGGAACGTGTCATCCTCAGCCTTCAGCATTTCGCCCTTGTTTTCTTTAATGATCCATTGCATGCGAGCCAATTAGGCGCACTCTAAATGCAGTTGCCTCAATTTGGTATTCTGTTTTTAAAAGTCTAAACAGTCCTGTGAAATTGGTCCCGCAGTATCATTTTAGTGTTTCTTTGCTTTTGTTTCAGTTCCCGTCCTGTCACTCTCTATAGACTTGAGCCTTTGAACGTCCCATTTTTATACCGCCGTGGTTGAAAGACTGTCTTTCCAGCAGAACTCAACGAGCTGCGCTTAGGTGTGATTCACTACAATAAAGGCTCCGATAATCTTTAAGGAGCTATTCTTAGGCCTAGGCTATTGCTGTTCAACTGATTGGATTTCTTTGCTAGTTCGCCCGCACAATTTTTTACTAATGCCGATGATTTTATAGAATGTCACCCAATCTACTTCTGAGTTAGGCTTCAAATTTCCCCGGAGTAATGTGCGCAATATTTTGATCATTTATCCACAGTTTGGTATTCACCTTGATGATTCTGCTTTCCCATTCGAAATTCCCTATGAGGCTTCAGTCCTGCTCCTATAGTCGAACTTAGCTGTTACAATTTGCAACAATTTATGATGGTCTTTGACTTTGTCAAATGATTGTTGCCTGTCTTCCCAAATCCTTATGCTACCTGAGGCTGGGATAAAGCCAACTTGCATCACCCCTATAGTCAAACCGTATGTTTTCCCTCTTTCATTCTACTACCCTCCACTTACTCAGCAAGTGGTAAATTGTTTGAAGTGCATATCAAAACCCCGGGAGAAAATTTCATGAAACTTCTTGCTGATCCGAACCATCACTTGCGCAAGGAACACTAGTCCTGCCATTCTAAGACGCCCACTCGCTCGAAGTGCAAACCAATTTCCTTCCGTATTAATGTTTATTAAAATTATACTGCTCCATAATTAGCACAAATTTTGATGCAGAATAACGAAGTTAAGAAAGGGTTTCTGCCGTGCTTTTTGAACTAGAAATTTTTCACTGAATTTCCACCGTTTGACTGTTTATATTTTGACAACATTTGTTACCTTATCAGTCAGTCCACTTTGCCGTTTTCTGCAGTTTACCGAAATACAATCTGCTTAACTTACAGAAGCCTACCATATAACACAATATCTTCTTCGGTGCATTCAATAGAGCAATCCTAATTGGCCCGAGCGACAACCGAAGTGCTGTGGAACGCAAGTTACTTATTGCATTCTTTGAAGTGTTGTCCGAGTATGGCGAAGAGGTCCAGCTGCTGAGGAACACTTTGTCAGCCAATCGATTGAAAGTTTGAGCGAAATTCAATGACGAAGTTGATAGAGACCAAAACAAAGGCGGATTAAAATTGGCACAGTACTGTTCGGGGAAAATTATTGTACACTTATCAAGCTTTTATTCCCATTTCTGACAACAAATCACGTCAACGACAAACAGCGTCAAACAAAGGCAATCAACTGCAAACCTAAGCTCGTGGCAGTGGCGAGAGTCCAAGTTGTGTCAACAATGCAATCAAATTCTTGGAATAAGGCATAAAGCGGAATGTGTCCTAGAGAATCGATGAAGTAATGGGTAGACGGTGCGTGGGAAAGGAAATGTCAGTGGCTTGTTCCATAGTCTCTCCGAATCTGTTTACATTCTTGGTTACAGCAAGAACCTGCCGGTAAGCCAGCATGGGATTCCAAGCACAATTCCTTATGTAAGGATTGGTTAATCCTCCACACATTTATTACAGATGATCTGCCAGCTGAAACGAACACCAGTGTGTGGGACCAGCGGAATTCCTTGTCATGCAACTATCCATTAACTTCTCAGGTTTGTTCGGATTTTCGGGTTGTTGCAAGTCATACTGCATAGCTAAGTGGGTTATGGATGCTCCCACATAGTCACACCGATTCAAAGTGCAGTCTTTTTGTGACTGCACATGCATACAGAACGGCCCAGTTTTGGGCTGCTCCCGGAGCCCGGTATAATAATGCAAAACGTCAAGGCACGGACTGCTAGGTATAAATCCGGTAGCATTACTGGTTTGGAGTCCACGGGATCATCCCAAATGACGATTGGAAAAAACAGGTGTTATGGCTTGCTATCTCAGTTGTTGGCTGTATTGTATTCAAAATCCTTCCTCCTTTTCAATATCCTTCAATTCATCGTTTTGCAATTAATCGTCCTCTTTCTCTTTTTTGAGCGGATGGTGGTCCGAGTTAGCTAACCGGCAACACAGCAAATAGATGAAAGATTAATTGTTGTAAAATCTGTAATGAAAGATTTCCGCAGCTCAGTTTGCACGGCCAAAACACCCAAACCGCAACTGGCAGAGAAGACTCACATCCATTTTGGAGCAATGAATGAAATGCAAAAGTACACCACTGATTCGTCTGCCAGTCAATTTCTGTTATATTGATCAATCCTTCAAAATGATTCCTAACAATTCTCAATGCATGCGCCATGAGTAATCGTTGAAAATGTTTGTGTTCTGTAATTGTCTATCACTGTTTTGGCTTTCCCGTTCTTCAAGTGGTTTCCTACTCGATAACAATTCAATAGTAGTAGGGTTCGCCTTGAAATATTGCATGTTGTTTTTGAAATTATGAACACTAGAAATTTTTAATATATTAATGGCGTATCGGTGAAAAATGGAATTCCTTCTAGCAGCCAGCAGTACCATTCTTGGGTTACAAGAAATTGATGAAATCAAGCAAACAGAATGAATCTGACTGATTGGCATTTGTTCTCTCAAAAAAGCACATGCCCACTTTTTGGCCGGAAAATTCGGTCTTGGACGAAGGCGAGTTTAACGAGCTGGAAACATTCCGTCCACTTCGGGGAGAACAGCGGCATTTCAAACAAGTATTCAACCGCTTTCACCTTAGGATCGCTCGAATTTGCCATCTGTTTACTAGGACGCAAAGTCCGCTTGGAAGATTTGACAACCCACCGCCTGGTTCCGTAACATGGCCGCTTTTTGTCAACGCAAATCCTGTTTGTTTTAGTGCACGGTTGGATTACGCATTCATTGCTGGAAAATTTCGTCAAACACTAGCAGTTACACGGGAACACAATATCACCGAGTGCAAAACATCAAACGTGGAAAACAAATTTTCGTGTGATTTGACCGAACTGGCATGTCATCGACAGTTGATAAACAGATAAAGACAAAGTCAAAAATGCAACGAGAATTCCTGAGTAGTTTTGGTACGAGTTTGTATGTTCCATTATATACATGCATATACATAAACATATGTATATACGTACATGTATATATATATATATATGCATATATGCATGCATAAGCATCGGCGGACTGCTATGGATCACTACACTTAACCGTTTTTGTTAAGTAAAGGCTAATCAAAAATCGAATGAGCCGCATATAAATGTAGGACGCATATAGAAATTTCCGTTTTACCAATGCAAAATATTTGAACATTCGAGGGAAAAGGGTTTCCAACCTCCATCGGAATTTCGATTTGAGCAAATAACAAAGCTGTCGAATTGCAAAATCTATACTCTTTTGGCTGACCAATAATTGGTAAAATGCTAGTTTTGGGCGATATGTCACAAATGTTGGACGAGCAAAAATCAAGCTATCTGGTCAAAAGGGTGATCTAAGTTTAGGGTCAGTTGTTCCTGTCTAGGTTCTTAGCCGAATTGAATAAATTTGGTCATTTTAACCCTCTCTAGTTGTCCCAATCCAGGCGAGCAATATCACGATGTTGGTGTTGGTGAGAGTTTAATATGGATTTTCCTATTCTAGATCAACCGCTTTTCGTTTCAGTCCTGTCATCGTCACTGGATTCGGATACGTTTGTGTGTATGTGCACGCATTTTGCAGTGGGCATGAGATAATCTGTGGTGATCGCAAAATTTGTGTTCATATTATGTGGTTCCATGGTCAGACCATGAGAAATGAGTGGGACAAGCAAAGATGTTATGGGCTTTATTTCCCATTATGTTTACAATGGTGAATAAAACGGGCAGATTTTTCCCAACTTGGGGTTAATTGTCATTGTTCGGCTGAATATACCTCTTTGACTTTCTCATTTAGGGCAGCATTTCAGATCTATTGGATTAATGAAACTGTTTCCGATATACCGTGTTTATCAAAGAAAATTTATAGGAATTGAGCACACTGGCTTCATTCCATTTGGCAGTCTGAAATCGACAGCTATTACGATAAAATTGACGATAATAAACAAAATCACGCATCTTGGTTCACTCACCGCGAAAAAGAAGTATGGTGCAAAATAAAATCCAAGTAGACGAAACTAATAAATTAAAATGAGAGTTCAGGATAATAGTTGATATGATGGGGACATTATTTATGCACAATTCCAAAGGTGCAACTATGCTTAGTCCACTTATATTTGGTCGTCCTGCGTCAAAATTTATAGTTTTATCGTAATTAATAATACCTTTGTCCTACTCAACAAATAAACTTTTAAATGGACAAATACAGACACCTAAATTATTGACATTTCACAACCGGTAAAATCCAACTGAGTAATAGGGACTAATTAAACCGCAATTTTGACGAATAAAGCGGCCTGGAATGAGGGCATTTCACAGTCATTTCACAATCCCGTGGGGGATTTGAATAGTCTATCACTGCTAGGATTGCAAGCGTAGCAAATCTTTGTTAGTTTGCCCTTCCTTGTGACATTTTAATTAGCATCGCACACGACGATAGAGATAACGCGTTTCCGATCCTCGCAGCAGTGGAGTGACCACTGGTTAACTGTGCAAGCTAACAGTCCGGACGAAATTTGCAGTGTAGCATTTTGTTTGCAGATATTTTACCGCCTAAATCGAAGATGAGACTGTGTTAGATATAGGATATTCCTATGTCTTTTCAGTGGCAGGTGGGTAGGTGTTTTGCAAATTCCCTATTGCTGCGGGAAATCAGCACCTTTGTTTGATTTACACCCGTTACATGGGCATCCAAATTGGCTGAACTAGGCAGCAACAGGATGGAAAGAATTGAGATTAGTGATACAAAGCTATCCGGAATGTTGAGCAGGATTAGATCATTATTGACCTAGTGTCTTGCCTTCCACGTTCATACACATTGCAGACCGAACTAATTCACTGTTTCTTCGGGGATTAGTTTCATGTCTGACCGGATATATGTAAATTTAATCGGATTGTTTTCTTCAGCTAACATTCGTGGGTGTTTGTGCAAATCGGGAATGACCCATTACTGGATGTAATCTAATAGTTCAGGACAGTTTCGTCAAAGGAAATCGTTACGTTGGAGATGGTAGAAAATTTTGCTGACCCATGGGCCTCGGAACTGAAGGTGTGCATCTTGTAATTGAAAACAAACTGCCGGATTTTCATAGATCCAATATCATACAACTTCAACTTTTCCAACAATTTAACAACCCAAATAAACGCTGATCTACGCATCGTGGGCCTGCAATATCAATAAACCGTTTGAAGAGCTACGTTGTCAAACAGGTTCCTAAAAACAAGTTTTCAGTTCTATGGGTACTAAGTACGCCTGCCATGTTTCCCCCTGGAAATGTTGTGCTCTTTGGAGGATAATATTATTAGCCGGCTAACAGACAAAACTTAAGTTCAACGGTACTCTCGAAATTGTTTTTCGTATTCCATCCGCTGCGATTCGAGGCAACAATCAGCACTTTCAACTATACTTGACGTTCCTCGTGTAGGGTTCAGTGTATCGATTGGCTGGGTAAAATAAACAGTTTTACGCAGTCCCAAATTCACGGCTCGAAAAATTATATCTCTCGTACTGCACAAATCAACAGTAAGCTAATTATTGAAATATAGTTTTCCCTATTTATCAGCATGTGCAACTGTTTTCTACTAGATTTTAAGTAATGTCTAAGGCAGCATAGAATTTCCAATCCCAAAAGCTTTCGTCAAACGGTTCTAATGCCGTTTACAGTTGGTGTATTCTTTTGGCAATCGTTGTATGGGAAGCGACTAACTGGAAGACAGAACGCTACGAAAACGTTTTTAAGTTTCATAACTAAAGAATAAATGAGTGAAAGAAGCAGCGCTTCTGAAGAAAAATATAGGCATTCGTCATTTGTACCCTATCATGGATTGCAAAACTGACGTCACGGACGACACATTTATCCTCATGATAAGAGCTCAACTTTTCATGAATGCGGAAATATGTTGCTTTAAGATTACATTGGCCAAAACCATGAATATCTATAATATAAATGTGTCGCATACATCAGCAGGCCACAATTTAGATAACTACAACAGAAGGGAATTACATTCGGTTTCGGATTGCTTTGTTTTACCGATGAAAATGATTTCGATTTTTATACAACTTTATGAAATACCTAACTACATTTCTTTTTGTGACATGCTAACAATGGCAAGAGGACAGGAAGAGGCAATTTTTGGTGAAGAATGCATGCCTATTT
The DNA here is from genome assembly GCA_008360955.1 of Fasciolopsis buskii. Classification (NCBI taxonomy): domain Eukaryota; kingdom Metazoa; phylum Platyhelminthes; class Trematoda; order Plagiorchiida; family Fasciolidae; genus Fasciolopsis; species Fasciolopsis buskii. Next base: position 452,209 of record LUCM01001834.1, read on the forward strand.
CGTTCCCTTTATTCTAAATGCCTTATCAGTAGAAACAATTTATCTAAAGTTTTCACCGTACATGAAAGTCTTGTCAACTCGACTGGGACAATTTGGTAGAATTCACACGCAGCAGTTTTATGTTGAAGTCGTAATTTTTGGTAAACTTTGTTGCGAAACTACTGAATTTCGGCACGATTGCTTTTTCTCTTTTTCCAAACAGCACTGGGCTGTTTTCGAAAATCGACCCTAGGGAGGAACAACACGTGATCGCAACCATTTATTTTTGATTCTGCCTTAAGTCAAAGTGAACTGCAATGTCGCAAGAATCAACCTTCTATGCGAACAGATTGTTTGTGCAGCGTATCTGCCCTGCGTGATGGAATATCCGGTACAGTTTGGCAAACAAACTCGCCCAGAGCTTAGAGATGAATACAGATCGCGACCCCACCGATAGTGTTATTTCAGTCAAAGGTGATAGTGGTGAAGTGAAACTGCATTTCCGATGCATACGAGTTCCCATCCGGAATTCCTCGTGTTATGATTTTTTTTGACAACCCAAGACAATCTATTTTTAATTCGATTGAGAATTAAAGACAATGATTTGACATAATTGCTCCGATTGAAAATGATAGTAATCTCTAATGCAGATCATTTACTGTCAGAGTTGACTGGGTGTTTTGTCAGCTAGGTCGAAACAGCAACAGAAGTACAATATTTGCACACCAATGATCATGAGTGCAATATTGTATCACGGAATCGGTTATTTCCATCGCGTGTTGTTTGCGTTAGGTCTGTCTTTGTCCCAGGCTGAATTCACAGGCAACCATAAGTAAACATATATGCAACCTCGGTCATTTGGCTTCTACAGCCTTACATTTTTCAGGCCTGTTCCGTTCTCCGGTTAACCGTTATGAAAAACATTTAAATTCAGTTAATTACACCCGCTTGTTTTCGTCCGCCTTCAATCAATCACTTACACTTCACCTTTTGATTAATCTATTGGAGTTCTCCTTAAATTACTATGCACTGTGTCAAATCTGTACAGTCATCAACTGCTCCAACCTTTGCGACCGTTTGTTGATTAGTATCGTTAAGTGATTCACCTGTAAATCGTTCTCCACCACTAACCACTCTGCATGCAAGGGAAATATTCCACATTTTGAACAAACGATTTGGAACGTGTTCCTGCAGCCTACCTAATATACGTATGTAACAAAACGAGTAAGCCTTGAAGGATCATGGGGTTACAAGTAGATACGGTTAACTGTGATCTTGAAAAGTGGAATGAAATTCAAGTGCTCCAGCCTCTGGTAGAAAAGCCCTCGGTCAAGATTACGTAGTCCATGGACTGTTTTCTCGTTGTCTCCATCATGGCCGGTGTTAGCAGTAATTTAACCCTTGCTGCCTCAAACTGGACAAATATGATCCATCGGTTTATCATAGTTGGTCGTTGACGTAAATCTCGGTGCACATCACAAAGCCGACCCCATGAACTTCAAGCTCAAGTGCAGTTCGGATTTATGCAAGACGGGTAACGCAAAAAGAAACTTGTGGCATTCGATCTCATCTATATTACAATTAATTTCCTACGAATGATTTCCTCTCCTCCAAAACTCAGATCAAGTTTAAATAAGTTGATCAATAAAAGAGAAAAATGCAAATTAAATTTGCTTCTTTTCAACAGTTACTGTTTGGTTGGGGATTACCTGGATTGCATACCTTGGGTCTTGTTGGGATTTTTCCCCAACCCAAGTTCAGTGTTTAACAACACCAAAAATATATGGCGTTATGCCACTCATCTTAATGTATGACTTAGTTATGAGCATCTAATGTAATTTTTCAAAAAATGCTGTCTTGGGCAAGGTTCAAAAATGTTAGATAATTGTATTTCCTAACAGAGGCACAAGAATAATTGTGGTTTACTTTGGAAAATGTATCCATCCAGTGCTGTGTTGAAAGTGCTTTCTGATTGAAGCTGTGCGTAAGTCCCAGCTATTTTCGTTCATTTTTTCGAGACATAATTTTCATGAAATAATTCATCATATGATATCATCACTGAACTGAAAACTAAGAAACCATGGAAGCACTGTACAGCTGTTTCATCCTTGTTAGGAACCATCACTTGTGCATATCCACCGCGCCCGAACTGAGACGCGAACCCGGGACGAACGAATTTGAGTCGAACGCCTTAGCCACTAGGCTAATTTTATTCAGTGCTCTAGCCGTTCACATTTGATTGGATGTGATCTAATGTACATACAAGTGAAAATCCGTTTATGTGCAGAATAATGTTACGGTTGGCAACCGTAATTTGAATTGAAATTTTCGTAATCTGGTTGCTTTGAAAGGTTTTCAAATATCCGATTGCATAACCTGTTAATAAGACGGTTGATTCGGGATATTGATCATTTATCGGGTGACGATGATAGTGCTGTAATATTTTGGGTTTACCAAATTAAATGCGGATTGAACTCAATTGTTGTCTCCTGTTGGGCAGCTTGAAAGTGCATTCGAGCAATGACAGTATAAAGTTTAAAGCTTTCGTGTGCCTTTGCTGTAGGTCGTCAAGTGTTCTCCCCTTGATAGTTTTGTTAATACCGATTTGGTTTGAGAAATATTGATTACGATTCTAAAATTGTTCACAAACTGTCCTTGTAAAGCACGGAGGTCTGCCGCTGAAAGGAACTCAATTGTTGGGAACCATTGAAGTTATACAACCGATGAATTTGAAGATTGAATCAGAAAGGTGGTTCAGTGGTTCGGCCCGGCTTTAGTTTAATATTGTCTACCTCGATAACGGTAACCGAAATCTAGGCCTGTCAAATTGCCACTGAGTCTGAAAGGAACATACAATCTGAATGTCACCTACGCCGGTTTACTAAAATTCTTTGTAATAAGGCTTTTGGACTAATCTCCTGAACATCTCGATTAATTCATTTCAAAGTGAAATCGAAGAAGTGAGTGAAATGCGACCAGCGCTTCGGCTAGTCAATGTAAATCACATATCTATTCAATGCGGGAAAAGCTGGCAAAATGGATCACTGTTACAACGCATACCCTTTTGATTACCTGATTTAGCTTTTTGCCCTAGGTCCATAAATTTCCAAGGCACCGCCTTTTTGTTTGTATCCATATACCCTGTTGATTCCCGTGTCCAAACGCCCTGTGAACACTGGTACGGTTATCGCTAATGGTCCATGAAGTAACTCAATAAACACTGTGCAGCTCCATTAAAAGCGTAACTGTCATGCTGTTACAGTTTTTCTCTGTCAGCTGAATTTTATAGCTTAAATGTCTGAAAGAAGCATTATCTTTGTGCCACTTAAGCTGACTACTGCCTGGCATCAGTCTGTGGAATGCAACGGTAAACCCATACTACCTTATCTACAGGGGTTTGGGAATTAGTTATCTACAAACATTTTGCTTACGAAGCCTTCTCCAATCTCCGGCTGAAAACGATGTCTCGGAGTAGTCGACACAGGTTTCCTCAACCCGTGAACTTCATTGTGCTACTTCGAATTATTTTGGGCATTTTGAGATGCAGTGGACGAAAATTTTTCATAGCATAAGGCCGTTCTCTGAACAGGAAAAGTCTACACCTCTGTCACGATGTTGTGTGTCGGCTTGCTAGATAATGCTAAAACCAGAGGCATGTTGGAATATATCCTTTCTTGAGATCATTCCAGTCAAAAACCTATTCTAAACAAATTCTGCGATAGAACGGGCATAGCAACGGTTCGGTATTATTTGTGGTCTATTCAGCGGTTTCACTGGTTACATTTATTAATTTCTTTCTCCTAATAAATGGCCTTCAGTAACTAGGAATTTGCTAGTTCCCAGCTGCGCACAGTTGAAAAAAACAGCACATACAAAGATATGCCAGTAGCCCTTATTTTTTGGTTAACGCACTCCCTTATGTAAAGCAATAAACTGCAGCTCGTGAAATGTAAGTCCCAACAAATATTGGACAAGATTCAATCATCAGTCGGTTTTTACGAGTATCAAGATTTTTTGTGATGTCATCTGCATATTTATTGTTGACAGGTGGCTGTTTACACTAATTTCTTCCCACGATTGTTACATCACATTAAGCAATTTTCATAAATGTTATGACCAAAGGCAGTGTGATCACGAACAAAATCAATCCCATGACTACAATCAATCTACACTTTAAAAAAGATCAGCGAAGTTTATTTCTCGATTATGAACCTTTCAGTGAAGCGATGAACCAGAAAACAGGGATAACTGAAACTCATTGTTCTCTGACTAACGTCAATTGTACATTATTGATTCTCGGTAGCTAATTCAGGATACTAAAGTAATTTATCATTGCTTGGCTGTGACCTTTCACGGCGTGAAGCACTATTACCTAATGGGATGGAAAGAAAAAATTCATTCTAGTCGATTTTCTGATCATTCATCAGGGAAAATATAAACAGAGCTGGAAAAGTAGAAGACAGAACCGAAGGTAAAACTATTAATGGTGATAAACTCGTATGAATTACCCGTTCCTCAACTGAAGTCGAAGAAAACACTGTACATCACTCAGATGAACTACTGGAAAATCACTTGACAAAAAAACCATTTGCTTCACTTTGTCTCAACTTGTTGGTGATGTAAAATATCTGCAGCTGTAATTTTTCACTAAATTCAAGTGCAGCAACCTTGCAATTAATCTGCGATGCCCACAAATTGATTTAAATTCGATGGCTCCTCCAGGGTAACGTTGTTTCTCTTTCAAATTGTGACAAGACTGAAAAGGATTGTAAAAGCATTCGCATTCGTTAGTTTCAAGTGTACTGTGGTGCCAGACACAATCAAATCAAGTCCAAACTTCCTTGTTTGAAGGACACCTGGAAAAGCACATTGGCGCAGTGCTCCTAGAAATGCTTCGTTCGCCAAAGGGAGTGCACACGTCGATTCTGATGCTGGTCTCAGGGCATGGAGCCTCTCAGAAGCACACCACATTCATGAATAAGGCGCATAATAGAACTCGGCCCTATAGTAACTGAGGTCATGTATAATAAAAGGGTTTTGACTACCTCGTGCGTGGGTTGATGGGTTTTGTTAAAAATTATATATAATTTCAACGAACGGATATTCGCCAACATTTGTATAATGTTTATTGCATTTAGCGCCAACTTCACAATCGATTATTGACAATTTTAAGTTCAACGTAATTTATTTGATCTCTGTGTCACTCATAAATACCTTTAACGAATACTCTGGTATTAGTTAAAATAATGATCTTCCAGGGTTGCTTACTTACAGACTTCCGCTGCAACTACTGATAAGTAGTCATTTTAAAACAAATGCAATTTCCGTAAAAGCTTGATTGCAGACCCAAATAAATCAGTCTTGGGAATTTTTTTGTGTGACCGCTCTTTGTTGATAAAGAAATTTATTGCAGCTTTAATTCTTGTTTTCCACTATGTAGTAGCTTTCTTTTGGCCACCGTTGTTGCACTGCTATTCGCATGATCATTAGGCCATGGGACTGAAATCCCCATGATGTACTGTCGATTGGCAAATCAATGGTGCTCAGCTGCTGAGAAGCTGGTTCTCGGAAATCAAAGCGTGAAAATTTTAGCGAACTTCGCATCTATACCGAATTCGTCATATAGAAGGTAATTATTTGGGGAGATATCTGATATCCAAATGAGGAGCTGGCCAAGCTTATTAGCAAAATAAACCTTTAAGTCTTGATGTGCAAAATGTTGGGTCGTGTCAAAAGGTTATGAAAGCTGATCGTAATGCAATCCATTTTTTAAACCAGTGATGAATATTTGCTGACATAAAACGGAATTAATCCCAGGTTTACTGATCGCCTCTGGTGGCAAAGACTGTCACAGAACGACCTCATGATATGAAAATTCTTTCGCACTCCCGCACTCTGCACCGTACCAGGTTCGTCTAACCAGAACCCAGAATCAGTGGCGTGATAAAGTCTGCTGCATCTGTATCCGATGTCATTTGGTGATTACCATAAGTGGAAGCCTAGAAGGATGGTTATCTAAACGGACCCTGATTCCAATGCTAGCAAACTTTCGTCAGATGAACGTTATTAGATGTCCTACATGCAAAACACGAGACTCTGTGAAATAGTTGATTGCTAAATCGTGGGTTCCAAGGAACCACGGTCTGCCTGAAATGGCTGTGAAGCAGTATCTACGTCAATACTTACCGAATGTTAGTGAAAAACATCCACTGGCCGGTTACGTCAGCTCTCACGAAGAAAAGAACAGAAGCTGGACTACAATGAGTTTGTGGCAACATGACGTGCGTTCCTTGACCCAGAGGAATACTGGGCAGTATGCTTTGGATGGTGAAACAATAGTGAGGTCAAATTATCTGTAGTAGTTGGACGAAGCTATAGTTCTGCAGTGGTCGTCCAGATGAGTGAACATGAGTGAGTGAGTCAAAAATGAGGGTGATCACTGAGCCCAAAACCTTGTATTGCGATCAAACAAATGTGCAAATTTCATTACAAGCATTAATTAAGGCCGTTATTTAATGGCTGGCTTCCGAGTGAATAGTTGTTCTATTGGTTTTTAAAATGGCATTTGGACTGTCTCTATTTTGGGAACAGCGCATTAATTCAAAATACCACCTTTTACATTCATCATTCAGTCCAGTGCACCTTCGACTATTGTCAAAGGAGAAAACAGTGGCTCCAAGTTCCAGCTATTTGCATGTATTAAATTTCAGCGGACTATCTTCAAATTTCACAAACCGAAAGAATCGCCCGTGCGCGACCGATTAACCCCTTCTGTCTCTTATCCTCTTATGATGCGCATCAGACAGTGCTCAAATCCGCTCGTGGTAAAAGACGAAAATACCACATGTTTAAATCAAAACTTAGGGGAAGCCACATGCTGCTCACTTTCGAATGTTGACAAAGCCAGTATATCATCCCCCATGACTAAACCACTATTGCAGTCTGATTTAAGGATACGAGGCTAAATTGATTGCACAAATGTGTGAACAATTATCAACAAGTTTACACACGTAAATGAATGTGACCCTTGCTCGGTTGGAATAAGATTGAAACCCAGCGAATACTACTGGGGTTTAGGGAGCCTAAATCATAGTTGCTCATGTAGGTCCACCTGCTTCTGAGTAGCTTTCCCTTCTAGATTTTCCGAGACGTAAATCTCGCAAATGTATTGAAATATTCGGGCGGATTTATTGACGGTAAGGAAACTGACTACTTAAAAGGGACCGGAGCTCTCAATTTCAGCCAAAGAAAGTTGGTGGTGGTGGTGGGTAGTTGAACAGAACCGAACAGATCAAAATTATGCTCAAGTTCTAAAGCATGGATTGGAAAACTGATTCAGCTGGATCTAAAACCAGACGCATTAATTACATGTGCTTATCTTGAACACTACAACTAAATCAATTTAGACGAAAACCCACTAACTACTTAACAGTAGTTTCGAATGAGAAACAACATGAACTAATCTTTCTATTGGGCAGGACGGAAAACTCCTTTAGCTTTAGCTACGCGTCGAAGCATGGGTACCACAGAGCGCAAAGTAGAAAGTCACTATTACTTTAAATTCCGTCCATACGAGTTGCGATCATAAGCTGAAGCTATTTTTCCACTGTAGCCTGCCTTAACAAGGCAGAGCGAGAACAAAACCTTTTGGACGATTCCGGTGAGCTTGCACAGCTGACCACGAAGATAAGGTGTTTTCATCGATATACCCAGGCCAGTTAAAATCAATCATGACGATTCAATTCAACGTACGATGTTCGATTATTCTTCGCCCATATGATAAATACGTTTTGACGAAATTACTGTGAATCCAAATGCTGCAACCCATTCATCCGAAAGGGACTATGATTTTTTCTTGCGATAATAAACCGAATTTACAGTGTAATACTACTTCATATAGTGGGTCGAATACCTTAATCCACTCACTCTGTTAGATCACTATTTTGTGTTTTTATAACACATGAATTTAGACGAAAACATCGTAAGTTGTGACCTGATACCAATCCATTCAGTGGACAGAAGCGATTAATCATGTAACCAGTTCTTGAGGATTGAGTTCAATTCGCTAGTTCTTCCGAATCTTAGAGCAATAAACAGCACAACGTTGTTTATGGAACTGCGGCCTAAGATAGCGCTTACCACTAACTTGGAAAACGAACGACAAAGTTCGGAGGCGATTTTTATTATGTCTTTTACGAGGTCAAATACTGTCGCCAAGCTATGCCAACATCAATCGGAGCAAACAAATAGTACTGGCTCCATTGTTGACAGCAAGGAAATGGCGAAGCTGTTTAGAGTGTATGCAATCGCACATCCCTAATGAGGCTCATACAAATCGTAAAGAGGCGGACACGATGCCATTTTAAAGCAACTTACTCTTTGCTAATCTAACTAGTGGGTTGAAAATCTCACGGCGTCTATATTTGAACCGACAAATAAACTCGAAGGTTTTTTAGCCTGTTTAGTGACAGCTAGAAAGTTCTTCAAGTTAAGGGGAAAAGTCAAAGATTGGTGGGAATATTTCTTATCGGATTCCGTATCTTACAATGTTGCTGCTTAGGGCACTAAGCCTGGGCCATTTTCCAATCACCCTGATAAAATGCGGCAATTCGAATTTCATTAGCCTGGATGCGAATCTTGCAAACGCCAATCATGACTATGCATGGCAAAATTTCGGTAACCGCAGCCTGTCGTCTGTTCAGAGAAATTAGTGTTGACTGAATCGTGCGTTACTCACGTAATATTATGCATCATCTTCAAACCGTGGACAAAAGAAAATTAGGTCTCCGTTTACGAAGCGCTTGTTTAGGGTTGCTTGGCAACGAAATAAAAACAACCACATGGTCACGTCGATAATGACCGAATGCTTTATATAGTTGTCCTAAATAAAATGTCAGGTAAGTAGTTCCTAGATTCAGGCAATTTGGATACAAAATGTTATGCTACATAACAAATGACGTCTAATTTGCGACTTCTTAACAGATACAAAAGTAGATCGTATTTCACCAGCCACAGTCTACTTAGAGATAACTATTCCATAAGCAAAATAATAGTTATGATAAGATCAACGTGACGGTTTTTCATCCCAGTGTGTTTTCAAGTTTAGGAAGAAAGTGCTTGCAATCTGAGCCCATGTAACCTAATTTCCGTAACAATCATCCTTCGTCCACCGGGTAAGTTCACAGACAATGGTTAGCTGACGTCGATAAATAATTTATTAGACCAGAAATCTGACCATTCTTTCTTTTTCCGTGCAGTAAAAACACACGTCTGGATGTAGTGACCAGTGGTTCTGCAAGCAGTGCAAAAATTGCCTAACCCGTTCTGTTTGGCCTTGGAGTACACGACAGTAAATCATACGTTGATTGTGAACTTTGTTTGGGGTCAAACCCTTTTCACATATTATTGATCTAAGCATTCCACAAAATGGGACAGGCCGTACCTGATCACCGATTGCTGGGTCCATTTACCGCTAGTCGTGGACAATATGACATAACTGAGCTCTAATGTTCGAGTGAACCAGTTAAACATTACACTAGAAATGCCAATCACCCACTGAACAAAATAAAGGCAGGTCATTTTAGAAATAGATTAGTCAAATGAAGAGATACAAACCATTGTTATCTCATCGGAATTTGTTTCCCTGATTAGTTTGCTGCTTTAGTAGATGCAGTTGTTCACGAGTAAGTACTATAATTTGAGATTCCCTTGCTACTTTTGATAATTTCGGATCTTCACTTATTGTCCAGCCAATATTAAGATTTTTTGTCCTTTCTTTGTGATAGTATCCGTAAGATTTCTCTTGTTGACTGGTGACGAAACCATACGACTGTTAAGCTTCAGTGGTAATCTGTGGACTTCATACTTCACACTGGTATCGTGGAGATGTCCAGCTAGTGCGCGGCCCAAACTGAGAGTAGTACATGACAGTCTTATAGTTATTCGCTTGTCCGACCGGGGCCGTGAGTACCATCCGGCTTGGCAGAAAACTAGAGCAATCGAGCAATTACCAGTATCCTTTGTTCACAAATCGTTGAGTCAAAACAACTCGATGAATATGGCCAAGACGTTCTACCCGACTAGATAAACAAGTCCGTTTAACGGTTGGGTCGTTTTACTAGAAGGCTGCTTGCCTTCGTTTACACGGTCCTCCGTTATGACCCAGAAACAGTTCGTTGAAGCACAACGCTTCCAGGCCCACATACCGTCCACTCCAGTGAACCAGCTGAGAACGATTAAATTAGTGGCATCCATTATTCTATTACGCAATTATATCTCGATCACCCGTTAGGATATATTCCGCTCTTGACTCAGTACCTTCACTCAACGTTCGACTTTCCAATCCTGGGTAATAATAATGATTTGTAACGTACTGTATTGGGAACGTTATTCATCAGTGGAAATGAATATGTCTCTTACCTGGTGTCATAGTGCAAAATATTCTTTTCAAAACTGAAACCTTACTATTTTTGACGGATTAGCGCAATGAGACCGTCGCTTGAAAATATTATTGTTGCGTACCACTGGGATAAGGATCCAATCGCTTGCATAGCTCGCCTACATATCGCTACTGGGCCGTGTAAAAGAGTAGAGATAGTCCGGTTTGCGATGTATCAAAGTAACGATGCGCCATTTTCAAGCGATTTGTGTTGATCAGTAACTGCGTGGTCGAAGTGGCTGTTGGTGGCTTTGAAATCTCTAATAGGCAAGCAACTAAAGGGTCACAATAATCGCTTGACCCCAAATGATCCTAAGATCACCAACAAGGAAAATATCGAACGGAGGTCTAACACCTACCCTAACACTCCAGAACATCGCATAAAGACACCGAAATACACACATACACAGACAACCACATGAATGCACCTTGTTTAACACCCACCTGTTCTAGGTTATCATTCCAGTTTCATTCGCTTGTAAACCAGTCTTGAGAAACGTTATGCGCGATAACCGAAACGTCGACAACCCAACAACTACTTCGGCCGCGCTGTGCTATTGATCAGTCAAAGTTTAAATAATGGCAATTCATTTTTATAGCATGGAATTCAACACTATCTTGGTTCGCTGGCTACTTTAGACCATTCGAAACAAATAGCTCATACATGTATTATCGCTGTCTCACTACTCAGTAGTTCGCACTGTTTAAATCGAAGCAGATCGCGAATGTTAGGGCTTAAAACAACTGTTCCGCAAAGTGCACTAAGTACCGTTAACCAAGGACCGTTGAAATTGCAAAATTTGCACTCCCTAAGCTTCGGATGCTGAAAAAGTTTCATTTCAGGTCAAAGTGTGAAATCGGACAACATTTGGTATTTCGTTGACAGAAACAATAGCTTTTATACGACGGATTGCATATGTTTATCAGAGCCTAGCTAACTTTGTAGACATCCCAAAGCATCAAATGTATCAGTAAAGCGAACAACAAATATACCGGTAGAAAACAGAGGCACATTTGGAAGACCCACTTTGTGTATGACTGAATGATTCAGTTGTGAGCTAACTGAATGAAGCATGCAGGGTTAAATTCCGCCGTCTAATGTGAACGGGACTTTCTGCTTGACACGTGTGCGGAATAAACAAAAAACGAGTTGGTAGTTCTATTCTGCGCTTCTGAATCTGCGTTCGAGTGGGTACATGTCCGCAGGATGTGCAAATTATTTGCTTCTCTGAACCTTAATTCGGTGAGAGCATGTTTGCTTTATTTTCCGGTGGTCTTTCAAAGGAATACAATAAAAGGGTAACCAGAAGAACACGGACTATTAGCAAAACACACACAGCATTCGCCAGTCTGACGACTAGAAAAACAGCCTTTTGCTACCCGATGTTGACCCATGGGTCCAAACAACTTCGGAAGACACAACAAACGCTCTAGATCAACAAGCAATGTATTTTTGACAGAACTGTTCTCTTCAATTTGCGGTTTGGCTGACTTCAAGTACGAATCGTGGTTGCATAACGCCAGGTTCAGCATATAATTTGTGTGTTTAGCTTTTGATGACAAAATGCAAACAATAGATAATTCAACAATTACTGCTAGCGGCAAACATGCTAACGTAATCATGAAACTCACGTGCACTTTTTACAACAATCTAGTGGTCACCGATTTCAAGCTTATTTATCAAGCAAAAGACTTTAAGAGAACACTTTCAGAATTGTGGTATTTTTTTCTGAATGCTGCTGAGTCGCAAGCTTTAGCAAAATGTTCAGCGAGTGCTTGAACAGACGTTCGGAATATCAGGAAAGCATCACAAACGGGCCTCACGCTTGCTGTGAGATTGACCAAGGCAGGAATGAACCAAAATCAGTTGATTTTGAAACATTTTAATGTGATATTAGCATTCATTTTCATAATAATTTAAGAGGTATAACTTATTTGTTACCTGAAATCTCCAATTCATTTTTTTCTCTCTGTTCCTAGTTTCAGTCGTCGTGCCAGGGACCATGAAACTTGATTAGTGGTTAGGTTTCGGCGGTAATTTCGAAGAGACAAAAATATATGCGACATGCCACGTGGATCCATATACCAGTTTTATACAATGGCCAAAAAGTTATATATACTGGAAATCTGGTTCACAAACTTTTAATGGGTTTGAAGTGCTGAGTTATTTAAGATTCTTAATTTTTCAACAATTTGCGTTCACCCAGATTATAACAAACGTGCCTAACGTCTTGCATGACACCATTAAACCGAGGTTCATTTTTTAACCTATTCTTTGGCAGTTAAAAGTAGAAACCTCCAAATCAGTGGACAGATGCACTGTTGCTTTGAATACATAGTGAAACTATTGCCATTTTGTGCAGTGTTTCGAGATGCGTATAATTTTTGATTTGCTTTTTCCGTGTCACAGAATCAATAAACTCAGACAACATTCCTCATCACAAGAGGGATGGTGACGAAGTGTTCAGTGCAGAAAGTACAAGTTGGGTGTGAAAGGGTGAGGAGGTGATGCGTAGTAAACGTACTGTTTCAACTCTCAAGAATGAAAGCAAAGGTTAAGAACATCCGTCGTACCACAGTTCCAATGGTCAGCCCAGTTTCATTGACTTGGTCTTATTTTTTCTTTAAATTCAACGATTTTGGCTTGCAGTTCAATGTGAATAAAAACCATAGTTATGAGAAGATAGTTTATTCGCTCGGTAGATCGTCTGTCACTTGGGGTTATTTTCTTAAAATAATAAACTGAATAAACAAATTATCTCGGGGGAAAAATTCAGACAGACCAGCATATAGTGTGTTTTGACGTTACGGGTAGTACGCACACAAAACAGATTCTGCTATTTTCTAGGAACAGTCAAAGTATTACTTGCTAAGAATTGAAAGAAAACATTGCTCTGTTTGAGGAACAGGCACTCAACCGTGCAGGTGCTGTGCAGGCAATGTGCATACACAGGAATCCTCAGCAAAGACCACCTCTTAAGAAGGAATAACCAGAGTAACTGAAACGTAGGGTTATTACAAATATTTCCGACCATATTATTTTCATATTTGAAAATCTCCATATGGCATACAAGGATCACATCAAGACCTTGAGTGATTTATTTTAACAGGAATTCAAAGGTCTGCTTGACTGAGGGTCCTTTGCACTGCAGCATTCACACATAGACCCCAGATCATTCGACCGACCTTAGACTCAAGAAACACCACACCACAGTTCTGGTCTCACTAAAGCACGTCAGTGATATATATATATATATATATATATTATAATTGTGGATTTTGAAAAACGATTAGAGATTGCTCTTACAAAAGTTTGCAAGACGCGCATTATACAACGAGGAAAATTTGTTTTAATCCATATTTTGCTCCATTCCCAAGTTGCAGACATATTGACATGTAATAAACGAAAAGGTCCTTATGGTTGCAGTACACAAGAACGCGATATAATTCTGGTCTTGCCCGTTGCATAATGTCTGCGGATGGATGCAGTACACTAACTGAAAGTCACCACACATTCAGGCAGATGGTTGCACGGACGAGAAAAGTAAAAATTAGTTAATCCGAGCATCGTCTACAAGTGGCAATCCTAAGCTACTTATCACTGACCCCAAACCACAAAAATCCTTCTTTCCGGATGGCCTTTGCATCTGGTTCTATTGATTAAAAGAAAACTCACCAAGTACATGGCAAATCAATGACTCCCAGTAAAAATAACTGCTGGGTAGTTAAAAAACAAATTCTTCTATGGTATCACGTAACAGAAAGAAATGCTGGTAAGCATGGATGGCCGAAATCTGTCTCCTTGCTTTTGGTCAACTTTCGCGAATATTCAGACGAAATTATATAAAGAAAGAAACCAAAACTTAGAAACGTGCTGATTCGCCGTTTTACTAAGGGGAAAACAGTGCTTTTTGAAAGCTGACTCTCACTAACCAGAAAAACACGTTCCACGAACCCAAACGGAGTCGTTCTGCATGCACATTCCTGTTGACGTGAAAAAATGTGTTATTCCGAATATGCCACCTCGTAAATTTTCATTTAACTCGTCAGAATCCTAGCAAATTTGGTTGATTTTCAGTACCTGTTTGCTCTACCACCCAAATTGTACACCGGAGAATGACTTAGCCATTTTGCTGCTGGATGCAGAACACAATGTCATGAACTATGGAAGCAAAAATCTGCCGGTACTTCTATACCTGGTGACAGTAAGTAAATTTTGCAAAAGAGGTAGTGGACCGCTAACTGAAACAATCAACCGGGAGAATGTTCCCTCATAGAATTCTAGCACTAGGCTGAAATCACCACTCTAAATGAAACTCGGAGCTGATCAAATGCCACGTCAATCGTTTAGATGTTGTCTAAAATGACAAGAAACCAATTCCTCCTAATCGTCAACGTGAGGGAAAACTCGGATGGAAACTGGTGCGGAAAATTAGTCTAATTTGTCATCGCAATTTACTGTTTGATTGTATACAATTAGGAAAGCCTTGTATGAAAGAACGTGTGACTTTAGTAGTAGTAAGATGGGTTTTTTTCATAAACCGATGGTGCCTTTTATTAAATTTAAATCGTTTGAAAACGAATGCACTTATTGACAAAACGTTATTATCTTTGAAGACAAGTCGCTACTCTTTGGTTGATAGTCCTGCCCAGTCTATCAAAGGAAGCAGAAAGGAATGGATTTGTTTTATGGAAATAATCTTGGTTACAAACTTGGTGGGGTATGTGCGTGCAGTCATAGATCGGCGGTTTCAATCGCTGCGGCATAACTGGGGACTTCTAAAGATTAATTTTTGAAATGCGCTTTCCTGTTTGTGTTAGAGCCACTATACACTGCATGCCAATCCAGAAGTAAACCGTACCGCAAAGAGACACTACAAAAATCCTGAAGCTTAATTATGTGCGTTGATTTTCTCGCTTAGGCCTATGGCATAATCTGCAAAGCTTCGTCCACAAAAATGCACTGCAATATTTTGTGTTACCAAACTGAAGTTATACGTTTGAAGCGGCACGTAGCTTGATAAGACCAGCTCTGTGAATGCACGGGAATTAGTCGGCTGAGGTTTTATAAAGGAAGACAAGACCACAAAAAATGTAGAGAGCAATCGACAGCGCAGCACGAACCAACTAGAAACGGTTGCCCGAAGAAGCAACAACGGCCATGTCAAAAGCACTACTCAACAGACAGACCGCGGTAGCGACAAACACGCGAAACAGAGCCAGAACTCAGATAAGCAGCACAACTTCCCCAGCTTAGAGTGACAATTGAAGTCGTCACTCAGGATAACCGGACCAACACAGCCAGAAGAAGCTTTCCAAATAAATGAAAACAACTGTTCAGCCCGAGACTGCTCAGCTGATCTCAGTCCAAGGGTACCAGTTGATCATAAGTTGAACTAAAGGTCTTGTTAATAATCTCGAAATATATCATCACTGCATGCTAAACCGATTGCGACGCTTTCAGAAGTTTCAATTGGTAATATTCTTAAAAGTGCAACATTTACGACGCTTGCAGTGTCAGCACATATGAATGGATTTACCGATTCTATTTGTGGCGTGGGCAGACTGTTATTATAATGACCCCGTCTGTCTTGATTAACTTTAATAAACATGAACAAATGAGAAATTTCATTGCCCTTTCGAAATGAGTTTGGCCTTATCTCAACAAACATCTGTTTCGCCGTCTGCTCGATCCACGATTACGCAAGCAGTCGCAATGTGAAGTCAGTTGTTTACTGTCTGGGATATTTCACTTTAACTGAATTCTAATAATCACAACTGATTGTGTGTAGGAGTATTTTCACTTTGGAGGCATCATGATGTACGTGATGGTTGTCACTGTTTCCAGGTTATCTTGGTCTCCAAAGTTCATCTCGCGTATTGTTATGATTATAGTAAACTGATGACACGGAATTAGTAAAATCCTGGGGTGCGGTAATATCAAAATCCATGAACTGATTAGAAAACACCGGTCAATTTAAATTTTCTCATCCAAACAAATGCAACTTTTTAAGGAAACACCCATCATTCGTGTAGTGTTAAGCAAATGAGTGCTTTCAGAAGCTTGCAGGAAATAAATTACATCCAACAGTAACCAGAAGAAAATTTTTATGTTCAAACTTAAATGTTTCTGCGACTTTTAGCCAATTTTAAGTTAGATTATCAAAGACATTTGCGCCCCAGTGTCAAATATGTTGCACAGTTGTCAGGCGATGCTTAGTAGAGATTAATCGTGCAATTAGGCAGGGAATACAATTATCCTTGGCTTAAAATTCTTGAGACAATAAAACTGTTGATAGATACACTGCCTACGGTAACCGGAAACTTATTTACCGAGTGCGCATTTTCAGCGAAAAATTATTCAAAAAAGACGCCTTTATCGAATTATTTCAATAAAAAATGTTGTCAGATTTCTTACAAATGAACCAGAGTAATTTGGTTAAGGGATGCAGGCCGCACATGTTCGGCCGAAAGAAAATTTCCAAGTTGACTAAAATTACCCTTTGAATTTCCTACAAAGTGAAAAATTTGCATTCGTTCGCCTCATATTTTACCGATGAACTACATCCCAAGATAAATTTTAGCCTAACTCGCATATACTGATTCTTGCACAACAACTTATCTAAAATATAAATTGTCTTTCTGACTTTGAGCTGCAGAATAATTAGCATATTTTTGGAAATGTTCAGGCAGAATCAGTCGGTAGGAATTTTATCAATAGAGGTTAGTTGAGAATTTTGAGTTTACCATTTTAGCTAGTTGGGACTAGGTCTACCTGCCCTGATAATGGAGACTGTTTTTTACGGGTGCTGCTTCCGGCTGAAGAGACTAATTTATTCCCAGGGTTTCTGTCAGTAGTTAGAATAGCTTTTCGACATACCGTAATCATGTTATGGTAGAGTACGCTCTTTGTGCCCTAATGTAAATTGCACCAGAATGGACCAATCGGCAAGTGTGACGATCCAGTTTACACCAATAGGAAATTCGGCCTGTCTCTGGGCGATAGTGTATCCCGATCTGAGTGCGGTAATTCCCATTCAAATGTGTTTCATTTCCGGATGAATGGAGATCAACTGTAGTGACATTTTCCAGCGCGAACCATTCTCGGTAAACATTCTACCACTCTCTACCGCCGATATGAAAGGCCGTAACGGTTGGGAATTGATAAACATTTGCCAAGTGCCGCTTAGTTGGAGGTTCTTCGTCTTCTGCTACAGTAATCACAGCAAAATGTACTGACTAATGGATTGCGGAAAACAGTTCGCAAACAGAGTGAGTTATGGACAGTGTCCAATAGTTTAAAGATCTTAAAATATCTTTTGCATTCTGCTTTATATTAGACTTGTTATTATAAGTTCACTCGACGGAATGGGTCCTAAGGTAGAGCAGGATTTCCATTTCATTCATGGGGAAGAGACTGCCTGGTGCTGTTGCGATGCCTAGATTGCCCAGGTGCGAGCTCACAGTTATTAACATTTGAGATATAACGGTTAGTCGGTTGTTAACGTAAGAATAATCATCCTTTTGAGGAGGGATATTTTTCAAAGTGAAATGCATTGTATAAGAAGCACAGATCCAATTTCCTGTAAAACTGCCTTATCGATCAACAGACCAAAGCCACCATAGTGTGGAGAAAACCGTTCGCCCATATTGGATGCCCTCCCTGGCATTAGCCGGTTGGCTCTCGTCAAAAATTTCCTTAATTTTGTCAAAACTGCTTGTATTCCATTGTGCGACTCCTCGTCTCATTTCAAATCCAGTTAAGGTTTTTGCTAACGAAAATGAAAAAATAAAAGAAGCGCTTGCAGCAAGCGATTTGGGCCTTCCGTACATTGTATTCAATGTTAAATGCTTCAAATTATAGAACAAGGTTGACATGGGTGTCACATTCATGGCGGCCTTTTTGGTGACATCAGTCCGTCAAACCAGGGTTACAAGTTTACCAGAAAACTTACTATGAAGAAGCGGGTGATCAGAACACCGTTCATTCGTACTGTACTGTTTGTACAAACATGGAACTAATCATAATTAGAATATTCGGGCGTCCAAGATTCACATACTGGAGCCCCGAACGGATAGTAACTTCTCTATGCCGTTAGACGTTCTTATTTGAATCCGTACTGCAGTGGGCTGTCTTAATACTTTCTCATTTATAACTTGCGCGGAAGCCTGCAAGCTCGGTAACCTTCAAGTACGCTGTTCCGCATACCCACAGGCATAACAGTAGCGTTACCGAAATCGATTAACCGGTACACATTTTTGCCATGTAGTTCATGCATTTGCCGTTTTTATCTACCGGTGTACATTGCATGTACACTGAAACTGTATTATTTTGACGAACAAGGTACAGAATCTGCAGGGATGATGCAATAAGA
Organism: Fasciolopsis buskii; assembly: GCA_008360955.1. Taxonomy (NCBI): domain Eukaryota; kingdom Metazoa; phylum Platyhelminthes; class Trematoda; order Plagiorchiida; family Fasciolidae; genus Fasciolopsis; species Fasciolopsis buskii. The sequence continues at coordinate 471,001 of LUCM01001834.1, forward strand.
CAATATAATAAACTATATCAACTAATCCAACGTAGTTGAATGAGGACTAATTCGAATCGCCTTTTGAAATGTCATCTGTGAGGATCGATATGAAGTCCGTATGACACTAAGACTTTTCTAGTTAGGACAACTCGATTCTTCATGTTCATTTCAGGAATTACAATCAACAAGTAAACATGGGGCAACATTTCTGTGCAATAACAATGTTGTCACATGCCGTGGAATGCCATCCTTAGACGAAAATCTTGCTAACACAAAATAACAAATACATTGGATATTGTAAGAGAAGACAAAAACAGTAGTGAATCGAATGCTCTGTAAAAACTGCTCACTGCAGAGGAATATTGGTATTCGTAGTACTAACGTGCCTGGTATCGTTACATTCTTGATAATACAGCTGACGCTCCAACGCAAATCTTCGAGTCATGTGGCTGTTTTCTCGGAAAACACCCGTCTGATTACTGAACCACATCATTCTTTGTCATTTCTGAACGTGTCTTGTATTTCTAGAGGTTTAGACTTAGGCGGGTTTATGAAAGTTTATCACTTTTCATGCCATTGCTAGGAGACAAAAATGTCTGACAGCTAAGTGCACGCCAACACCCAAACGTGGTGACCCTTTTTCGCAAACATATCGGTGAATATCTGAGGAGCACTCAGATTTTTCCGTCGACTGGTTTTGGATGTTTTATGTTCAACCGAAGGGGAAGTGAAACTTTCCACCCAGCTTTTTATGCCTTTCCCTCATGCAAAAATGACTTAGAAAACTGCACAACCTTGATAATCAATAATAAACGACAATAAATCTGTATTTGAGCCTACCAAACATAAACAAATATGATTTTCTGTTAGTGTATTCGTTGTCATTGAGCAAAACCTGGAGGAAAGACTGCAAATTGCATTTCTGTCGAACTGTGCTTGAATCTGAATCAGTGGTATTGATGACAGTGGCGACGAGTGCGAAAATATTTCGGCAATTATGGTGTCATGTGTTTTGGAGTCTCACTTGGGGTGATGAGTTTAGTTTGGAATCGCAACTAAGAATGCGGAACATTCTTCGTGGATCAGGGACTCCGAACGTTTCGAAGTACAAAACCAAAAAATGGGCATATTTGTTGCAACTATGACGTACGTAATAAACAAAAGTTGCGAAAATGTGAGTGCCACAGAAATAACAGTCGGTGACTTAAGTTACGCCTCCCAAATGGACCATCCATACCTATTCACAGCGCGGATTCTGGTGCCAAATACGAAGCAATGTCCCGTTGTGTTGATTTATTCATCCAAGAGTACTTGGTGTGCATGGTTCGTGATAATGCGTACCTGCAAAATCCGTTAATGGGCATTCTGATTCCTCTATTTTTCGTCAGGTTTACCAATAGTTATGAGCACGTATAACAAAAACTGAATAGCTAGCATCAGGGCTTGAAGAAACAAGACCACTGAAGAATCAAAAAAAAATTGCTTTGTGTTTGGGAAGGATTAAGCATTCTGGATGTCCGCTGTTCGATTCCCGTGACTTTGGATGGATGCAACATGAAGTAGTTAGCAATGGTTCCAAAAAGCAACACGAATGGAATTTTCAAGTGGTTTGAGAAATTGTAGACCTTGGTAAATACAATAAATGTGAAATAAAGCGAACTTCGAATGGGTTTTATTAGTTTTAGAATTTTCTTTTTTACAAGGAAAATCACAGCTTATCTGTCACAGTCCACTTCACCTATTTGTATTTCCTTTATTTCAGATGAATCTGAACCTTTTCACACTTACGCCAATACAGATTGAACACGATAATAAAACTGATATTTCGGGTCTACGGTAGTTCTTGTTTACACAAACTCCATGCGTGGAAAGTCAACCGGTGCGAAAACGATTTCGGAGTACGTTTTCCCGCCAGAAACTACTACTTTATTCATTGTGGTATTTTGTCATTTCGTGAGCGCTGTTATACCACAGCCACCAATACGGTCTCCTCACAATTCCCTGGCCGAATATACTTTCCCGAATCGATCCGATGCTCAGATCACACCAGATGTATCAAAGGAGTACATTCGCTGGTCTGAATGGCATTATAAACAGCTGCAAGAAGCGCTAAGTCGGAAATCCCCGTCTACCACGGACTTCACGTATACCACCAATGTTAAATTCACAACGACATCCACTGTTCTACCGGCATTCACACCTATCAGCAGAGAACATAACATGACTGCTTCTTCTGTGGGCTCAATGAGCTGGTCGAACACGACAGCTGCATTTCGAAACGACAGCGAGGTCGATACTCAAGCGGCTACGACTAGTTATACTTATTCGACCGGTGTCACAGTGGTGCTGGCAATTCTAACTGCAATTACCAGTTTGATTACAATTGGTGGAAATCTACTGGTCCTGCTCTCGTTTATTGTTGAACGTGCTCTGCGAACAGCTACAAACTACTTCATGGCGTCACTAGCGGTTACGGATGTGTTAATAGGGGTATTCTCGATGAATTTGTACACACTTTATCTCATTCTAGGACACTGGCCACTTGGACGCTTGTCTTGTGACTTGTGGCTCAGCTTGGATTATACAGCTTGTTTGACTTCACAGTATACTGTACTCATTATAACTATCGATCGATTTTGTTCAGTGAGAATACCAGCAAAATATCGTAATTGGCGTAGTGACCGCAAGCTGTTGATCATGGTCGCAATCACGTGGATCGTTCCCTCTTCGGCTTTTTTCACCATCATTATGGGCTGGCCGTATTTCCGAGCAGACATCATTCCTCGACCACGAGACCAGTGTTACGCTGAGTTTGCCAACGATCCAGTTTTCAACACCATTTTCACACTGTGCTATTTCTGGGTCACACTGTTCGTCATGATCGGATTGTACGCGGGCATCTACAAAGCCGCGGCTAATTTACAAAAACGCAGTGATGAAAAACGCAATCGAGTCAGCGGACTAATTTATAACACGGGAAACGGGAAACAGGGGCTGGCCAAAGATTCGCTAGAGAATTCAAAACAAACCACAGACCGGGCACAACAGATGCACCAACAACATCAACAACAGCAAAAAAAGCAGCAGCACCAGCAACAACAGCTGGTGAGGAAGAACGCGCAAACAAATTTCAACAGTAGCAGCGTAGGAGGGGAATCTTCAGGTTTCGATTCTGACGATGAGCAACAAAAACACCCCATATTGTCGAAAATGACACTGGGCAAAGAGGATCATAAAAATCTTAGTACAGCCAAAAAAATTGCTACCGATGTCCAGTCTGTTCAGCTGTCAAATAAAGTGACGGACTTCGAGAACAATATGAATTCGCAAAAGGCGACGAACACTCTAGCCGCACATATCACCGTGCAACCAGCCTTGTTAAATGAAGATGGCAAATTTGATTTGCCCGTATTTGAGCGAAAACCAAAACTTCAATCTAACCTGCCGCCGCATGTTCCAAAGTTACAGTGTCCGATTCATGGTAGGTCGTCTATCGCAAGTTTAAATGGTCAAGGAGATTATTCTCGTTTCTGTCCCGCCTCAGTGACTATTTATCAAACAGAAGGTTTACAAATCAGTTCGCCCTTATTAACTGACGAGGACAGCGGATTTGAGGCAAACGGAACTAATTGTCATCAATCAATTTCGAATTATATGCCGTCTTCGCCTGCTTTGTGTATTTGCTCGGATCTTGATGATGATCAGGATCGCGAGGTTGTGGCTGCAAGCGTCAACTCCCCCGAAAAATCCAAGATCTCCAATCACCAAACGGAGCCAGTTAAAAACCCGGTCTCAACAGTGGTTGAAGGAAAAAAGCAAACATCCTCGATGAGGCCCCCAGTTCAGCCCACTCCAAAACCGCAACCAAATTCGCAAGATCGGGATTATCAGAATCGCGTTATGGAGAATTTTCGTCGTCGAATGGCCGCAATCAAAGAAACCCCTACATTTGAGTCGCACGATTCGGACTACTTGACTTCAAGCAATCCGTCCTCGCAACACCCAAGTTTAGGCCAATCTGCTGCTAATTCCGGAAATAGGGAAATTCCCGAAACCAGTGCTGGACATGAACACTGTGCTAATGTGTGTGCCAATTCGATAATGTTAACTCCTCAGCATCATTATTCAGACACTGGCACAGGAGACAGTGAAATGGAATCTGCTCCTTTGTGGGTTCCTCAGCAGATGGGGATTAGCCCGCATTTGAATACATCTGAATCTATTCGTGATATATCGTGCTGCTATAATCATGTGACCATGAATTACTATCCCGATCAATCTGAATGCCTGATTTGCGCCGGCCAGCAGGAATCAGACACTTTGCAATCCAGTTCAAGCTACGCGGACTATATGGAGACCGGGCTAGAACCAGGCCAGTGCTTTTGCCAACTTGGTCAGGTCCATACGAAACAGAACGGTTGTTTTAGTCGATTCAAACGCAAAATTAAAAATATTCCACTTGGTATTATGCACTGGACTATTATCAGTCGCATTCAAGCCTCATTCTCCAAAACAAGACAACAAGCTGTCAAGGTCCCAGTCGAGCGTGGTAGACGGGAAAATCGGGCGAGAAAAGCTTTGCGGACGATCACTTTAATCCTGGGCGCCTTTGTTCTTTGTTGGACACCTTATCATGTGCTCATTATGATCAAGGGTATATGTGACGATGTGGCTCGTAACTACACGTGTGTAAATGACATCCTATATAGTGTTTCATATTGGCTTTGCTACATGAATTCCCCGATTAATCCATTTTGTTATGCTCTTGCAAACGCCCAGTTCAAGAAAACGTTTCTCCGAATACTGCACGGTGATCTGCGGAGATCATGAAACCTTGTCCACAGATCGCTAGTCCACTTTATTGTCTGGCCTGTCCCACCAAATCGGCTCCCCGGAACACGAGGCTGCATCTGATTATTTCATTTCATTTTTCTCTCCGTTCTTCTTCACCTCTAGTCAGATGACATTAACTTGAATTCATATTTTGTAAATGCTCAGCACATTGAATGCGTTTGTAGATAATGAGTATTAGCTGTAATATTGTCCACAAGAAAATGTGGGGTACTGTACTTCGATTTCGTATTATCCATGGACCATATATGTTATTGTACAATTAGATGCTCGAGCAAAAAAAAGTTTATACCACCGAAGTGCGCTTTCAGTGTTTCACGTCCGTTGAATGCGAGACCATCACCCTTAGTGAATGCCATTCAACAAAACCATAAACGAACAGAAAACACGTGGGGTGCGCACACTTTTGGCACTTTCGTCCAGTAGAAAAGCTCGTTAAACTAGCGAAAAACGAAACCAGAGGTCTTAGTGCGATTACTCAATGATGGTAATAATAATTCGTCGTAAAAACTAATTAAAAAAACGAATACTAAGTTTTTATTGGTTAAATCGACCAACCTCTACTGAATCCAGTGTGTTGCTGCCGATCTCCAGTAATAACTTTTCCTGCCACTGAGTTCTGTTCGATTTGGTCTCCCAACCGGTTCAGGAGAACATGTAATTTTGACCGATAAAATTTTACGCCAGAATGTTTTCACGTGGGTAGACTATTGGATTTTTACTGTATTGAAGTCTACCCTCGGCTAAGCTATTATGCGGTATTCCTCTTCCGTTTGATTGTGTAATTATTGCCGTTTAGAGCATATCCTAGTGTAAATTAGTTACTTCTTCGACCAACGTAATTTTGGTACTATGATTCACATCAGACTACATTTTGTATTTTCAAAATCACTGGCTTCTTGATAACGCGAACGGTTTGTCGCTGTTAATTATATGATTTATTCGAGTTTGTGTAACATGTACACGAATTTTGCGGCAATTCCCAAAGTCAGTTACAACGTCTGCAAAAAACAGTTATTAATGTCTTTTCAACCTAAACATTTCATCTATTTTAGGCAACATTAGAGAGAAATTATCGCTGTCCCATTCATGGACGGTAGCACAGTGGCCTAATTCAATATTTGGAAACTGTGTGCGACATTCATCGAACTTCATTCTTTGTTCTGATCTGAGAACGAGTACTGCCTATTTTGCACGCGCACCCATAAAATGTGACGACTTTTCCAACAAAATGACTCTGATGGCGTAGCCAAAATACGCAACTTTTCTCCTTAGGTTAATGTCTTCTAACTTATTCCAGTATCTGGCGGATAAAATTCAAGTATCGAAACTTCGAAATTATTTCGAAAGTTTTGCATACAGATAGCATGGAAACCATGTAATTTCTTCCCAGTGCTAGCCAACTGACAAGGCATTAGAGACTCAAATATGAGACAGGCTACTCCTGTTCATGTTGACTTCACACAGTGCGCATACACACAGAGCACCTGTGTTTTGTTTCTCGAAATAGATGCTTTGGAATGTCATTACATGACGGCATTACTTACAGCACATTATGTGTAAAACATGCTGTACTATTTAATACCCTACAAAATTGACTGATTTCACAGGTGACTAAATGATCATCGCTGTAGCCAACTACCCCGTCCGCAACAATCAAGTTCGTATTTAGTAGTATGTAATGACACATTCTACCGTCAAGTGTATCATGCACCATATTTGATAACATATTAAAACGGAAAGATATAACAAACGGGATTATTGTTATTGCGCAATAGTTACTGAAGGCACGAACAAAACTCCCCAACTGATGATAGGCGATCAAAATCACCATCAAAAGTCCAGGAAATTGGGTCCCGTTGGCTCTCTTAGATATATTGTAACTTTGTCTTTTATCAGCGTCTGTCTTATTTCTGTTAGGCCTGAACAAAACTGTTCCTGCATTTTTCCGTCTTGCATAATTTTACTATCCCGATTATTTCATCTGCATGATATTTGGTTGTTTTTTTACGTTGTAGATATCATAGGTTGGTTACCTATACACTGTCTGATACATCATAGATCACCCCTTCAAATCCTCATAAGTAATGTGTGTTTGGCCATAAAAAATAATGGCATATTGTATTACCTAGTCGTGATCAGTGTCCTTATATATTCCTATTTCTGTTTTATGATTCCCTTCAGAACTGGTAAACTAGTCCGGGGGAAAGTTCATAAAACTATCCGTTTGGTGCGCTTCGTATTGACGAAATTCTGAGCGTCACCTGGCCGCTATCAGAATTACAAACAAATCAATTTCTTTCAACGTTATTGATGTCGAAAGACCAACCTGTGGGTCAGAATCAAAATAATCTATAGGTTTTTGAGCATATCGAATTGACATTTTATCCCGTACGTCGGTGTTCACACCCTAGAGCATCCCGTCATTTTCCAAAGAACCATCTACACTAGGCGCATATATTTTAAAAGTACACTATTCAAACAGCACTTTATAGGGCATGAAAACGCATTCTTTCTGAATGCAGTAATCTGAATGCAAAAGAAACGCACGACAACCCCACTATATGTTTGCATTGGCAATCAGTGATGCCGAGTGAAGCACCAGAGAAATGGGACTGGTGCCACAGAAATTTGGTACTTCACTTCCATTTTTCATTTATATGAAATCAGCAGACATCTATGTAGTGCTATGTTAGCATCCTCAGAGAATGAGCATCAGAGGTGGAATTTTTAAAACAAAGTAGTATTATATATTCCTTTCCATATTAAATAGTCTCTAGTAGCTTCTGGGCACCGAGTATTTGCTTGATCACGTGATCCAGTCGGCACGGATCTGGCCAATGGTAATAGAATTGGGGACTCAAAAAGTGAAATACGCTAAGGCATTTATTTGGTTGCAATTCGTATTTGTGGGCCTCCGGTTGTCTCCGTTGCACTTTGCTGCTATAGTTACCCTGCATCCGTGATGATCCTGTTTTATCCGTTTTCCCAATGCAAATTTAATGGCAATTCCACAAGAACTGTTTTATCGAGTATCATACAAATCAGACACCTGGGTGATTGCACGGTTGTTCAGTATAAGCCTTTGGGATAGTTGGCTGGTTGCAAAAAATCTGCCTGTGACGATGGGCATCATGAGATGTGTTTATGGTCCACGTCGTCATGTACACGAGGGGCCTGGCGTAAATGAGCTCTGTTGATTCATCGGCTTGGCAGCAGTTTCTATTTTCGTTGATTTGGAACTTCGGTGACTTGAACCGAGTAGGTATTGCTCAAACATTTTTTCCTAAATAAAAATTGTCTTCACCTTCGAGAGCAGAGAGTGAACACAGACATTACTGACATGATGAAGCCGCTTCTTATTAGTTGAGGTTTGCACGTCATTGATCTAGAGCTTCCAAAATACAAATACCAGACGTTACATTTTATGTAGAATCGTTGCGTGGGCACATTAACTTGCGTCTTAATTTTCTGGCATCATAAATTAGACGGTCACCAGTTCCCATGGTTTTAACTAAACCGACACAGCAGATCGATGTTGCGAACGGTTAATTCGAAATCTCATTGCTGGTTTGCATTTGCCATATGAGGCCGGAAAACGTTAGAAGGTAAATATGAATTAGGGCTTAAATGAACCTAGTGTTCATAGCAAAGAATGTGGAGCTCCAAGGAAAAACATTTTCATTTTTTAATTTTTCATCCAGTAAAGTTTTTTAATGCGATGCTTGAAGAGATTGTATAAGTAAAAAATATTAAACTAGCGGAAAACTAGTTATATTCTTGCAAACAGCAGATTTAGAATCACTGATTTGGATTTGTGCATAGATAAAAGTAAAGTAATTACGAATAATTTTGCTAATAGAAAATTGGTTAACGATTCACTCGCATCTGCTCCAGCACGTGAAATTTTCACTTGCCATTACTGATTACCAGGCGAACATGAGGAATTAAGTACATTTTGTGTGATATAGGGATTGCGGCGGGACCAGCATGCACGAAGTTGATAAACAAACTGCCACCGAGCAGGAACATCACTAGCCAGTCGGTTAAGTTCACAAAAGGACAATGACAACAGTTGCATCGGACGTAATACATTATCCACAAGATAAGGCATTTTACCTACTTCAGACGCGGTTTAAATCTACCTGGTAGTCCACCATATGGTCTTATCGATAATCTTTGATGATAAGTTGCGGTTCAGTTCCCTAGCTGTCCAAGACTGTCGTCCCGGGTCTGCTTTCGTGTGCATAGTTCCGTAGGCAAAAAGCTCAGTACGTCTGCTCGCACAAGTTAGTAATTTTTGATAAACAACAACGATTGGTACTATACAAACTCCACTTTAATCATTTCGGTTCCAAGGGTTCCACGTTACTGACGAGAAAAATCTATGGCCACCCGCATGTCAAATTCTGAGGAGTAAATGGAAACGCCTCCATTAATTATATACAAATGGTCATCGTTCGTGGCGCCTTTAAGTTGAATTTCATGGAAATCTCATGTGAGTAGCTGAAAATCAGAACTATAAAATGTCTGAATTTTCGGGTAGAAGTTAAGCAACAACTTTGAAATAATACTCTGAACTCAAATTTGGAAAGTTCATTTTATTATTTTTGATAAGAAATGTGACTTCATTTAAATCAGGGTCCCAAAGCCGCGTACATCCAAGAAACGGGTCTGCCGGGGGTGACAAATGGAGCAGGGTTTCATTGATTCTGTATGACAAACGGAATTTCTAAACAGTTCACTGTGAGGTGGATTTTGTGGGAAAGAGAACGATGGTGATGTGAAGGTTTATCTTTGATTCACTTCATTTCTCGTTTCTTAATTCTTGTTATATGGTTGTTTCCACGTAATTAAACGTGGGTTCAACTAAGCCCTTGGGGAAAGATGAGGGAACCGGCAAACATGACCCTAAAATTTGGAGTGACGTGGGACCACATAAGATTTGATTAGGCTTTCTGTAGGAACGGGCCGGGGTACAGCACATTGCGGTTGAACATGAAAGTGACCGGCGAATAGGAGACTGGAACCTCTGACCTTTTTGACGACAGACACGTAACCCATTTGATCAGCGCTGGTTGTAATTGATGGCATATAGGTCAGCGAAGTTACACCATAAATTCGAACTAGAAAACAAATAAGGAAGTCATCAGGTGCCAAATAAGAGCAGCCACTTAGATACATAAATAAATCTGGAACGAAAATCATACCATGCAAATGACAAACATAGCACAGAACGACTCCTATTATTGAAAACTGGTGAATTGTAAGAGCAATAAAATCAGTTTGTCTGCCTCCTTCTATTAAAAAAATCCTAATCGGTGTCCTTTTCTCTGTGCAACAAGTTTCTAGGATACAGCCAATCATTTATATACTGTTTCGGTGATCAGTGAAATCCATCTATATCAACTTCTTACGTAGATCTCTTAGCTAACTCAGAGTGGCTTAAACAAATTTGAAAAAAAGGAGTTAGTCGTAGTTCCGGATGTTAGATTTTATAAAATATTGATCACCAAGTCTGATCGTTAGGTGACAGAAATTCTCGTCCTGGGTCTATCACCTTCATTGGTGATGGACAATGATCGACCTTTAAACTAAACTTAGCGATCGGTATCTCGTAGAAAATGAGTGCGACTCGCGGTCGGGGTGGGACACGGACGAGTCAAGGGTTATCTTGTTCAACCCTGCAATCCGTAAATTAACCTTTAAAAGTTTCGTGAGCCATTGTACGGTGTTGTTTGTTTGGCAGACTTCACGGACTGGACTTCGGTCTCCGTCAAGACTATTGGGAGGTTCATTTTATGGGTGGTAATTTCGCATTTCAAAACAATTCACCATAACCTATATTGGCCCCATGTGACCTTGTCCAAACAGTTTCATTCCCGCTTTCCTCTCACCGTCAGCTGACTCAACCGGCCGTGCAGTGAAGTACACACGATCACGCATCGTAGGCGACAGAAAACCTAATCAGGTGAAGCGCACACATTCTCTTTGGTAGTTGAACTGATTTCGATTGGGCGGTCATCCCAAACCCTTAGACCATACCAAGTATTCCAAACAGCACTTTCTTCCTTCATTTGCTTTATTCGCCTGACGACAATGTAAGTCGTTTTCAGAAACGAGCGTTGACCAACTCAGAATTAACACTTAGGGGAACTGACGATCGGTGACAGCAATAAGACCACGGACTTCGGGACAAAACTCCGTGACAGTGACAGCCTGGCCACGGCCTGATCACCTCCCTGCTGCATCAACCTTCATCGAAAACGTCGAATATGTAACTTAAGAGAAAGGTGTTCTGCTGTTCATATCAGTGCATCACGCCAAGTGCAAAACAAGTCTAAGTGATTCATATAATCTTGCTATTGTGGAAAAACACTCAATTGACTTATGTTTCCGGAGGAAATGTAACTTTCGTGATTTGTAATTTTACCAGAACGTCAAGGGATCCAAGAATACCAGGTAGAAAATAGTTGCGCTGTCACGAAATCTGCTTGCGCTAGTACCCGAGCACCTCAACTGGTCATCAGTCTTGCACGCCAATGAAGTAATTACAGAAGGTATAATTTGATCTCTGTTTTTTTACGGCATACACGTGTGTACGTGCTTATGTGAGTTGGTCATTAGGGGGGAAGTAAGGATGGAGAATCTGAAGTGAGCACTTCGCACACAAGAAGGATGGCGCTGAGCCGGAGAATCTAAAAGTGTTTCGTTTAACGAGGAAGAATTTGGTAGATTACCTTAAATTTGCACCCCAACTCATGTCAACTGCACTCGTTTTGACTCATCTTGATCAGACCATCGGATATAGAACAGCACCATACAAAAATTAACCACTTAGACAACACTCCCCCTCCAGGATAATATGAATAATTTTTCCAAGGAATGAATTTGGATAAGCCACCCTCAGTCATGCACATCGTCGGCAGCTTTGTGAGCGGTCGGGGTGAATAAATTCAGCAACTTTACGGGGTAGATAGTACCTACCCGTGATCCGTGAGTGTTGTGTGTAGTTGCCCAATTACACGTATTGCTGATGAAATGTCATACTAAAGTGTATAATCGCGCGCAATCAGGACAGTTGGTGTCTAAACTAATTATCAGTTGCCATTTATTAGTGGTCCACGTTCTACTGGCAGGGCTGAAAATCTCAAAAGTGCTGATTGTTCAAATCCACTAGTAATACGAACGAGGCTTCCCTAATTGCCCCTCAAAGATTGACTAAAATCTCTCCTTCGCAATTTGCCATTATCCCATAAATGCAGGCATGCCAGTTGACCGTAGCCACATGAGAGAGGATTGCTCTGATTAACACTAAATCCATGTGAAATATCTTTTCAATAATAAATGACTTTTGTTATGTCCGGGGTGGCTGGCCATGAGATGTCAGTGTTCAAACGAACGTTGAAAGTCAGGATAGGATTTCATAGACTTTTTGAAAATATTAAGAATCATCCAAATTGTGAATAAACTAAACCTGAATTTTGACTCCAGATCATGACATACTTTAGTGAGTCCAATATATATATATATATATATATATATATATATATATTAATCGTTAGGCCATCCGGTTTGATTGAGTTATTAGGCAGCAGCTGCGAATTTACTGAAGCAGTTAGTTGCTTGTGGGCAACAGTTGACGATCATGCAAAATGTTGCAACTTGTGAGGGGGCTCTAAATAACACTACGCAGATTTCAAAGCATTCTCTGAGAATTAGTTCGATTATTTTGTCACGTGAAGAGCCTGAATTCCACTAGCTCATCCTGATTCGAACCTCGGTCTTGGTGCCGAGTGAAAGGGCACTTCACAGCTGGATGATCCCGTATTAAAACCGAATGCAACCTTTCTGGCAAACTTCAGAATACAGTCAATAAATCCAAAACTGCCTAGGTCAGCTGGCCTATTTCAATTTTTGGAAAAATGAAAAACTTCCTCTGCTTTCTTGTAAGATATTTTTCTCACAAATGAGGGTTCTGCAAAAAATTCCTAAACAAGATTTACCCAAATGAAACACCCGATTTTCAAAATAAGCAAGCTGTCTATAAAGGACCAGTTGCGGAAAATTGCATCGAAGTCCTTGAATATAAAAAAACTGTGGATATTTTGTTCCATGTCTAATCTTTTGTCCGCTTGCCTTGTTTTCTTAATTAAAGTTCAGGTGTTATGCATTGTTTTGATCGACATTTATAAGCATAGGTTCGCATTTCTTAGGTAAAATAATAAAAATAAAACATTTACCATGCTTAAGTTAGAATAATAATCAAGACAAAATATTGCAGCCATTGAAAAATGAAAATCACAGAAGGCTTTCGCATAGCATTCTAGCGCTCAGGTTATTTTTCCCTGGTACTCGATTAAGGCAAGCTAATTGGCATGTGTTTGAGAACGAAATTGGCGAGTATTCATTGCGGAAAACGGATCTGGTTTGGGATCCGGAGAAGCTTCTGGAAAGAAGATCTGGTGGGATGTTCGAGTATGCTGAATGCAAATTTTTCGTATAGACTTACGTGTAGGAAACATAAGCTGTTAATCCCATGAAAAAGTAGGACGTAGATGCGATGAGGTGTTAGAATTAGCTTTGCGCCTGAATTTGATAGGGCTGTTTCATTGGTTATCGTTGGCTGCTTGACGGTGGATCGTGCCAGACAAATTTCGATCAATACACAAGCGCGGCTGTAACCCGACCTTGCCAGACAGTGACCAAGGGCAAAATGTGAGACCAGAGTGAGAAAACGTCATTCCATTGGCTACCAGCGCCCGGCCGACACAGTGCCATGATCAGAGGGTAAGAGTGCGAATGTGCCAAAAGAAGGCCATATCATGAGCTGGCCCAAGTTATTAGGATTAGCGGTCCGGATATGACAGATAGAAACTTTAGCTAAATCGTGGCTAACCTAACGAAAATTTCCCACAGCCCGCCACAGTTTGAGGACCTAACCAATCGTGGCAAGTAAGCAAAGACGTTCGAACACCACATACTGAATTGACTGACGTTCGATCAACGAAATGGGTTATGGCATGGTACAATTTATCGTGTTTTATTTTCCCATAACATCGCATTTTATATGCGTACTAAAAGTGTTCTCAGGGCGTTCACAGTTTCAAATACCATAAAATATCGCTGGCTCCTTACTATCTACTGAGTCATGCCATACTTGTTGTATGAACTGTATACTAATAGCTTCTTATTGAATAAATAAAGCTCACTAGTTTCTGACCTAATTTATCCCAGTTCGAGATCTGGAACGAAAGTTCCAGTCTTCGCTCGGATCATCCACCCGATTGCCGATTTCAGATGTTAAAAGCCCACCATCAAAATGTCAGCATTGTTTAGACGATTGCCATTTGTCGTTTGCAGCTTTTATGTATTACCACAAAGTGATTTGGCTCGGAAAGGCTGTATCAGCTAGAATAAAATTAGGATCAAATATAAAATCACGAAATCCGTCTACGATAACAAATAGCATTCAGTCAAATATGGGCAGATCAAATTCACATTCCCATAAACATCTCACTGGACACCGTACTTATATGGCAAACTAGATTCAAGACTAAACAAAATTCATTCAGCCCACTGGAATTTGTTTTGTGAATCATGACTGAGCGAATTCGACTTGTTAGTTCGACAACACTGACAGCTATTCTGCTGAACACCGGAACATCCATTTCGAGAAAAGATAGAAACACAATCTCGAAAGCCTGAGATGGAAGAAAGTAATTTCTTTCCATCTTTTCCACAAGACGTCGAACTTTCGTGGCTAATCCACATGTGTCGTCGTCTTTGGAAACGCGCACTTTGGTAAGTCTACGGGAGATCTACATGGCCTATTGACCAATAATCTGGCGTTTCTTAAGTGCATCCTTATTCATGCTTGGCAAAAGCAACAGTAGTAGCAGGAAGCCAAAAACCATGCCTAAAATTTTACTCAGGTAAACAGAACCCCATTTACTTAGTTCTAAAATTAATTGACCATAGATCATGTTCACAAGTAGTAATGGTGTAAAGTAATGCTCGGTACGGTTTCCGTAGGTCTTTTCATAATACTCCAAACATCTAGTGTTGCTGCGCTGCCCTTTGCACATTGCTTTTAAATGGACAAGTTTCACGTTGAAATTGTATTTCGATGACAATTGGAATGAATGTTTGAACAAAGTCGAATCTGTCATTATGTCATATTCAACCCGGCATTCTCTCCGACGATTCTGAAGGACAGGACTCCGCTCTTCACTAACGGAAAGGTGATGCTCCGATTGCTTTCCATTGCCGGCTAGACGTGCCACGGAAAAACTCGCTACAAATGGTTCAACTTGGATTGGAATAGCTAATTACTTTGGTGCCATCTATATGCAAATGACTAGAAAATTTCGCTGTCCAGTAGATTTACGATAGACAATGCTGACAGGCCAGTTGCCGGACAGACTTTCATAGAAGAATTATAAGACCTAAATAAAGAAGTGAAAAAAAGCGTTCTTCATCCCAGGTTCGATGTTCGTTAGTCACAGTAAAATCCTGATGCAAACGGGAGTGGACGATGAAAGCATGGCTATAGGCTGCAAGACATTGAAATTCAGAATGCACCAAGAGCCAACATGGTTAATGTTGAACAGTTTTAAGAATACAATTATGGGTCTGAAACCATTCAGGTACAGTATTATTGATTGAGCAATCGTGAATTTGCGAATCGGAGTCGTTAATCAAAGCACGCATATAATATACAGAAATTAAATCTTCTGGAAAACAACCGTGACATCCAAGGCAGCCTACGCACCCACGGTGTTAACTCGATCGGCGAAGAAACGTTTGCGATCTAAGCTTCAAGCTGGGCGATCAGAATTCCCATGAAAACCGACAACCGAAGCTAAAAACCAACACAAATTTTCAAATTTATTGAGATGGCAGAAATTGTACTGTAATAATTGATAGAACCGAGAATCACAAATAATGTGCTAACATGTCTGCTAAATTATTCAGCAAGATTGTAATGTGTCCCCTTTCTAAAATTAGTGTCGTGATTTACGGTAGAGATAAACATCAACGTTTTGATGAACGATTTTGCTCGTCATATTTGTGACTGATAAATGAAAGAAAAAAAATCAAAACGCGCATAAGATCGTTAGTAAATGTTGCAAATTTATAATGGTTTATTATAGGTTTGGTATCAAAGATATTCTCTGAAGTTTTTCGGCCATCTATTGTGTTTGTGTAAGTCATGTGATCAAACTTTCCTTGGTTACTTGTATAGCTGGGTGAGACAAAAATTAATCTTCGTTTATAGAAGCAAATTAGAAACTTGTCGAGTGTTTCCTTGGATGGTTGTGAACTGTTTTGCATTCGGACATAGTGTTTTCGTCAAAGAAACTGAAGCATAGAGAAATTTTACCAAGTTTCATAAATTACGCAGCGAAACATAAAAAAATATTTTAACTTCTTCAGCCATGGACTGAAACATTAACAGTAAAGTGATGCGTAATGGTAAGTATTTTACGAGATGAAGATGATCTTGACTGGAACAACGTTATCGACCGCATCTGTTTCATTTAATAGCACCCACTATTCCACGGAGCGACCTCTTTTAGCACAAAACAAAATTGGAAGTACACTGGCCAGTCTACTACCTACGGTTATCCTTTGTTTTCGCAAACTTACTTCCTATCCATTGTGTGTCATGTTTCAACTACATTTTGCCTCGCAGCGGGATGTAGATGGAAGCAGACTATCTGAGGGTATGTTCGCCACGTACTACAACAACTTTAAAGTTTTACTGTTTCTGAACGGAGGTTGAGGTCCAGTGCTGTTTGCCCAACTTCGAGGTTCTGAACAAAATTTCTCCACCGTGTTTCGAAGAGAGCAGCAGTAGAACGCAGAAAGCCACAGTGGTTGCCAGGTTTACTGGGTGTCAGTTATGAGGTAGCCAGGTCAGATTTATTGGGATCCCGCTAGTAACATACTGGTTTACCGTGTGTATGAGCAGGCGTAAAGGAAACCTGAGGTTTTCAATGCGTTCTGGCACATGGGAATTCTAAATCCTGCCGAAAATTGAGCCTAATGATTTGATCGTTTGAACGAATGAAGCGATGATTCAAATAGTTTTCCGTAACGTGTATATGACGGCATCAAGCTGTAACTATGAGCGGAACATATCAGTGCCCCTTGAACTTTTGGTATGATTCTTCATCGGAAGGGACGATTCAACTTAAACTTCTCCAACGTTTTGTTACTGGAATTTAAAATCAACGGTTAAAAGTTCACGAAGCTGTTGCAACAGGAAACGAAAAAAGCCTTTTTCAACCTGCTTTGGCTAAAGACTAAGTATTACCTGTAACCAAATTGCGAATTTATTAGCCGAAGAAATTCATATAAACTATTAACGTAACCGGATAAGAGTTTACCGCATACTTAAGACTGAATGAGTTGAACAGGTGCAGCCTACACGGACTATTAGAAACACATCTGCGACACGAGAGATTTGTCTGTCCACATTCAAACAAAAAATCTTGTGTGGATGCCATCTTCCACTAGTATTTCAGTCAAGTTTTTTCCTTCTATAGATAGATCTGTTCAGCAGTCTTAATAACATACAATTTTGAGTATTCGAATATCTGCATTTACAGAATGGGTGTTGCTTCGGGAAGGAAAAATCTGCAATGGTTTTCTGGGCAGAATTTGTTTGGCTAGTTGAGAAATGTTTTTTGTTTCTTGTAGTCAGCATCGCAGAAAGCAGTTTTACATTTTTTTGAGCTACTTAGATTTATCCTTGAGCCACAAATGCGTGTTATCTTAGATTTACATGTAGGAAACACCGGAACGAGCGTAAATGTGGTCCCTTACCTGGACTGGATGAATTTTAGATAAGACAACAGACCGGATGCTCTATCGAATACAAAGTCGATTTAAGCATCACGCTTCCAAAAGTCAACAGCACAAGCCGAAATTGAGTAGGCGAGCATCCATTTACCAGACGTGTTGTACCACTGAACAACCTTAGACATGGTTCAAGATCGCGAATTACCTCTCACATATATCACACATTACTGGGAAGACAAAATAGAATCTTTAATTGAATCTCAATGTCACACAATATTTTCTCCTCTGCGGTTGATTAGTGTTGTGGCTAACTTGGACCATCTTCTTTGGAGTTAGGCTATTGTTGGGACAGTCGTCCTAGATAAGTGCTGCCATTTTTATCATAAACCGTTTCACTTTGTTTGTCATATCGGAAAGTTTCTAGTTACTTGTCATTCCGATTGCCCTACTGTATTGCTTTCTTGAACGGCTGAATATCCGCAGGTTGGTTTCCCAAAGTACAACTAATTCGTAGTCGGTCTCATAAAAGGGACGTGGTTGTTGGGCTTACGTCTCCGATAGTCGCTTCAGGAAAATTTCGGCTTCTTCAGATCTGAGAAGTCCAGAGAATTTTCTGTCCACCTCCTAATAAAGTTGGTATATTTTATCAATATTTAGTTTTAGGCTTTAAGGCCATCCTTTTATTTTCTGCAGTCGTTGTCTTTATCTTGTAAAACATCTCATGATAGGTGCTCAACGCTTGACGTTCCGTTACGGTGCAAATCACTTGTCCTGGTGAGTGAAAAATGGTACAGCAGATCCCGTTCACTGCATGATAATCTACCTCAATTTTTTGCATAAGCACTACTTAAATGCCAAAACTGTGATTATTTGTCTCGAGATGTGGTCGCTGGTTAGAATTATGTCCTGCACTGGCCAGCAGACGAGATTAGGTTTTGTTTTAGAATTTGGTCAGACGGATTGCCAGTGTACTTCTCGTCATCGCCCTGCATATGTTAGACAAGTGAGCGAAATGCTCGCCGATTCATCATCATCATCAAACGCGATGTGCATTCTGTTTCCCCCTTTTATTCTGACTTATTACTACGATTTTGCTGCTGAACTTGGAAATCATAACCCTGTTACAAAAACTTGATTTTGTTACAGTTTTTGAAAATTATTTCACCTGGGAAGAGGTTTTCGCGACACTCGACGAATTCACCGCTAATCAAGATGAACACTTGCTAATCCATCAGGCGGCAATTGCATCAGAATTAAAATCAGTCGTTGGTTTACTTAAACTAGGTGGTTTTAATTATCATGTCCCCATTGATCAGACGTGCTGCTTATCAAACACACATTTGGATTTACTCTTACTGCAATATTTGGATGCAAGTAATCACTTTTCCTCTATTTTTTGAATTCCGAGAAAAGAGACGGAAGTTTTGCCTCAAAATCCTAAAACACATCCGAACGGCTACGATGGCATCGCCTTGCAATGTTCATAGCTGAAAACGAAGGTGTGGTATTTGCAATGTATTTATTTTGTGTGGTCATCCACTGCATTCACATTTGTCTAACCAATCGGAATGCATCTACGTGACACTGAGTTGACACATTCGATCAATATCTATTGAGTGTGTGTGTGAGAGACATTTGTTCGTACAGTTACGTTTGATTCCAACAGTTCTTATTCGTGTGGTTGAGGAAAACGAAATGTTAGATTAAAATGGAACTGGATACTTAAGGATAATTAGCTAGTAATATTCCCCTGTCACCACCATACGTTTTCGCATATTTAAGTGCTTCATTCCAGCGCGTTAGTTTATCCATCCTGTTTCCGAGGACTGGTGAGATTGACAAGAAATTACGGTCCCATTTTGTCACACCGGTCAGCAGTTTGCATATCTTGCGCAAATTTGTAACGGTTTATTAATAGGGAACACATGCCTGTAATAAAACTTCTGGATGAATTCGGAAAAAGCCTCAAGAAAATCTGTGAATCATTTCCTAAATGTTCCTCCACAATATGCATTTCAGCTGGGCAAAATTTATCATTGGGACCAAACCACTTGCAAAGACAGAAACGTGGGTTTTGCCACAGTTAGCTGTTGTGGTCATTAGGGGATGTCTTGGAAACAAAATTAGGATCAAGTGGCTCAACATTATTCTTCGAATTGCTTTATAAGGTTATTGCCTGCATTCGGCCGATAAACATCCACTGACTATTGCGCGTATTTCTAGATAGTAAGGGACGGCGATCAGAAAATGATAAGGTTGAATAACAAGCATATTTGTTTAGCACTGTCTTGTACACTTCGTGGTGCTCACATTATAATCAAGATCGGGTTGAGTCAGACTTCAGTTATTTTGTGCCTAATTGTTTAATCCTCAACACAGGTTGCTATAGTTATATTTACTTGTGTAACTCGATTTGGTTGTTTACGAAATGTGAACGTCACCTGGAGCTGCTGACATCTGGAAAAGGAAACTCTGTTATGGGAAAGCTTAGGACTAGATTGTGGATAATTATTTACACACATTTATTAGGATATTAGATTTCTATATATTCTACTGGGTGGCATAACAACAACAGCATTCTCGTCAACCATTCAGTTGACCTCAATGGTTTTAATAACTGGCTTTAATTGTAGACTAATTTGCTTAATTTCACGAGGCTTCGGTATTTGTGCTTGACACCTAGGCCACGTGTGTTTCAGGATGAATTCGGGTGACATCATTAGGACCTAGGTTTGGTCAACTGTAGCCAAATGGATTCAGCAAATTTATCAGATGCATTCTAAGGCCACCTCGCTGAATGACGGTGAAATGTCTGCCAGTTGATAGCCGAGACACTGAAAACAAAAACAGCTAGCAACACTCAATAACCACGTGTAATTACGTTGCACAGAAATCCCAGGTCTTTTTAAGTGCAGAAGGCTGATCATGAAGCAGTAATAAAATTTGTCGCTGTTTTCAGATATTGGTTCTCTGTCCCCTTAGTTTTGGTCTAATGAAAAGAAATTTGCAATCCCGTTAGTCGTACACAAAATCACTGTAGGAATTGTTTGCGTTTATGGCTGGTTAGATATGAAGATAGTATTTCTAGCGAAGCACGAAAATGAATATATTATCACAAGGTAGACTCCATAGTGGACATGTTAAATGCAGCTTGCAACTTGAAAATCATCCATTAGAAGATATGCCTAACCATCTAACGAAAGAACATCGACAGGTCATTTTTTCCTGATGGCTGGATGCCTGGAGGATTTCGTAATAACCATAACGAACCTGCCTATTCCCGAGGAGGGCACACAGGTGCTAGGAAATTGCTTCAAAGCAACACTTACTGGTTGCTCGCCCCAAAAGCGCACGGTCATGCGTGAGAAAAATGCACGCACGTTAAGCGAAATTAAATCTTATAGTTTTTGACATCAATGGTACCAAAATCACGTCATGCAACTGAGCACTATCGGTTGTTTACAACAGGCTTTCAGTGAAGCGTGTTTTGCGAAGTTGGATTGCAGACTCGCTCAAAATGTTTTATTATCTTTCCAAGGTCCATAAACGCAAGACATTACTACCTGATCGATCATCTGAAAATCCATTGCAACTAAATTTCGATTACTTGAAATCCGTTTATGTCACCGCTAATTTCTACCCGTTTTCGTGAAACCGAAGAAGCAGACCGAGCATGATTTCTTAGCCCCGGCACCGAATCACGGCCGTTTCATTTGGTGCCTGTTTCAGCCTCTCTATTCGGTCCTATGTCCAAATGTGTGTTTTTCATAAAACAAACATTAGCAAGTGCCAAACAAACCGGGCGTAAGTTGATTCCATCCTCATAAGAAGAAAAGAAAAGCATGTCGAGTGTTGCATGCATTTTGCCCATTCTTGGCAACGGTCCAGGTTAAAAGGTCTCAGTTTATAAATGGTATATCGCATTTGGTAAATGATATAAAAACGGTTAGTTAAGATGTCAATGAAAATCAATTACAGACTGCGGCTCCTGAAACAAAGAAGCTGCTTTACATGGTTCAGCAAGCCTTCACTAAACGCTGCTGCCTTTGAATTCCGATTAGCGACTGGGCCTTAAATAAAGGGGATCTTACCATCTCGATTCCCTTTTGAAAGTAGATGAATGTTGACGAGCGGCGATTGCAAGAATTTCTGCAATCCACACAATGTGCTAGGTGAGGCCAGTATCTCAGGCACCTATCCGAGTTGCAGGACAGCAAGATTAAAGCGCCGAAACACACAAAATAATGAGAATGGGTTATCCTAGACGGTGACCAGTATCATGTTTTGTTGTCGCAGATTTTTTCGACAAATCCTTTGCCTATCGAGGTAATTTGAATTTGACGTTGTTTTAAATATTGCGCCGTTCGGAACTTTTATATGGCTGCAAAAGGTTTCATCAAACCTCTCGCCGTGATTGGCTATTTCACATATCGACCAAGTTTACCCCGAAAAACTATAAATCACCGAGCTCACTTGGCTTCTGACTTGTATTGGCGGGTCACCTATAAACGCCTGACTGAATTCTGTGTTGGTCTTCTCACTCACTAGCGGGTTGGGCTAGCGGTTCGAATTCCGCGCTTTGTTTCTGAATTACCGCTATAAGGAGCATCTTGTTCGTTCCATTTAGACGTGCGACTACGGGACTTGAAGGCTCAAACCCGAGTCGTTGTGACTTCAACATCGTATTGCGTTAGTGTCCCGGTAGACTGCAGGCTTGCAATCTTGTGCTATTGTCGGACGTCTATTACTGACTTCTCGTGCTTCAGTGCTGGGTATTGATCAGCGCATCTGGGTTATATAACATGGATTTAGCTTTTATGGTAATCGATCCTTAGCCCCACTCTTATTAACTTCGAATAGGTATTCGGTTTATCACTTCTGGCTTCTAGTACCGGGATTTTAAACAGGCGGCATCATGAGACTGCATCAACCCCTGACCGTGCTGAATGTTGAGGGATAGATGCAGAAATCGACACCGACAATAAAGTTTATTTTCATCGGTTGCCTTCTGGTAACATTTTGATTTCGAAGCCTTAGAAACTAAAACCCGCTCTTTCAAACTTTAATTTTACTGACTGCATCAAGGGATTAAAACTCCTATTAGTTTGGTGATCTCCCTAATACCAAATCAACCTAAGCGCCCGTGGCATACTGCTTGCAAGAGTATTTATTTATGGCCTGGTCCCCAATGTATAAATCAAGTTGCCATTTGCTTCCCGTGCGAAATTTCATCTACTAGTACGGTGTGAGATCGATAGCATTTTGCGTAACATGGGTGTATTTGTAGGCCCCGTCAGTTTTGCTTAAATATTAAACGCATATCCGTATCCGACTGGCTCACTGGCTCACTTAACTGCAGAATGTTAAACAGCCGGACCCTAAAATTGCTGCCGAAAAATGGCTTAGAGCTGAAAGTATTCAGCACAATGTGAACTCTTTTGTCGCACTTCATGGGAAGGTGTGACTTGCGCAACTAATGATTGTGTCAATTTTCAATACATTCATACTTTAGTTAAAATTTCCTTGCATTTTGCTGTCGTTTACTAAACGTCAGGGGTCTTGATCAAGAGAACTGGGATGGCCCAAAACAAAACTGAAGTATTACCGCTATTTAAGGACCGCACATGTAATAACAAATCTGAGCATATTATTTACTGACTACACGCTAGTACCGGAAACAAAACTCGTGTTACTGAACAATCCGCACTTGAATATCCACAATGAAGGGCACTGCACCCACATGCTTTTGTCCAAAGTAAAATTCAATTACAGCCAATATGTGTATGGTTGGCAAACACACGTGTTCAATTTTTGCTTCCTGTTTAACGGCGGTTCGTGTTTCCGAGTCTCAAAAAAATTCATCCAACGGATTCCATCCAAAAATAGAAATGGTGTATTAGAAAATAAATTAATCTATTTGTACCAACAGTGCTCATGAACGTAAAAAAGTAGCGATTTTCGCCAGGCAGTATCCTAAACAATCAAAAACAAACCATAAATTTAGCACGGACATTTGAAACTGAAGAACATTTCCGTACTTGATAATGTGTTTTACTTTGGGGTATTCCGAAAATGAGCAATCATGGCCTGACAAATTACTGGTCTTTACCATCCTAAGGTGATAGAAACATTCGTTCATCTCGAAATAAGGTGGTGAAAGCAAATCCAACTAAAAGTGGTCAGTTGCACATCTTTCCCAAAGTTTCCAGCCAGAACTCTTGCCTTTGTCGGTTGGAAGTGGAACTGCTTCTGGCATTGTTGCGAGCGCCAGAAGACAAAGTCCAACATGGTCTAACGCATAAGCTTTTTGGTCTGTACAAGGTGTTGTACTGATAAATAGAGTTAAACTGATAACCTTTGGTTACATAAATCCATGCTGCAAAATTGTGCTTACATAGTCGAAAATGTCCACGGTATCGGAATTGTGATATGATCCACTTGAGAATTGACAGTAAAATCTAGCGTAGTGCGTGACTGTTGTTCACACTTCGTGATATTACGTAACTACAGGCCAGAATGAAAGCGGAATTACATAATGACGCGTTTGCAACCAGACTATAATTTTCTACTCAAACCGGAATTTGTCTGGTAGATAAAAATCCGAACTCGGAAACAAAACGAAAGTTATACCTAAATTTCTGACTGCATCTGCAGAAAAATCGAAATCACTGCAATGAATTGAATTTATTGTATTAGACTTTACGATAAAAAAGCAGATCACATCGAGACTATCGTTGGACTATTTGCTGGTTTTTGCGCACGCTCGCACCAAGGCGCAATGAGCTGACTTGAGAATAACGAGACAGTACACATCATTCGGATGTTGTTCGAATGTTTTAATGTGTTGAGAGCTGTGTGACACAGTCATTTCTATGTACGTGTATTTCATAAGAAAGCAGCAATTAGTCAGGTCTATTTGTGAATTCGCAATAGAATCTTGACAGATCAACGGGTGCCAAATGAAATGACATCAAATGTTGTGATAAGTGTTTTGAGAAAAAGCGGTACCAAAGATTTAAAATAGAGTCAAACTTCATCGTGGCTAATGTCCGTCAAATGAAGTATGTATCTTTCATTTTCATAGCATTCGAATAACAAACCTCTTTAACCGTGCTCTCGTTGGTTTCGCACCCTCTTCTCCTAACGAATATTACAAATGAGTTAATAATTTTGGATATTGGTAGAACTTTTGTATGACTGAAAATTCAGGTTAATGCGATACAAAGAGATGTCCTAGACAGGACATCCCTGCTGTCTAACTACTTGTAATTTCCTCACAAATACATTGCCAGCGCGTTTGTTGTCGACCATATCTTGGCAACCGAGATCCATAAAAATTGCGTGAGATTTAACAAAAACTCAACCACCAACCGGTATGTGAGCAAATGTGCGTGTGGTCCACGTGGAACCTGTTGGATTTGCTTTTGACTTCCACTGAGACCATAGCAATAAAAACAACATGCGGGACAAGCGGAGTTGTACGAAAGTGCAAGACGGGAAACTGGAAAGTCTCCATGGATCTATTACTGGTTGGAAAATAGCAAGAACTAATAGCAGTTTGTAGATAACCCAGCCGTTCGCTTGGTGGAGACCAAAAACACGCGGTAAAATGTAACGGTGAGTGCATAAACCAAAAAGAAATCTATCCTGTCAGACATGTAACTTTTGCGAGATATACTTCCTGAGGAATGAAGATAACCACTTACAAAAAATCAAGCAAGGAGATTATCGACTTGGACAATCCATCCATTTAATATAAATAATTCTTCTTGAGCAATATTTCACAATTAGGTTGGATATCAGTAATCGATAATTCCCAACCAAAGAAACTACGAAAATGTGAGCAACGGATTTTGGCCGGAAGATTAAATCCTGCGAGGATTTCAATGAAGTAAACTGGACTCTGAAAGATTCTCTAAATATATGCATGGGCCAGAGTCAATTTTAATAGGTGTTTTCTCGATAACATGTAGTTTTCGATCACAAAAATTCTACGGATACTTACCGTCCCGTGGTCTGCAAATTCGCGACAAGGCGCTTCATATCATTAAATGTTAGTCCCCAGTAATCCGTTCGGACCCAGCCCAGAAAACTTGCCAGAAATGATACTCTTCCATAAGTCGATCCCCTCGGGTTCGAATTCTATTCTTGATGAAATACCTGTGTGCTGTTTTTCATGCAATAGAACTTTGTCTGCCGGTATTGCATGAAACATCACCTACATATGTTTGAATAAACAAGTATATGCGTTCATATATTCTGCTATGAATCTGCTATCATCTGGTAATCACCTCCAGCTTTGTCATGAAGCTGTTCCAAGTTTTGTGAAGAAAAAGTTTAAACCAAACATTTGTCCAAAACGATTTAGTAGTATGTATAACAGTCTACTTGTGAAGATTTTAAAGCCAATTAGTTCCGTTTCTTGTAAACAAAAGTGAGCATTTCAGCGGTAAAACAAACTTTTAATCAAAGCCTTAACAACGTCGACATTTTCATTTAGGGAAGTGTGACCCGCGGCAATACGGTTCAACAGTACTCGACCTAAGCCAAGACACAGGGGGCCTGTTTGTGAAATTTCACTGCCAAGGATGTAGCGTATGCAAAATGATCTAGTTCTGTGGTCAGAGATGCACCTGCAGAGGTCATCGTGTTTACTGCGGGCGTGATCTTCAACAACCTTTGAAGCAAGTTTTCCACAAGCACAAAATGCAAAGCACATGTGTCTTGATCAAATCGCTGGACGGGCCTGAAAATTTCGATTAATTAAATGACCATTTTAACATCTTTGCAGCACGAGCCAAAGGATAACAGAACGAATGAGTATGACTGATAAGAAGTACCGAGAAACAAAAGCAAAAACAACATCAGATTTAAAGCAGAACTGTCCGACATTTCAAGGCTTGAAAGGAAAGACACCGCTGTTTGAACAGATGGTCGACATCATGGGAAAAGAGTCAAATGTCGGAGGAAGGAGGAGTAGCAAGGAACTTGACTAAAAAGATTCGGAGGAAAATATTACAGAGAACGTTAGGGTCTTCAATAAAAGCAAACTAACAAGGAGACAGTTTATTCGGAACGACAGGATGAGTTGATCGAAAGTTCAGGTGATTCTAAAAATTTTGCAACGTTTTGAAGGAACCATGATATTTTTTCTAGTACATCACCAGCTGATAAGGGGATGGCATAGAGGTGCGTCGCCAGCGTACTTGCTCACAGAACCAGGAAAACCACCATGGGATCAAACATAGGAGTGTAAAAAGAAAGGAAGACAGGGCAGCACTATGACGATAATCGGAATTATTAGTTTTCCTCCAAGTTAGGTACTAAGATTCGTCTATTAAAATAGTCAGTAATCCAAGCAGTTCAGTGAGTTAGACATAAGAATGAGTGATATGGGGGGGTAGGATTGACTTAAGGACAATCAAAGTGTGAGACTAAAGAAGAAAGCCACTTCTAACTTGTTCCGAGGATTGTTTTATTGTCTTGTTAACATAATGCACTACAAGGGATATCGTATTAAGCGTGCGCCATTCAAGGTTCATATCAAACTGGAAGCGGTTTCCAGTGTCCTAGTGCATGCTTCCAGTTTGCCCGGCCGTTTGTTATAACGCCTATAACCCTTTGAGAACGCACAAAATAAATTTTGAAACGGAAATGCACAGACTAAACTTTTTCGGGTGATTAATGGCAAAGTATTCAAAGAAAGTGAAGATACAAATGAATCCGGGGGGAATTTGAGTCGATAAATAGCTGAGCGGCACAATGTTTGTGCGGAACAGGTTGTGGACAAAGCCTTACCTGCTTAGAATTAACAAGTATTTTGATTAAGGCGTGAATGTTTTTTTTCTCACAACAACGACAACAGTGATTGCTGGTAGAGATTTCAACAATGTCTTTGAGGGCAAGTTTTCGATTGACTGGGCAGGAGTAGGAAAATATACCGTCGGTCAAACAGGTGGTAAGCTTAAGTCTACGATTATCAGGAGAGAGAGCACGAAATACCTGGAGTTTTCCAAGTCGTCTACAAGTCATTTCTCGTAAAGTGAATTCACGAACCTTTCACGGCAAGACACCATTTAATGTCGCAAGTAGAGCACACTTAAAATTTAATTTCCTGGACTGTCACTTCATTGGAAATGATCTGTTTGCATTCGGGTTGTCAGACGGGAACCCGAAATGATGACCCATTTTATCGATAATTTGGAGAACTACTCGACCGTTCATCGGTAAAGGTAATTTAGAGTAATAAAAATGCGGCGACTTGTGCAATAATTATTTGCTTTAAATACCAGCCAACCATTAGTTAACTCCTACCGCGGTGAATTGTTGATGAGAGTTATGGGTGACTATTTATAAGGCCAATTCATTTATTTTATGATTTCATTTCGCTGACTCGCTTATGTTGCTGATTGGCTCAGACAATCGATTATGATCACTCGGTAGAATAAATTTGAAAGTAATGATATGCTATTGTAGGAATGACTGCGAGGTTTTACTTGATGTGACGGATTTTTAGGCTGTTGAATGCGCCTCAGATACCTCAATTTATAGTTTCTTTCCACCAACTGAGCAGTCAAAGTAAAAATGCGCACAAACAGATTAATTCCTGCCTTAGATCAAGCATCCTCGTTCGATTAAAATAGATAACATTTGCGGATACAAGATCTCACCATTAAAATTGAATTTACGTTCCCAAAACGGAGATGCACCTTCACATCTGCTACACCTTTGGAAATATTTGGCACCCGAAACGGAGAAGCATTTGTTACCGCACGCACGTAAACTCTACAAGTGTCTGATCGAGCAACGGGATCCCAAGTCGCTGGAAAAATCGTTGAATGCACACACAAAAACAAAAGCACCGATTTGGCAAACGTGTGTAATTCGGAAATCAGACTGATGTGAATTATGTTTAGTAAAAGCCATAAGTACACAGTTGAAACAATTCAACTCATCGGTTTTTAGTAAAACACAAATTTTTGCTAAATGTTTCATGCGAATCATTTTGCAATTCAAATAATATGGAGAGCTGTTCAGAATAAAATTCAACGATTTCGTGCTTATACAATAAGTTTGAAGGTCTCCGGATGGCGAAATAATTTCTCAGTCTTTTCCAAACTACTGAATTTGATCGCACACACCGATGCAAAACAATCACAAACGGTTGGATACACTTAAAAATGATGGACGTGGACTAAAAATACCCTGAAGAAAATAGTATTTCGTGGTTATTTTTGTAGTCATAATGATAAAACCCTTACCCATACTGTAACCAAGCTAATAAGCAGTCAATCGCTCTAGTTTCCTATTCCAGGGGTAGACAAGTTGCAGGCATTACATCTCACTGTTTTAAGTGCTTACTGCGGTAGCTCTGGTTATCGCGAATTCGAAGGTTATATTCAGGCTGTTTTTAACAGATGTTCAATTTTTATCAGTTTTCACATATTCGAATATGTTGTATTTGGGAAATATCTTTTTGCACAAGATGCCGTACTCAATTGTATGGAACATTTTGCGTGCCAGAAAATTCAGCTGTTATTGCCAGATCAATAGACGAACGCAGTTATCAGAGGATTTGTTTTCCATCAATGCTCCGTTTTGTGTTTTCCTTTTTGGAGTTCTATGTCGTTTCTCTCCACTCCAATCGGTGCTGGGGATGCTTGGTTTGTGGTTCTTTACCAGTGCTCAAAAGTCTATCGGAAACACAATTTCAAACAGACACAAGCAATAATTTTGTGGCATATTTTTGTAGAATAAGTAATAAATTTATTCCTACAAAGCATGATTCGTATATACGGGTTGTGCATACCACTGAGCGATAAATTCGCTGTCCTGTGGACCCAGGGGAGGTGGTGTTTATCTTTTCTGATGGAATAACAGGATGTAGGCAGGCGGCCGTCAACTTCATCAACCAAATCGTTTACGAGAACAGTACGAAGAAGTATTTCTGTTTACAGGACCGTCATCTCGCTTACTCAGTGTTCCTAAAGCGACCTGAGGCTTAAACATCATTAATTCCCCGTTGTAAGATGGTAGGAAAAAATAAAACTCATTCTGTATGTTTTTTGCTGAATAGTGATCAGAACCATGTGACCCTTTATATTTTTCATCTTTGTACGTCTGAAAAACCAGTTCCAGTTACGTTGCAGTATTGATCATTTGAAACGAGGAACTCACAGGGAGCAACTAATTGTTTCTGGACAGTCGAACAATAAAGCATGCGACCCTAATTCGTTTCCTCTGAAAGCACACAGCCTGAGAATGCGTAGCTGAGCTCCATACAGGGCCTTCAAATAAATCTTTTTCACCCAGCCATTAGTGGTTCATAAACTTAGAGAGAATATCAGTGCTTCACCCGGGTGGGTATTGGGATGGGAAGCTGTGTTCAAAGTTCTACGTTAATGACTACATAAAATTGTGTCACGAAAATGCCGACCGTTTTCGCAGTTCTATGCAGTAGGAAAAAGGCCCCAAAAAGGCGAAAATTGCATGGTCAAAGGAAAAGACTACCATCATTTTAGCTCACATGTTGCGCCAGTATACGGATATCATCGGAGCGATCAAGCAGACATGGCGAAATATTATGAACAAATGATCAGTTATTTTGTTTACTAAATTGGTAACGTACATTGGGTTGGAGGAAGCCCACCGTATTCACAATCAAGCATGTCTGTTAGTTTCATCAAAATGTTTCCCGGTTTTTCAAACAAAATATTTACATCAAGCAGCTACATTTCATAAACAAGACACAACTATGGGACTAAGTAAACTCTAAAGTTCAGAGGCGGTGTCACTACATGGGACGTCCATCAACTGACACTGGTTTTTATTTTTCCGCTGCATGTTTATTTGATCATCGACGAACCGGTTTCCGTTCTTTAATCCATCGGTTACCATCAGGCCAAGGTTGCTTTTATCAGCCGAATTCAGACAATTTTGAAAATACAGCAATTATTTCCTTAAACTGCAAGCTATGTACCCTATTGATTTTGTCAGATCTCAGTGCATACTCATTCTACGCCGGTTCAATGATCCGTTTTAACAATCTGATTCTCGTAATCTGTTCAGGTCACTCCTCTATCCCGAGTTGTCCATCAAAATCGAAGGGAACAACGGGATGCACACAAACTAGCAGTTCGAAAAGCCGGAGTCACCCAAAGCTCGGGTCATATTGTTATGACAGAATCATATGCAAATTTGATACGGGCATGTTTATATACTGCGTGGACTGATTGAGTTCGACCGATGCGCCTATTCCTTGTTGCCGGAAGATTAATAACAACAAAGAACCATTTTATGTAAAGATACGGAGTCATTTAATGCATTTTCGTCTGCTGATTGTCAACATTGCTGCTCAAAATATGGAAATCCAGATAGCTATGCGCTGTAAGGAAACAGAATTTAAATCTGAAGTAATGTGCCAAGGAAACGTTTGATAACCATCTGAAGACGTGAGTTCAAGTTGCACGAATCTATGCTTACATCAATACCATATGGCTTTCATCAAGGTCAAACTATAAGGAATAAAAATTTTTTGCGAATGAAGACGTACCTACTAGTCAAAACTAATTGTATTTCACCGTGCATCATCTGCTTCCTAGTTTAGGCGGACTCAAATTTAACACATTACACTAACCATAAAAAGTAAGCAGATGCTTCGCGCCTTCGTGATTTAAGCTGGTAACCATTGATATTTAGGTGGAATGTCCATTACCCTCGCAGTTCAGCCGGTAAAGCGCACGCTGTACAACGGCGTAGATTTGTCCATGCGTGGTATGGAATCCCGCCAAAGTGGAGTGCTTCTCATTATCTGGTCAATTCTACACTTTTTAATATCTGCTAAATATAATATCCGAGTCCGTTACCATTGGTTCTAGATTTCATCACAGTAAGATAATGATGAGCGCTTCCATACTATTTGGTCCTGAAAATGCAGATGAAACTTTTGTCAGATTTTTGTACACCTGCAGCCACGTAAGGTGCACTGTGTTGTCCTTCTCCGACCAAAGACGTTTCTTACAAAAGTGTGAAGGCGGATCCACTGCAACCCATTTTCATTCACTACTTCAGGATGGGAAAAAGCTCTACATTTTCAAAACGTTGTTTATGAGCCATTACCAACAGTTTATTTTCCGATTTTGAAAACCGCATGAAAATCTATCGCAATCAGTCATGATAAAATCTTGGTTTTGATAGTTTTAGTAAGTACGAGCATCAGTGTAATCTTTGAACAGTTACCACTGGTAAATTATTGGAACTAAGGAGGAATGTTTGCTTGCTTGTGGAAGCGTTTGCGCATCCGTATCCACATCTGTTAAACAGAAAAACGATGAAATTCCAAGAATCCAAGATCAACGAATTTGAGTGCATTTCAAAATAATAACACTCATGCTTGCACGGGAAAATTGGTTCGGCTGTAAAGCCCGAGATCGCTAGTTCAAATTTGATCCCGTTGATTATTGTCGCCCTCCACTACGAGATTGGATTAACTGAGGGATTTAAAAAATCTAAATTCTTATTGTTACAGGTATTCAAATTAATTTTATATCAAAAAAACAAACTCCCTTCCTTACATTATTCATTTTGTTTGTTTTTACACACATCTGTTTGAACCTTTGAAATCTGCCAATCTTACCGGGACCCGGTGCTCTACACCAGATATTAATCCCATTTGGGGAGCCAGGTTCAACATATGAACCCGGGAACGATTTTATTCGCCAACAGAACGTCGGACTGGCATTACAGCCTTTTTGGTTGATGCCAATAACTGAATTTAAAAACGCTAAAAACATGCCATATTTAACTAATCTGGACACGAATGAGCAAAAACAGATAATCGATACAGCGTTTCGAGAACTAGACATATAATTTTCAACAAACGTAACAGCAGGTTACCGTCGAACAAATCTGTTTGGTGTTTGGCCTCCTTAAAGACAACTCGTTTTTAGTTCATCAATGCAGAACGGCACTCCTGTATGCACACAATAACAAATTTAACAAAGACGTCTTATAAGATAGAAATTTTAGCTTATTTTGTTAAACTCGGGTCTATTTCTCAGGTACCGCGCACACATCCATTGGAAGCAGCAGTTTAGGTGGAGAAAAACGGATTTGATTGAATCAACAATTGCAACTGGTTACAGCAAATGTTTTTTTTCATCCGAAGCCCAATGTCGGAAAGTTGACAATTGCTTCTTTTGCTCTCCGAGGTCGATTTTGTCCGGTCCGAAAAAATGGAGCGAACAAAGTTTGATAACGGATGTACACTTGCCAGTACCGTCGTATTTTGTTTTTTTTTTTGATTAACTTTTGACGAATACATAGCTGACGTTTCATTTTGAGTGTGAATGTATTTTTTCACATTTTGTCTTTAGGCGGAACGAAAATGTGAAATGGTTTTAACCACTGGCTACAAAATGAAAATGATATTCCGCCCGGACGGTTCTGTTTCGCACATTCGTCAACTGAATCATAATCAATAAAGCCAGTCTGTTTGAGGTGAAACCAGTCTCATATAACACACACTAATTTATTTGAAAGTTTTAAAATATTTCATATTATTTGAACATAACTAAGACCAGTGACTACAGTCTCAATCATTGACACTCAGCAGTGTGCGATTAACTCATTGCTATAGGAATTGATTTTATGGGTTTTCCAGATTTACCCCAGTTTGTCTTAGAAAATCACAGTCTACCAACCGATGGACGTGCATACAATCACTGACAGATTACTTTAGCTATGTACTGATTTCATTTTTGTTTATAAGGCATATCATTGTTTTCTATTTTCTGGGATATTCGCATTCCAGTTTACAGGGGAACAAATTGATATATATATATATATATATATATATAAACATAAGATACCAGCGAATACAGCTGCCAGAGAAACGTTCATCGTGGTTTATTGAGCGACGAATGTATCAAATGCTAGCAAAAGTGAGTCCGAATTCCTATCAATAATCTTTCTTTCGATAACAGAAATTCAGCTATTTCTCAAGTTTTTGCCTGTGCCGTTCATCGAATGAATTACAGTGTTACCTTTTTCCGTAGGTGCACCTTCACCGTGGAATTTAGTATTCAGTGCCCCATATTTGGTGATCCATTGTAACAATGAACAGTATTCCTAACGCACTAGACACTATACTATTGTGTCATGTCACGCAAGCAAATCGTCCTCTTGTCGAAATCAAAATGAAAAAAGAACCCGATCTGCTGAAACGTTTACATTCTGCGCCACTCTACTGGAAGAGAAAATAGAAAACGTTTTTGAAAATACCTTACTGGCACCGAATTAAGACTGAACTTCAAAAGTTTAATTTTATTCAAACATGACTATTTACGGTTCAGCGGTGAAAAGCGCTTAGATTGATAGCAACACTGTCAGTCATTCTAATTGGTCGATCAGCGATAAATAAACGTTAATGAAATCGGACATCAGTTACTCTAGCCGGAACCAGTCAGTTATCGAATAAGCAAACCAAGGTCACTGAAAGGCAATTACGCAATCCGACCGGGGGAAGTGGCGAAGTTAAGTTTACCGACATTTAAAAATGAAATGTCAGCAAAAATGACCAATAATGCCAGAAACTGAGTTATGTAGTGATCAACTGTTAGCATAAAACTGGGCTCTTTGATAATAAGTAGGAATAGCAAAGCCTTCGGTCTAGAACCGGGAAAAGAAATATGAACAGATGACTACACGCGGGTGCCTCATGTCTTAGTCAATATGTTAAATAAGTGGACTGAATCTTCCTCTAAATGTGTCAAGGGATTTCATCCGAGCAATACTGAGATATTGCTAAGTCTTGGACTACCCTTGACTTCTTTAGTCTCAGGGTCCCGTCACCACTGATTGCCATGCTATGGTGTACTATAGCATAAACGAGTACCATCAGGCCAGTAGTCTTGTTCCTGTTTTCAAAATCTAATAACATTGACACACTTTTAGCTCAAAGGTTATTTAGTTAAAAGAGTTCCGGTTTCTTTCGCGCAACTCACGCGATTAGTTTTGTTTTCACCTATCCGGTTATGAGATTCGGATAACAAATGAGCTGCAAAACAATAATCAAATGCTAGATCTTCTTCTCTTGCAGATCATCGCTGGTGAATTAAGGACAAATTGTATTTCTCCCCTGAAGGTGAACGTGTAAAATTTGGTTTCCAAATTTCGCTAGCTTGGGAAAAATAATGTCTGAATGAGGTGATCTACTTATTCGGGAAAGAACAACTTTTCTCGTCTGTTATGCGAATAAAACCGATGGGAGGCAGTGAAGATTATCCTCTGATAATATTGTTAGGGTTCGAGCAATTATTAAATATAAGAAAGCATCAGCAAACATTATGAAATAATTTACCGATTTCTCTTGTTACATCTATCATGAGACCAATTAGGTAATAGTCACCTAGGTTGCCAAGATAAACTGGTCCGAACTGGGAAAATAAAACTTTACTGGAACGCTTTTGAAAGGGTCCTAAGTTTATTCTAGTTTGCTTTAATGAACATTGAAATGAATAAGTGGGAGCTTTACGTTAACCGGAGCCTAGCAGTTGTGGCTGGTTATGAACAGGAAATATTTCTTTCTGGGAGGTTCACAGTTCACCCTGTTACAACAGCATTTTAAAATATGCGCGGCTATCATTTACGTAATACTAAACGAATAAACTGTGCTGAGTCAATGTACTGCATGGATGACATTAATCTCATCCGAACGTGACCGCTTGCATCAAATCGTTGCGAATAAATCTCCTTTCATTCTCCTTGGCGGGCTCGTAATTCTTCAAAGATGAGACATGCAATTGATGGCTAATATGGGATACCGACTAAATATCTGGCTTTTTTGCATGAAGTTCGACCGTACCTGAGTATGCGCACCGGGAGACTAATCAGCATGTAATTGTGAGTGCGGAAAGCAGTGAACAGGTTTCGTCTTCGGTGAGAATAGTCAGGAACACGCAATTTGTGCCGAAGACTAATAAATTGGTATATTTTTAGTAAATGAAGCCGAAAAGAAGCGGTCCACGAGAATATTCTGAAACAAATATAAATATTCGTTTAGCAAATAATTAAAAATGGCCTCTGATGGACGAGAGTTTGCTATTAGCACTAGATTCAGTGAGATGCACGAAAATTCTAAATGTCGGAGACTCCGGAATGGCACTGGAACTATGGACGATTATTTCATTAATTGCGTGGTCATTTCCCTTTGATAGCTGTTTTTGAAGAGAAGCGAATTCTGCCGAAACCACTAGGTTTTTCACAATATTCATCTTCGGTCTTGCAAAAGAACTAGAATTTACTCACCAGCACACGGGCGATTTGTAGGAAAAGCGACTAACGTGCAAATGGATGGGAACACTCTGTCTCAACTTACTAAATCGTGCTCAAGAACGAAAATTTTCGTGATCTTTATGGGTCACATTTGGGCCTCTTTGACGTACGATATTCTGGGGCAACAATCTCCGGCCTTTGATTTTTGCGGAATAAAATATACCTAAGTCCATTTATGAGACTTAATCTCTCAACCTCATCTGCGACACACCAACACCACTAGGCTTTGAAGGCCACTTCAACGCTCACTTTGCTCGAAAGTTGCATCATGAAATTGACAACTAGAAGTCTGAGATAACAATGATTTAGAGGTTACCATATCAGTTGACATATTTTCCCAAAAGTATCCACCAAACAGCTGAGAAAAAAAATTTACTTTGTACGAGAAATTTCAACGAAATCCAAAGATAAAGTCGTCGAATGACGTTGGATGTCGACTTGCAAACCAACAAGTAGAAATCCCGCTGCAGACAGTGCGTAGTGAACACACATGGAAGGGTTTTGTTGAATTAACTGCGTAGAAACTATTACGAGACATGAGCGCCTAGACATTCCCTTTTTATAATTCTCCGGTTTGCAACTGTACCTTGTTCCGGTGGAACATTTGAAGCCTTCTGACTAAATTTTGCACTACTCTCATTCAGTTCAATACTCTTTATTTGTGCGGTAAAGAACCAACAAAGGGTCCGAGTAAATGACCAAAGGAATCCAGAGTAAGCTGTTTCATCATTCTTCTTTGCTCAGACTAGTTAGGAATTACTTTGGACTGATTGATAGTTCCATCTGACTGGTTCACTATGATGCCATAGTTCTAGACGGTGAAACTAACTTATCTTACACAGGGGTAGTTTGCACAAGCAATCTTAGGTGCATTGATTGTTTAAGTATTACCGCACGATTTGCGAACAAGCGCACGGTTTCCAGAAGATTTTGAATCAACTTGAGAAACAGTTTATCGCATTCATTTTATTCAAAGAAGCATTGATTCACATATCGGTAAATCTTCCTAATAAATTAAATCGCAAAAGTGATAAAAGGCATCTCCCCTTATACAACTGGAGTAGTGCTCTTTTTAACCTTCCGGAGATAATTTCCTCACTGGGAACTTCCTGCAGTTGGATTCCACGGTGTTGTGAAAAACCGCGATAGTTTGCATCAATCTTAACTATTGTTCGGGATTGACTTGACCAGGCTAATTGAAGGACTGCCAAAAGCAATTGGAATACCTCAGTCAACAAGTTTAATGAACTGAAGCCACCAGAACCATGGGCCCAGGTGTATCTGCACTAGTCCAATTTGTCGTCCATCGTGTGCTAAAGTGTAGTGCAATATGTCCAGACGAGATTCAACAAGGGTTGTTTGTGTATACATGCATATTCGCTAGAAAATGAAATCAGTATTCTGTCGTTAGAGTACAGAACATACCGGCAGTTGTGATCAACTTGCTCGGCCATTTCGGAGTGAGGTTGGTGTCCTGCCAGGTCTGTTCGGATTCCGATGCATCACGTGAACGCAACATAAATATTAATAACATTTTCGGCAAACTTCAAAAGCACATTGCATGTGTGGATATATTGGCCTTAATAATCGATCCCGCCTTTGCTAAGTTGTAGATGTGCGGCTGACGTTGAGAACTAAGAAAATGGGCGAATGAAGTGTATCTGTTCAAAGGTGGTTGAAACGCAGCTAAACGGCTCGTAGTTAAACACGATTTGCACAGCGGTGTAACAACAACAATGTTACGCAATCGCTCGCTTCAAGATTAGTTCGTTTGCTGCAGGTTTATCTTGGAGGTGAGGCGAATTTCGCCAATTGTTCTGTGAACGAACAAAGATAGAACAGTTCCAAAATCGTTCTATTTCTTAGTGATTCAAAATGGAATCAGCAATCCAACGATGTTGTCGCGGAATGGACGACGGTTCGGGATATTATGTGAGTTTGCACACGAGCAGCCGGTGGCCAAAGAAGAAAAATTAGACTGGTCTTTTAAAATTGAATTAATTCTCAGTGATACTTTTGGGTTTTGGCAAACCAAGTTTGCAAACATATGAATCTTGTTCAAAAGGTCTCTCAAACAGCAACTTAGAGATCACCTTCGCAACAAGAAATAACATTCAAATGACAACCACATTCAGACAAGAACGGAAATAGGGGAAAAGAAACAGTCCATTTTCGCCCTCACATAGTGTCACTAGAGCACTGGGAGCGAACGATAAGGAGGAGCATTGAACATTCTAAACTTAACTGCGACCACTAGTTTCTGTTCACTGAATACTGGACTAGGGTAATGTGGTGTTATTGATCAGCACACAACAGCATTTCACGAAGTCGAACGCAAAAGATCCGTCCATGAACATTGTTTTGCAAAACACTGCTAATCTCAGTCCCAGTGGGGCGCGGGCTGTTCTAATTGAATTTGTCTGCCGCGATAAGATGACCATTGGTGATTCTCAGCAGAATGTCATCGGAAAATTTTACTTTCATCCGTGTGACAGCAACACATTGCGTGGAATCTTGACCTTTACCCGCATCCCTCTGCATGCCCCTCGTAATAGGACAGTAATTTCTAGTCTGTCTGTCTTGGAAAAAGTGCTCTGCACCAAGCCACAAACTTCGGTCAGTCCGCTACTGGAAATTCAGAGGTAGTTATTACAAACGGTATTAGAATTTCTGGATAAAGAATAAAAAAGGGTTTTCTCAAGCGGTTCCTGAAGATACTTAAATGCACTAAGAATGATATCTATTCACATGGTTACTCATTGTAACCAAGTCAACTGACGCAAAAAGACTTCTTATGTTTCACTGATTATGTTCCAATCGAGACTTGGTAACTCCGTCGTGTGTGAGTGAAATGCATGAACGTCCAATCAAACAGAATGGTCACTTTGAAATACCAATAATATTTCAAAAAAATGCACCAATCTGACAGAAAATGGTAGTTCTACGTACCTTTAAAGGATAACAATTTTATTTTTTTACCCCCAGTTTCTAATCGCTCAAACGCTTTTGGCTGATAATGGTTAAACCCAAATCACTAATGCCCCTAGGTTTTACACGGATGGCAAAAGCTATTCTTTCTCACATCTGGTTATTCTATTATCAACAAAAGTCATGATTAAATTAAAAAGATCAATGTTAGGCAATTTTCACGTAATAATCACAGATCCTTCTTCAGGCCAAAGGAACAGTTGCCGAGAACAAATTAGAATAGTTGGTTCCTTTTCATTTTATTGTAGTATATTTCATTGTCTTGTACTGGTAGTTTGCATATACAGGTGTCCACATTTCAGTCAAAAAGAGCACATTCATCATCTCATCGGAAAATGGACAGTGGGAAGAAAAAAGAAAATAATGGAGCATTGAATGTCATTAGTGTTTGTGCCGGAAATATGCGTCCTTTTCGACAGTAGAAAGCATACGGTGGCACGAGACCCATGCATATGCTTATTTGGAATAAATAGCATCGCTTTGTTAGAGAGTGACATGAGTTTTCGGAATTCATTCAAATTTATTTTAGACAAAGCACGTCGCACGGAAATTGCAAAACGGTTGGTTTTCACAGTTAATCTGATTGGAAGTTGGAAACTTATGGGTATACGGTTGTGTTAGGCGTGGCATTTAGGATATTCGATTGAACATCATATTGTCTTGAAGGGGAGGCAAATTCCATTTCCCAAAATTAGTAATATAGGTGCACATATGCAGAAATCGTTGATAATGATGAACTCTAAGTTACTCTGAAAATAAACCGATAGCCATAAAATCCGTTGAGTTATATTCTGTTAATTTCGTGAATTCACACAAAGTCACCTACCCCTCTACCTGGTTATGCATTGCGTGATAGCGACGTGACCTTGGTTGCCAAGTTGCACTTATCTAAAAATAAAATGTAGGATTCGATATACAAGTCTCGCGAACTCGAAAATAGCATTCTTAGTTTCTACTCATGCAATCTGAGTACATCAAATTTCGTTAACGAGTTTCCTTCTTTGGAAAACTCTATGCATTTTTAGGCTTCCGAAAGTGTCCAGTGAAACATCGTAAGCTGATACTACGCACTGCAATTTAGCGTGTTTTGCAGTCATATTCAGCTGTTGATTGTATGAATTTAATTTCTAAAAATGCCCTTAGAATCACAGTGGATCTTGAAGTCAAAACCACTTGAGGTTCAATAGAGGCAGGAGACCAGATGGAAGTTAAATGAAGAGTTCGTATTTACTTAAAAGCAGAAAAATAATATCAACCTGTGAGGGTTTAGGTAGTGTCTAAAGTGTCAGATCACACAACCTCGTCACCGATATGATAACACATGGTATAAGACTAGCGAAAATATCTTGTACAGACAAAGCATTTATCAACGTGGAACAGCAGCATTTTAGTTAGATCAAAACAATTGACGATTTTGTTGTTTTTCCTTATCAAGTGAGAGTATTTGACCGGCGTTTCGAAAACTTTTTCCCAAATTGGGTTGAAACCACTTAAAACCCTTAAGGTTTCGGCGAATTTGTGGAAAGCAACAAATAGTGAACAAAGAAATGGTGTCGATTATCCCAGCAAAAGTGCACATCATTAGATATTTCCCATGGAAGGTACCTACAGATATCTTTGAATGACGGAGCACGAAAATTTTGTTTCACCATCAAATGCGCTGGTTTTCTCGCAGTAGAAGCTGTCTTTAATGTCACATAGGTACAACAGCTGAATGTGCGACGCCTAACAACGATAAGCGGTCCAACAAAGTGATGTTAAGCATGTCCGACAATATCCGAGACGGCTGAGCCAAGCCGAGAATGCATTTGCTCTTCTGCTATTGAATTATTTGAAGTTGA
Source organism: Fasciolopsis buskii (assembly GCA_008360955.1). NCBI lineage: Eukaryota > Metazoa > Platyhelminthes > Trematoda > Plagiorchiida > Fasciolidae > Fasciolopsis > Fasciolopsis buskii. The sequence continues at coordinate 511,806 of LUCM01001834.1, forward strand.
TACTTCTTATTTATTTCTTTGTGCTTCCTTTGTGAGGTTTTTCTCATCCTTCTGGTCATTTTATTGACAACCTCAAACTGTACCATAATTAAAATAAACAAGTTTGGCCATAGGGCCAGGTTTATTTGCCAATCACACTACAGCCTGGACCTTGAGAACGTCCAAACCACATTTTGTCTTTAGCGGCGGAAAATAAATTCGCTGCCAAATACCAAATAAGTAATGCATCATTGAATAGAAAGATGGCTGAATAGTGAATTCAGTGGACGGTAGGTAAAAAAGACTAACAAACGAAGGCGCGATCAAGTATGACCAGTTTAGACGGCCGTACAACGTTGTGTACCCGGTGTGCTTTAACAATATTTGGTTCTGTCTAATGCTGGCATAATGAGGGTGATTATCTGGAGATTTTTTCGTGGTCTGTTCTTACATCAACCGTTCTCGGCTAAGGATAAATAAAGCTTTGCGAAATTGGGCATTACAAGCTCCTAAGTCAGCAATAAACAAGCGCACTGAACTAACAGTAAGATTTTAAAACGTGGCCCTGCTTTGTCAGACTAATTGTTGAATACAACAAATTTTACATGGTTCACTTGATGTGTTCGAGAATTTCATCAGATTGCTTCTGTCCAAACACAGGCTGTTACATATATAGCTTGTAGAAGCAAATATTTCTTGTGCGGTTCCTAGACAAAAGCAGCAGCCGATGGTAGTCGAACTTTTAATGCTATAGGGTCTCCAAGTGACTGTCTTGCATACGACTGATCCGCTCATTGGCCAGTTCCACGCTTCATCAGGATTTTTCCAGTAGCCACTTTTGCATCTTGAGAACTGTTTAGCTCATGCGGTCTTTTAAATCGAAGAATAAAGTAGATGGAACGGACCAACTGGACAATCATAGCAGCGGCTCACAACCAAACACAAACCGACTAGTGTAAACCTAGTCTCCGATGTGTTTGAAATGCGTAACCAATTCAGTAAGCAGTTGCATTTTATAAAATATTTTTGTGACTATCCTGTGTTTTCGTAACCAAATGACGTGCGAGTGTAGTGGAGTGGGGGTGTGCATGCGCGATACTAAGTTTCATTGCAAATGATTCCGGGTAATCGGCCAAAACCCTAAAATTTGGTTTTTCGCAAACACGAATCAGTTTCCAATAAGTCAGATTTAAAAGGAATTCCCAGGACAGCGAAATGCTGTTTATCCCAAAATGGGCAATTAGCAGCGGATATTGCTGCTGGAAACAAATAAATCCCTGTTTTGTTGATTGTGATGTGTGCGGGATCACTCGCAGCACACGTGTTCATCCTGTTTAAATTGTGGACAGGTACGCACAACAGAATAGCATACTCTTTATCTTTTAGAATGAAACGAATTTGATAACGGCACTGTAAACTGAATAATTTTAACCTGCTTTACACAGTTAGTTTAGCAGCTATGACGAGGGAAATCAAGTTTGTCATTTATCGACATATGCTAATATGGTACCACACGTGACCTTTTGTTCCCGCAATGCAGATTTGGCTCAGGAATCGATAGAAATTTGACTATTCCAAACCACTAAATGGACTAAAACTTGCTCAGCGGGTAAAGCTGAATGCAAATAATAAATTCGCTTAGGTCGCATTTTTGAAATGGACAAACACAAGCTGTAGGCAGTGACAATATTCTTGTCCATGGGAATATCGACCTCGGTCATTCTTACACAGTTTAGTCTTTTGGTTGCGTGATCAAAAGGAATTTGCGATTTGAGAGAGTGAATCCTTTGTTACATCCCTGATTTATTCGAAGATGAACAAACACCTCTGGTTTTAATGAAACTGATATTTGGTTTGGCATTCGGCTTGGTGAATTGTTTACATAACCATGAGCACAAGTAGTGAGAAATTCAGAGGTAGCCGAAGCTCTAATGGGACCTGAAAATTGATATAGATCATTGGATGACAACTATTAAAAATTTAGCAGACGTTTAATTTTTTCAATTAATTGATACAATCTTTTATTTCATTTGAAGTCTGATAGCAGACATATCGGTTTTGACACACCGAAGGAATGTAAACCGTAGGTTATCTGATGATCATATCGGCAAAGACAATTGAAGCAGAGACGCTTTTAACAACCACCAGATTTTCTCGACGAATGTGGCCTCGTCAAAGGTTTACAGCATCGAATCCTGAGATTGCACAACAAACCAGAACGTCTTATCTGGGTCAGTCGGGTAACCAATGTCAGGCTAGTGTGGCATCTATTTTTGAGTTGTTACCATTTAGGGAAAGATTCGTTCACAGCCGTTTGCTCTTCCCACTGGGCACTCGAGATTTAGTCTTGGTAACGACTGTTCTTAAAAAATATGCTGAAAATGCTGGATGCATTTTAATACAACAAAACAACAAACTTGTCTAAATTTGGTCTCTAATGCTCATAAAATGGTTTTCCAGAGAAATGATGATTTGTTCCGCCACATATGTTGCATTCGCGTTATTTACGAACTCTATTTCAACCAGATTCACAATGACATCTCCCTCTTGAATGATAGTCGCATATATGCCCTTTTTCTAAAGGATCTGTGCTTCTTAAATTTTGTTGATCGCACACGTGCCTTATACAAAATACTCATTCTCACCAAACTGTCCGAGATTTGATAATTTGAAATTAATCATTGAATGTTTACACTAGGGACATTCGGATGATCCAACCAATGGCTAATTCACCCCCACTTACGTTTGCTTTGCCAACCCAAGAGGAATTTATAATGCGAAAGTAGTTTGGACACCGATGATCTCGAAACTGTTATCCATATCGTGTTCATTCTCCAAACGCTTGGCAGCAACCCCTCCTCATATGAGATGAGAACATTTACCGAAGTGCATTTAACCAAATCTCCATCCATTTTCCACAGCACGTATTGCTACTGTCTCATGGTACCCCGCAAGTGAAAATCAATAAGAAGTACTTGAATTAAAAATGTGTTTAAAGTCTTCTAATGAAACCTTTAAACGTTAGGCACATAAGAGAGTATGAATTGTGCTTCGCTTCACATTTAGAAAAAGACTACATATGAACCAATAAATTACCTTTTTCGTACCAACAAAATGCAACCCTTGTAACTAACAGGCACAAATCAAATTTATGTCGTCTGGTAAAAAGTAATCCTAAGAAAATGAAAATCGTTTATTCCAGGGTTTCATCCTTCTTTTACGAGTGGTCTTATGTTTGTCTGAAATGCGCATATGAATTTGCGTGAAGTTTCCGTGTTGCAGCTATCCTATCATAAATTTATCACCTTCAAAGGTCATCTGAGTGAATAACTAGCTGATTCGAATTTTATTTCGAAGCAGGCACCGAATAAGGTCAAGGTTATTAGGATTTCATTCACACACTGAAACTCAACCACACCCTTAGCACATGCAGTGACAGACGTTTTTGCGCCCAAACTCTTATAAATATACGCAGCGCCAATGAAAACTTTAAAATAAAATCTGGTCACATAAGCGGACACATATATGTGTCAATCGAGTTTACAGTTCATTTGATCTATCTGCACGGTTTAAATGTTCCTTTTGTTGTGGCTGAACTGTTTGGCAGTACTTCTCTCTGGAACAGTCGACTGGAAAATTAGACAAGATGAGTCGAAAAGATAATATGTAATAGATTTTGTTGTAAATCAATGATAGCCCGGAATAAACAAAAAACAATAACAGCGTCAACCGTAGTTGGGTAGATTGGTTGGAATAGATTCAATGTATGTTCATTGTTTACCAGTGTACCGCTAAAGAAACGACTGACTGCATAGATCACATAAAGAAATCATGAACATCTGTTGGATTGCCGGCAGATGAACTGAAATGACTCCTATGCACGTGCACGTACAAAACCCAGTTCCAATTTGATGGATGCAGATACCGACAAAAAGATGGTATAACAATGGCATTTCCCTTAGGGCCCACTTTGGCGGATATTTCCGAGGTAAAACTAGAAAACAACTGACAGTCTGAACAAATCAACACAATGACTATACAGGCGATATGTGGACGATATCATTTGCGTATCCATATGCATATTTCCATGTCATTCTACGGGGCTTCAATCAAGCTCATAAGGACATGACATTCACTCTAGAAATGGAATCCCCAGACGGCCTGTCATTCTGTGATGTATTCTTATCACGTCGTCAAAATGGGTCAAATCAAAGACGAGTCTACCACAAAAAAAATTCGAAAGGACAACAAGTATAGTATTCACGTTTTGCACCATCGATTTAAAAAGGAAACAATCCAGCGTGTAACCCAGAGCTGTCATGTTATATAATACAAACGCAGCTGAATATGAAATAGTGAGGATGAAAAAAGTTTCTGCAGAAAGGGTGGCCTGAATTTTTTCGTTGACAGAAATATGAAAATCAACAGAAACAAACCCACTCTTCAAACAGTTAAGAAGAGAGCTGTACATTTATCCGTAACTTTTAGAGGAGACTCCTTAGAAGACAGGTGAAGTAGACGGCTGTAATAGATATTTTGCTGATGAACTACATATCGTGTTTACATCTCGACCAGTTTTTTTGCCAACGAAACGCAAACTGCCCAGTTATTCAACCTCTTACTGTATGTAAAAATTCAATTGCACCTGAGGACACACCATCCGATCTGGCTGAACAAAGGAGCGATAAAAACAAACAAACGGCAATCACCAAACACCTAATAGAATCGGATCATCAAATCAGCAGAGATGGAGCTTTTTGTCGTTTGAGGAAGACCGACGAAGAATGTGAAAGGTCATATCCTGTCCACGGCCGAAACGATTGCTATCCACCTGAATAATCCTCCTTCTTGGGCCCAGAAACAATGCGTGAGATCTCTCAATTTGCCCTAACCATCGGAGCAAGATAGGGTTAGTTAACCATTGACAATTATCAATACATCTATTCACATCGTTCCGAGCTCTAATTGTTTGCTATTACTATTATTTTTCGATCTTCCTAGCCCAATACTTACAAAACGTGCTACATTTAGCCAGTTATGAAGTACCGAAAACGGGCTTGTTTCCCATGGTGTCGTCTAATGACTCACTAGGGAATTTTTAAGCGTTAAAGTTTTTCGTTAAAGCAAGCATCTGGGGCATCGAAAATGCACTTGAACTCATATCATCTCATCAATTACTTCTTTTGATTACATTTTGTTTTACAGGAGCACGCGCCAAATGTAAGTGGACAGAAAATAACTCGAACTGATGCAGCACGGGTAAAGTTTATATTCTCAAAAACTGAAGAACGACTGCCTAGACCTAATTTTTAAAATGACTGTACTAAACATCACAGTAAATCCAATATTGTTGACTACGCCTATCATTGATCCCACCGGAAAGCAGGTTGACTAATATATGATTACCGATCGAAATATTTGAGAACTCTGCGATCTAGTACTTGTCTAATCATAAAATAAAACTGCGACTTGGTTGCGAAAGATTCGCTTTCCCATTAATGGTGTTTATTCATATATTAGCGACTATATATATGTAAAATATACAACTCAGTTTTTACCACTATTTATTTTCGGCAATCGCGGTGCTTCCTATATTCGATAATTACAAACTTCCCGAGGAGCGGAAACCAAACAAGTCAATCATCAGGAAAAACAAAATACCTAGACTTTATGCGGTCTGAATATGGACTGCCGTGGAACTAAGCTAACCTTGATGAATGATACAGACGTATGAGCAAGAGCGCGTGATGCTCGTCAGTTCGTCGTGTTACCCTACTGTGGAGCTAGCGTTACAATTTGGGTGAATAGTCTTTTTAGTGGCGTCTACTCCAACTTTTGGAGAGACCAGGTCACATCAATGCCGTTTGTTTATATTTGAATATAGGATAACATTAATCAAGGAAGCATATGGTTAGTTTAGGTAAGTAGCTGGTAAGTCTGACTTCATTCCTCCCGACTGCTTTGATCCCTTTGACTTGCTAAATCAACTGCATGATCCAAACATGCGGAAGGTTTCGCCAACTCTATTCTCCTCCGTTTTGTCTTATAGAAGGTTAGTTGGCGCGCATCGCCCATATGGATTTTCAACGGATTACGAGCTTCCGAGGATCTCACTACTCATTAAAAATAGCTCTAGTTGTAAACTATTCGTCCAGTGGGAATAATTAAGGATACCTCGTGTGTCATTTCTTGATGACAACGAAAAAAGTGTATTACTTATGGTTTCCTTTGTAAGTGGCTGTATATTTAGACGGAAATTCAAAATTCACTTGAAAATGCATCATAAGTTTTGTGATTATGAACACCAACCAGGCACATGTATCCTGACCTCATCTGCTCTGTAGTTCCTATAAATATTTTTTGCCAGCCGATGCTGACCTTCTATGAATCCCCGCAGTGGCCCATAAATGGACCTCACATTCGTGTACACTTATTCAAACGGGATTTATTTGATCTGAAACCTGGCTATTCCTGAACCAAAAGCATTCAACTGCTTCGGGTTCTGAACAGGTTATTTAAAACTAGCATAGCAACTCGGCAACGGTACATTCTAGTGACATGGTAAAGAACTGCAGCAAACCAGGTTTAGGATTTATTATTGAAACTAAGTAAATGTTAATCAATTGATCTCGTCATGACAATATGATGATCGATAATTTAAAATTATGATAGGTCACATAAAACATTTTCAGTATGATCGATGGTTTTGGGTAGTTTTTTATTCAGACTGAAAACCAAACAATTGATTTTGCTAAAATGTCACGCTGATTTTTTTGATTTGCCCAATATTCATATTTGGTCGTCTCGTTTACCAAGTCAATTTCGTTTTCATATTTTTACACTTACTTGCTGACGAAAAGATTTTTGCAATCACATTCAAACTTGGACGTGCCTAAATAAAGAAAAACGTCGGTCAGGTATATGGTCACATGTGTTGTGACATTAACGTTTCTTTGAACAACATGCTCTAGGCCTCTGAACAGAATTCCATTTGTTCTATGTTGGCCAAAAATCGACGCGCTATCCCAAGTGGTTTTAAAACTCCCAGGTTGGCTAGCAACCATTTAGTACGGATTACTACTACCGTATTAATTGCATCTACCGAGGGAACCCATGAGGTTGCATCTATTAGCTAATTAAAAAAAAGTTTTCAAATATTGTTCGCGCATGAGTCCCGCGAATCCATTTTGTCGTGTAACGCTTATACGATCATTTGTTGATTTGTCCGACGGCTTGTCACTCGGATGTACCTAATTCTTTGTCTGGCATCAGCGATTTTCGGAATTTTATCCTTGATCAAAAGGCGTCTCCATTAACAATGACTATCAGTGATGCTGCTAACAGGCGGCTCGCCTAAAATCATCTGTTCCTGTAGCATAATAAGTCACTTTTTTCGGTGTACCGCTCCGTGACCATCAGGTTGAAAAAGTTTGATCACTATGTTTTTTTTTCCTTGGCAAGTATTGCTGCAAATCATTGGGAAATCCGTAGAAACGTTCCTTTCCTAGGCCTTCTGCCTCAAGGGCGTCTCCTAATTCCTGAACAGTTTTCACTAAAATGATTGTCGCTTCGTGCAATACTCATAGGTTTCCCAGCCAGTGTTCAGGTCAGTGAACCCGAAAAGTTAGAGAATAGGTTCCGTCAAATGCAATCCGTGCTCTTTGTAGAAACCAGTCCATCACTGGATAGCTAGCAGCGGGGCTGCTGGGTAATGCAAATCGGTGCACAATAAGAAAGCGAACGAGAAAAAACTATTTTACCTTCTCTGTCTATTGTCCACCTGCCCGTCAGAACCATATCTAATTAGTATAAACAAAAGGGAGCGCCGCTAATGCTTCCGGGCAAACTGCTTGATGCCACTTCGTGTATATTCAAACGCAAACTTATTGATGAATGCACGTTTACGAGGTAAATGAATAAATGGAATCTCCACTAACCAATTTATCGCAAGCGTTGCTCGATCTGCAAAATCTTCTATTGTCCAACTGAGTGATCGGGCAAAAATTAGTACCCATTTCGAGTGTATCTTTTATATCCGGTTCGGATAAATGATTCTTCAGAGAAAAAAAATGTACGGGTAATGTACCAGAATTAAGAAAGAGAAAAAATGAAGGAAACTAATAGAATGAAACAAAAGGGGAAAAATAGCCGGGATTACTTAGTATTTTGTCGACATCGTTTAATTATAAGTAAAAATATGGAATTCCAATGCTTCTTTAGTTAGGAATTCAATCAATAAACCACTTAATTGCTCGCGTATCCTTTTAAATACTAGTGACGCATCATAATCAAAATGACAGTTGGAACACCGATGGATTTTTCATACTTAAGACGGATGGCTTCTGCGAAAGTTAACTGTCGGATCAAGTGAGAAGACTTCACTCCCTTGATTGAATGCTTCGTGTATGATGATAGAAATAAGACCTGAAAAGTGCTAAATTTCATTTTGACTTTACAACAGGCACTGCCAATTCAAACTTGTTAATGGTATTCACTGGACAACTCACAGTTAGTCGAAGCCAACTTTTTTACTATTTCCACCAACTGGGGTAATTTAGAACCTATTTGTTTATTGTATGCTGGTACAAATTTTGAGAGTCCGAAGGGTTCAGTCCAAGCACCTCCGTTAAATTGCGATAATGGAAACAAAGGTAGGTTGTAAAAAATGAAATCGAAAGTAGAATAATAATGGCAACGGAATTAGCTCTGAAGATGAAACCATAAGGCATCGTAAAAATTAAAGTGACGTACAACAATTTTACCCATACTCCTTTTTGTTGGTGAAGCTTCACTCGAGTTTAGTGGAAACCAGGTCAGAACAGACCATTTTTAATCAATATTTCACATTTGTTACCTCGCACTGTTAGAGTCGTACAAGTCAGGCGATAGCCGAATGTCATATTTCATGTGCAATATAACTCAACCCTTTGGCGGGACTCCCCCATTGAGCTTGTGGAATGTTGACTCCCGATTACCTTTGGAATGCTATTAAAATCCTGGAATGCCTCGAGAAGGAAGCTGTTAATATCAACACTGGTCGAGCACAAAGTACGCAGACATTCTAGGCTAGCGATGACGGATGATGCTATGAATTAATCGGTTCACCCACACAAAGGATTTACGATATTTTCCCCTAAGACAATGAAAGGCTGAGAAATGACCACTTCTAGCACACGATCACCCCAAATTCTTATGACGACCTAGTTTCCGAGTGGGAACGCGTGACCAGGTTAATGTTATTCGGTATTTTTAGCAGTTAAAATCCGTTTTTCTGATCTCGTCAACAACCTGACACACTTTTTATCCATTCCATTCCAATTCATATTATTGCGTCTTCTATCATTCGCTAATCCTTTTGATACGACCTAGGGAAATGCTCGCTTACATAAATTCTATTTCATATGGGACCAGGCTTGGTCAGGGTGATTGGGCCAAATATTTTGAGTCCGTTGCACAGTGTGAACGAATGAGGCATAATAATTAGGAAAGACATTTGTCCTACATTCTAATCCTTTTGCAGACTCGTCTTGTCAATCATTTTTGATGACAGACGAAATGCGGAATATTCATCTTCGAACGACAGAAGAAAGAACGGACAGCAAACTTTCAGAAAGATATTCAAAAGGCAAACAAATTGCTAAACATTCCAGAATCTGAATATGAGATTATTATGTCTTAAACCCTTTTTATGTCGGAGATACTTTTAATCTAATGCATGCAGAAAGCAGATATTTGTCTGATTTGGCAATGCAAGAATCAGACAATTATTTGACTAATTTTTGTCGAAATAGCGCGATCTTTAGTGATCTACCTGAAGTTTATTTATGTGGAGTGGACTTGAGAAGCACCTACCAGAATCTACTGTAAATTTCTCATAAATAATTTCTATTCTCCACCATTAAAATCATAAAACGAAAGGTTTTTAATCATCTGCATCATATGGCACAGAACATCTATATTCCGTACCAGAAGTGTCAGCCTGGAAGCGCTTTGTTCTGTTTTTAGACGTCAAGTTTTGGCAGGAAAGTTTTCGTCAAGGAAACCTACAGAGAATAAAAAATCAATGTAGCAAATTTTATTGTAATCAGTCTGTCCTGACGACTTGTTCTCAAGCAACGTCTAAGTTGTCTGTTATATGCCCTAATATTCGATTAACTAGCGAGGCAGGAAGAGACAGTTTCGTGATTATAGTGTTGATTTTGAATCATCCGGGTTAATGAGACTTGATTATTTTTAAAACAGAATGTTTAGATCTGTAAAAAGGTAATGTGGGCAGTGTCCCAAATTTGTTCTTAGATCAAATAATTGTTTTTCACCCGAGTTACCATTAAATAGGATGTTTCACCCCAATGGGATACTGAGAGATGACTACTGAATACGTGCTGACTTTCGTTCTATTCCAAATTTCCCAAAGTCGACCAAAATACAGGCAAGCTCAGGTGGCACCCGTGGGTTCCATGCACACTAGGCTTGACCGTGCCTCCGTAATCAGGTAGGGCAAAAATGGAAGAAAACCACCTACTAATGGTCTAAATTTTTCAGCACGAGCAGAATAACTAGATTTCTTTAAACACGTGTCATTCCATTTTCTTTTTTGTTTAGTGTATCGCTATCGCCAGCCCCAGCCCATTCAGTCGAGCGTCGCGATTCTAATTCGATCCTATCCCACTTAGCCGAACAACAGCGATCAACTGGGCTTCGGCCACTTGACAGGACCATTTGGTTGATTTGTCATAGTCACATGGTTTTTATAGGATCATACAGGACAGTGGTCATTGGTCGATTTCCCTCGACTAAAACGTCCATTCTCCATTATATGGTCCCATTGGGAATGCCGCCCTCGCTCTTCTTTGAGCATGTTGCGAATCGGGCCACTTTCAATCAGTCCAAGGTTGAGGGCACGGGAATGGCTCCGTACTTGTCCCCGCGCTTGCAGTCGGTCCTGTTCCAAGCCCGCTTGTTGCTGGACTGACGTCATAGGTGTTAGGTCGTCAGTCCTGTTCCTCTGGCCCTAATTGCGCTTCTCGTTTGTGACTCATTGCGTCGACGAAAACTGGCCTTGCACTATTGGCGTGCGCACGTATCCTACTAACACAGTTTTCGAGACTCCATCCCAGTCCTTTCTGGCCACCATTTAAGTGCCTTCTTTTGCCAACACAGGAATGGTTTGGAGGCATGACTGTGTCTGAACATCAACATTTCCAAATGGAGGAAACTGACTTATTTAAACAAAGCTAGTCATATTATGAGTATTGACTGTGACATATCGCTCCCCTTTCGATCCAACTTCAGAAAAATTCCTATGCGTCTGATTTCCGTTACTTTTATGAAATTATTCAATCGGCCCGAAATTTACGCGCATGTTCATGACATGATGCCTTTCGAGTCAGTGTCCCTTCTTGTGTCGCAATGCCAGTTAGAAGTTCATATGATCCGTTGAATTTAATTTTTGTAACTAGTTCCGTTTAGTCGTTGTGACCTGATACCGTTTGGCTTTCGTTCAAGAGATGCATCCAATGAGGCCAATTTAATCTCATAAGTAATTAGGTTCACAATGTTTTCACCAATGTACTACAGAATCATTTTCCTAAACAAGCGCAGTGTATAGAATGTAGCACTAAATTATTTCTTGAAAAAAAAGAAAATGCCTTCAGTGCACGTGATTCGAGGCACCGTTACAGGAGACACAAACGATGGAGACGGAGTGTTGTTCAAGTTCACTTGAGGATAGTGGACATTTTGAATCCTTGTTCATGTATAATGAATTGTAAAGCTCAACGGCGTCTTCAAACGAGCTTCTTGTTGCAAGTGGCCGTGTTTAGACACTTAGAAAATTCACTTGGATGTCGGTAGTTTTCAAATGAATCAGAAAAACTGCAGGGATGTTTGGGTGCCGAAACGACTCAAGTGATTTTTTAATTACCTATAACATCAAAACAACGGTGCTTTCCTAATCAGAAGCTGTTGTAATGTTCTAATGTGTGCTACCGATCAACCGTCAAGCAGAAATAAGATGGCCTGATGCAAACCTCTTCTTTCTGTATTATACCCACAAGGGTTTGCGTTGCCGTAATGTAATATACGATAATTTAAGTAGAAACAAGATGGTTATGTCGTATTAGGTTGGATTGTTTCGAAACCGAGAGCGACTCCATTCACAAAGGGTTAGCAGATCGATGTATAAAGCCACCCGTAAAATTTGCTATTACCGTCGATTTACCGTTTCTGTTTTCTGACATGCATGCTAATTATTTACCAATTGAATAAGAACACTGGACTATCCGTTCTGTAATTCGATTGGGACTTAAAAAATGCATGCATGAAATTGGCCAGAGTCAATCAATTTATCACAGAGCCACCGAACAAGTTGCATGTTACTGCGCTAAACAAAATTTACGCATGTCATCGAAGCAGCAAACCATCTATTCGAACTGGAGTCAAACTGAGAGAACCACCGGTGCGATATAGTAGATTATACCCACAAAACTGCGGTCGATGACTTCTTTTCAAAGCACAAAAAGACACCTGGTAAGGACATGTCAGTCCCTCGTGTGTTTATCTTACACATCACTGAATCAGTATCAACGTCTATGCTTAACACTTTGCTTAAATACGAGTTCATCGGCAGAGCATTTGAAATGGCGTAAACAAGAAAAACAGAAGCAGTAAAACAATACTGGTTAATAACGATATACAAATCAAATCCAAATGATAGGGCATAAGGAACCAATATCCATGAGTACGCTGAACTCCTCGTTTCTTCACTACTGGAATTTCTACAAACAAAAAGATGGATTAGCAACGGAAACAACTGTTGGGCCCCGTTTCACGAATACATTTTTGAACAAATTGGAAATTTATTCGTTGCACAACATCGCAAGCCTTAATTCGCATGCCAGATACATAGATGACACAATTGTAACTTTTGACTCAGCCGATATGGATAAAATTTTATTCTTCCGGACTGGGAACAGCTGCGAATGGGGAAAGCAGAGTTTCTTGGTGATGTGCTCGGGTAGCAGAGTACACAAATTTCGGGCTCTACCCCTGAACCACTTTAGGAGAATTTATTGAGATACCTTGTCTATAGAACAAGACATAGCGCATTCGTTGGAATGTTCGCGGGCAAAGGTTATACAGTACTACCTCTCCACAGTCAAATGTGGACCGAAATGTGCAAGGCGAGTTTAAAATGAGGTTAAAGGATTGATGGGAATCTCTTCATCGAAATCTCTGGGGAGTCCTTTTCCCGCTACTCAAATACCAATCCTGACTAACAAGAACTCAATCATTTTTCAGCAAGATAACGATAGCTGCCTGGTAAACATCAATCATTTTCGTATGAGTTTTCGTGATCCTCCAAAGCATCCGTGCAAAATGTTATGTGGAAACGTCCAGGAGCATCTGTGTAAAGTAACGATTCAAATGGTCACATTGTGCTTTTAAGGCATTTAGTACATAGTATCTACCATACAGATTCATCGACGATTTTCAGACAAGTTATGGACGCTACAAAATTCCACGGAATGAGAATGTCCAAAAGTTGGTCAGGACGCGCAAAGCTATCTCAGTTCGACTGTTAAAGCCGGATGTGTCCAAGCAAATGTCGTTTGGGTTCTGGTCACTGCACCTGTTGTCTGAGCCCCACGTATGCAGATGTTTCCATCCTTTCATTGCTTAATTACACCTTCCTTTTTAAAGGTCTCATTCTCTTTTTTCCAGTTTTCACATTTCAGGAAATTTCAATGTATGCCACTGTTGTTTGGGTGGAAACTTAATTTTCCAACATGGGAAAGTGAACAGTATATTGAATTTAATAATGCAATGTTTTTGTAAATATCGGTGACATTACGTCTGTTGTCTGGATTACTTTGGAACTTCAATACTAAATCCATTTTTGTTAGAAAGCAGGTCCGTACTGATTGATTTTTCCAACTATGGCACAGAAATTTTCAGGTTTTCATCGACTAGTGGCCGTTAACCGTGAAAGTGATAATGTACAGGGAAGGAAACCGTTCTGACAAGATTCAGATCTGGAATACTTTTGCACGCTTGCCAGCTGTTTTATCGTCACACCGAAAGATGGTGCCCACTTAGGAGCCCGTGTTACGTGAAGTAGTTTTGCACGGATCATTTTTGTCACTGGCTTTCTTGAAGTGCATATCCTTATCAAACATGGAAATGAAAATCTCGACCTGATTTTCGTTTTCAAAATAAAACCATATATCATTAGACTTGTACAATTCACTTTAGTTTTTCTTTGGGATTTTTTTTCTATCTAACATAATCACAATAGTTTCTCAATGTGGAGAACTTTGGAAATATTCTTGCTTAAACTTATCTATTCACCTCGGCTTTACAAAAACTTCCTCCCCTCTCTAATTTGGTTAATTATAAATTCCATGCCTAGGGTACTTTTTAGTCAAAAGAAGTGGTATTATCTTGTCAAATCAGACAGGTGTATCTCCCAGTGTGACTGGATTTTTAAGTGCAAATAAAATGAATGGACGGAGCTTTAACTAGGTTAACCAATCCATTTGACCGTTGCGTAAGACGCAGGATTTATCTCTTCGTTTCGTTTGTCAACTGCTTACTGAAATTCCTTGAATTGTCTGCTTGGGGGTCTTTTCCTTTAATGACTCAACAGCAAAAAAACAAACCTGACCTCGATAACGGAAACTGGTCAGGAATGGGCTGAAAAACCAAATGGAGGCCTGTTTGAGCCGTAGCGCAGCAACCTCCAGAAATCAAAGGAATTAAGGTATTGACGTAGCTATGACGACCGCAGAATGTAGTGCGGTTCGGGAAAGCTTAGCAATTTTGACCACAAACAAGATTTATGATAGTAAACCTCGTTCTACAGCCGCCAGTCTAACAAATGCTGTTATGCATGGATGCCTTGTATATCCACACTGACATTATCATGAACGCAGATTAACCTGGACCAGAGAATCTGCAAATCGGAGTAAATGGTAAATAGCATTACGATTATTCTGCAATGTAACTTGACAGTTATAGCTGTGCGACTCTATGATTAATAAAACCTGTTAATTGCACCTTCGTTCTTGATCGATAAGGGTAAGTCCATTCAGCTAATAGATAATGTGAGCCACCGAAATTTGTCGTGAATTATGTTCTATGTACACCTGTGCCGACATTTTAAATGGCTGAAAGGACTACTAAGAAAATTTGGCTAGTAGTGCCATACTTGATTAAGTTCAACTGGTGCAAATTTGACCCAAATTATGCGGGGACTCTTATTTTGTCGCAAGGAAATGAGTTTTTTCTAAGCGTATATTTTGGAGAAAACGATGATTATCGCTTGCTCGTATAACAAATTACAAGAATAATGAAAAAAGGGTTTGACGGTTATCATCGGTTTGTTCGAAACTTTCATTTTTTATTCGAATTTTGCACACAATCAGGTTACCGGCGGTTGTTTTGCGAAAGTGAATCATTCCTCATGGTACTGTGCAAATCGTTGGCTTTTAGCTAGAGGAAATTTGAAAGAGACGCGCTTAGATGTCTCATTTTGTCTTGTCTTACGAAAAACCACAGTCATTCGTGATTCATTCTGCACAAACAGACTACGACAAGCAAAATAGTTAACGTTTTGCGAATGTTTCCATAAGCGCAACAGTGTAGTCATATGATAAATGGACCAGATTCCAAAGTGAAAGAAATTTGTGTGAATAGATCTTATACTAAATTAACGTCAGCCGCCGGATACGAGAATCTCAATGAAATTAAGAACAAGTTGGCACAAACTTTCATACTATGTTTGTTCCACAGTATAAAGCAAACTTTACTACCTTGGTGGAATGGTGTTAAACAATTACTTCTAGACCATTTTGCAAATTAAACGGATGCCTTGGAATGCGATTATTTACAACGAATGGACGGTTTGATTTGAGAAATGAAGTCAAGAAGCATTTTTATTTTCTTATGATCTTTCTTGCTCACCGCCCAAACTTCAACGAGGAAAACCCTTGCCGGTTTTACGTCGGATCATGTATCTCCACAATAACCCATTTTGAAATAAATCTGTAGTAATAAACCAATGCTTCCTAGCGGTTTGTGACCAAGATTCTTTCCACTTAAAATAGCTCCGGACATTTTCTTTTGTATTTCTTCGATTTTCCTACAGAAAAAAACTGTCCAGGGGAAGGTATTCATCTGAAAAGTCCATCAGTCCATCCCTGTATTCCTCCGAACGATTGCAAGGAAAGGATGAAATTTCGGCCACCGTATTTGCCCTCGGGGAACCACAACCGGATAACCCGGTCATTGGCTACTATTGCTTATATAATTATGCCTCTTAATTGACAATCACAATTCAAAACTATTTGGCTTTTTGTTCTTCCCCCGGTTAGTTATCCTCCGTGCAATCGATCCGCGGACAAAAGTATATCGTTTTCTATACGATTAGCATGCGTACACATTGCAGTGCTTCTTGTGTGCATTTATAAGTAATGTGGACGACAAACAGTCTTCATCGTTATCTTTACTTCCCTCAGAATCTTAGCAAAGTGTGGACGAAAGATTGCGCATGAGAACTGCAATGAAATGCTAATTGGCATTTGAGGTCGAGAAACACTGATCGTGTGCAAATGCACTCAGCCCGACTCTTGTCCCAAATCTAAACTGAACAGATGATCACAGATCGACCAGTTCCTTTTTGCTCATAGTTGCTCTGAGCTATAAAGAATATCCTACAGATTTTACGCTGATATATGCATCAAATTTACCTAAATGTGTAAGTGATAGAATAAGCTTTTATTGGAAATTGTAACCGACCAACTGGGTCATCAATAAAATACTTCCTGTGGATTGCGAAATAGAGGGAACATGGGATAAATCGAACGAATATAATGAAAAGTCCGGATTTTGTTCGAAGTAGACTCATAATAACAGGTGGATAGCATTAAAGCAGAATTCGGAATCCGTTGCTTCCAATGTTTGGGGCCGTGTATAGATCACGAAGACAAGACAACAACACAATCAAACAATTCATTTGAAGAACAGATCACCGTCCCTCGAAAAGTTTGTTGGTTTAGGTTCTGTCAGCATATTTACATCTGAAAGGTAAAGAAAAAGGATAGCTTAACTTTAAGTGACATTGTAAAACCTCCCATTCCTCTGAGAGAGCGGCGTAGCTAGCCGCTGACCACTTGACTTGAGACAACTGTCGTGCACCACAGTTGACCAAATTGGGTCGGTGAAATAGCGAAGACGGTAGGTAACATCCGTCAAAGGCTAGCCAGTGAGGTGTAGTCCTTTCCAGGGATGAAGAAACATAGCGAGCTGAACGGCATTCATTAACCAAAAGAAGTCCCGAGGGTCAAAAATGTGGAGCCACTGTCGGGATCACTTCACAAAACTCACGTGATGCTCACGAGACCACATCCCAGTTTAAGAGCAGCACTGAAATAAAACTGTTCGCTCGGTAATCTCTCCAAATTCCATACATCTGATGCATGCGAAATTCCGATATATTTGTGTGTAAAGTATCAAGACGTAACTGTATCACATGCAACAGCTTACTTTTAATCGTGGATAGCTGTCAGTGTATACGAAGGAAAGCTTGGCTTCCGTCCAAAGCCGACTGAGTCTTGAAGCAAATGTGAAAAAAACAGGCTGACAGAGAACATCAATTTGGTCCAAAGACAACTTTTGAGGCACTCCTAGTAAGGATTAAGATTCACAGAAGATAAACAGGTATGCATTTTCTGGCGAATGCTACCTCCTGTAAATTTTCGCATCTGAGCCTACATAATTCCTCAGCAATTTGAGGTTTTCTTCATTTTTTCAGGGTGATGAATGGAACTATTTTTTCTCTACGTTTCTGAGGGGACTGCAACATTTTTGTACGTAAAAGTCTATACAGTATAATACAATACAACCTTATCTGGTGATGAAATTGCTTGCTCTACATATCCCCATATTGTAATAAGCATTACTTTGTTTGACAAACAGATTAACTAACGGGGTAATGACCATTCATTTCCAGCAAAGGTTTGTCAAATATGGCAATATAACCGTCATCATTTGTGAGCCCTGACTGGTGAATGCCACGTCTTTAATAGGAGGCTCTTAGCAGGGCAAACAAAATGCGACAAATTTCCCTTTTCGTGAATGCAGTTTGCTCATGTAAGTTAGGCATGCAATTAGCAACCGCACAGTAAATCCTCCAATCAATCTTGAACAAGGCCCCTTAGAACATTTTCAAAGACCATGCGTGAGCGAATCCGTTCCAGAGCGAATTGTTAACAAATTTACGTGAATTCGTTAGGGAAATTAAAATGCCATTTGGGTGAATATTATTTGTTGCATTTTATTAGTCACCTTCATGACTTCCGCGATCGATAGTCGCATTTTATTTGAGCGAACAATAAACAAGTGATTACTGAATCACAACCAAAGAAAATTATGATACAGAACAGTTGGATTTCGAAGGAAAACGTGTGCAGGTGACTCAGTCGTGTTTATCCTTGACTATTACTTGAGCAATACAATCTTGCGTCCACGAAATGCCCCATAGATCTGTTCGTCTGAAACCCGTTAGTTCTTTTATGTTTTATTCTTTTGTGGCTTTGCTTAATTTTTGTTATTCAGTTACTTCTAGGATTGCGTAGAACTCTACGCCCGAAAACGACTGCAACGGATGCTTCCATCTGCAATCTGCCGAATACAGATCAAGTTTTCGAAGAGGTAAATGCAAAAATTCTGTCCCAGATATTGCTAAACCTTATCGTGAAAAATAAGGTTCGATAAAAATCAATTTGTCCACTTTCATCTTTTCTAGTAGTAGGCGATATCAAAGTTAATGGTACAATATTAAAATACAAATAATCGATAAAATTAAGCTTTGTTGAAGCAAAGTTCATAGGTTTTCTTTCATTGTATTATATTAAAAAGTGAGTTACGAAATATTTGTCACGTAATCAACTTATATGTTGCATTGCCTCCTGTCAAAACCAATTGTGTCAACAATGGTGTACCTGTAATTTGTGATTCAAATCAGCGCTGATTCACGGCTTGTAAATGCATTTTCTACTTGCAGCTGTGCTAAAGACGGTGTTTGTCCCTCTGTGTTGTCGGTCGAGTTGAAGCACGAAACTGACGCGTTGTATTTAGACAGTTAACTTGTTCATGAGGTGTTTCATGCAGAGACCTGAGTGTCATAGGCAGCATCTTTATGAACCAGAATTATCAGATTCGAATTGTTGTATACTTGGAAAAGGTATTCTGACAAGTTAGTGAGATGGGCTCCAAGCAGATTAGAAAATTCAGCTAACACGTACTGCTTGGGCAAACATAAAATTGGTGGGATGCGCAATTTATTCTCCAACAATTGGAGCCACTTCAGTCCTTAAGGTTTCATCCATCCATATTCATGCTTTATGCATACGTCCTACTGTTCAAAATTTATTGCCTTAAGTATGACGTCTAGTTTACCGTCACCATTTTCTTGCCAATTGACAGTGGTCAACCTTGTTTATGTGCTTTGTTTCAAAGGCTTCACGTGTTTTATGCCATCAAGGTATCAGTTACTTGCACAGAATGAGGCCTGAACTGTGGAATATTATGCTGTTTGTGTTTTGCCGTGCAAAGTAATAGTTTCGCACTAGCAACAGAAATGTAGCAGTTCGATTACTTCTTGATGCTAACTCGGTGCAAGCGAAACTGAAAGAAAGCTTCCCGCAAAACGATAGACATAAAATGTAATAGAATTGTAAAGCTATTTGGTGGATGCATCTGAGAATCATATGCGCAGCTGCATCACAGTGATTTCCCTGGCATCGTTCACTTCAATTTACAAGTAAAATCTCAGGGTAAAAAGCTTACAAGTTCCGAATGGATACATAGCGAATGTCAATTTCTAAATCAAATTCAGGTTAGAAACGAAACGAGTTTAGCGAAATGTCGTCTGAGCTGCGGTTTAGTACCATTACCCAAATCGATTTGTTTTTTCGGATGTTCTCGGTTATCCGGCACCTGGAAGTACCAGACTCACACCGGTGAGTGAAAAGATGAATAGACATAGGTGAAGGCCAGATAATGTTTGACTATTTAAACAGTCGCCGGATGAGGGACTTTTATATTTTCGTTTCGGCGACTTTGAACGATTTTCAAACGGTTGTATTGAGGTTTCCTGAAGTAATTACGGTTAGAGTGCTGCGAACAAAAAGAGAATTGACTAGTAGCTCTATTTTCAGGTGCTGCCCAATAGTTGATTTCTGGATAAGTTGATCGCATATGCTGTTAAATCAGCTTATTTGAGTATTCGTTTCCACGGAATACATGATGCAACCGGTCACATGTACTCGATGGTGTTCTAGATAACCCAATCTTATTTGTATCAGACAACCTTTTAGGTTCAAGTCAAGGCTGAGTGTACCAGTTTCGATCTTGGCAATACAGTTTTTGATGTGTGTAACCATTGGGTGGTAAATTTTCCAACTTAATTATTAGCCCTAATGTAACAGCTTCAGAAAAGCAAACAGTTGACTTTAAACTGTGCTTAAGTTGCATTTACCGATTTTCAATTTCCGAAGTTTAGTTCAAAGTAAAACATCATTTGAGCATTCTGTTGGTAAGAATCTCGCGTTAGGGTTGCTAATAATCTCACGTATTTAGCCGAGTGACAGCCACATGAGTATTTTATTTGACTTCATTCGCAACTTCACGATGTTGTATAGGTAAACAAAACATAATTCCTTGAAAGATGCACCAAAGTGCACAAGCCTTGTCAGTGTTGGTTCTCGAAGATTTCGCACTCAATTTCCGTTCCTATCTTGCACTCATATAAATAGAAATTTCAAAATTTTGCACCCAGTTAGATTACTTTTATTTTCTTTCATCAGTATCAAACCCGTGAAATGGCAAACTTATTTTGCTTGATTAGTTGGAAATATTGTGTATCCAGTTTGGTCAATCGGATGGTCACACTGATGCAAGTTTGGCCCAAATCGATCGATGAACGTGTCGGATGGATGATTTCTTGTAGATGTAAGAATGTTCGCTTAATTTTCGCCCATCCGAAATCCGCTAAGCTCAGGATCTTACTAACCGAATGCCATGGTGAATATTTCATTTCGGACATGTTTTTGGACAATCTCGGTGCATTCTATTCCCAACTAATTTGCTTTTAGTCATGATTTGTTGTCTATCTATTGTCAACATGTGACGTCATTGAACTGAATGGCATTATAAAGCGTTCGAATTGCCCAGTGTGACTTTTTAGGGAATTGTTTTTTTCTGTCATTCTAATCATGAAGGTAGTTTGTGAAATCACAAGTTTAAATGTCACCAGCGTTTTCAAGACTTTCATGAATTGCTAATTTGGCTGGTAAAAAATGATGTTTTTTTGAAACTCACATTTGTGATATACTATGAAGTTTTAGATAACGTTTAAAAGGAATTTTGTTTAGAACAAACTTCTGTGAATGAAAATATGCAATCAACATGGCCGGGGTAACAAGTATATCGCCTGCCTTGTTCATGCCTGTTGCACATAGATTTCAAACTAGTCGAGGCGAAAAACACTGTTTATTACAACTTAAACTGAACGAAGACGTTCAATGGTTGACAAACAATAAACAAAAACTTCTAAAGGACCGGAAGAAAAGCTGGTTGCAACCGGAACGAACAGAGTAGCCGAGCTAGGCGATACAGCAGAGATTTGTATGTCGGCACCAGCCCGACAACAACGCTGCGTAAGTAAGGAACATTGCATCGTTAGTTAAAAATTAAGCGTAGAATATTTCCAGTGCCTTCTATTAGACAAGGGCTTAAGCTCCGTGATCACGAGAAACAAGAGTTCTTTGATAAATCGGCAAAATACTGGAATGAGGCGACTCCCATGATAGTTCTCCAGATAACCAGCAGTTTGTAGAAAAGGAGGTAAGAAGATAGCTTCAGGTAAAAATGACACAATGCTTTTGTATAAGGCCTTAACAGACGCAGAGGCGCCATGACTGAGGTGTTCTTTTCATAATTAACAAGGCAAGTGTTCCTCAAAGACCCATCTTACTTGGGTAGAGCCTCGACTGATTCACGTTAGCATGTTGGCTACTGGATATCGCTTCTCCAATGCAACGGCATATGACACCATCCCGTATAAAGGAATCATTTTAATGATCAAATGCACTGGATTAGATGACAGTAAGTTCTTTCAAGCATCTGAAACATGCATTCTGCCTTCGAAAGACAGTCATTTGAGCACCCGAATGGTGCCGAAATAGGCGGACCTCATGGACCTACAACAGTGGCTGGGTGAAAAATTATTGCGTATGGCACTGCAGAAACTAAATGTTAATAATATTTTTTAAATTTATTTCTTCATTAAGTTTGACAAAAATAGAGCCAAATTTTTCAATCACATATAAGAACGGAAACGATTACTATTTAGCCTCCCAGAATATTCCGATAACTAGTCGCGCAGATGGGATAATGCAAACTTAGTTAGTCACAGAGCAACCAGATGTGGGCAGTACATTCACTTTGCACCAGTCGCCTACAAACGGGATTTCGTGAAACAATCCATTCTACAAAGCTTGAAATATTCGCAGATGAATGAAGATTTCTCAACGGAGACTCTTAGGACAAACGGATACCCAGATACGTTTAACATCATTCACTAAGAGG
The DNA here is from genome assembly GCA_008360955.1 of Fasciolopsis buskii. Lineage (NCBI taxonomy): Eukaryota > Metazoa > Platyhelminthes > Trematoda > Plagiorchiida > Fasciolidae > Fasciolopsis > Fasciolopsis buskii. The sequence continues at coordinate 534,435 of LUCM01001834.1, forward strand.
ATCCAACTGAACAACCTCCAGTTGATCTGGTTATCATCTTACCGTTTATGGATGATCATCTATTCACGAGAATTAATCAAAACCGCAATTTGTGCGCTGAAGCCTACTTACCAGCCGAATCGAACAATTTTGCAGACAACAAACAAACAAGCGACATACCCGACCTAAACGCCTCTCATACAGTTCATCAGTTCGTTTGTCACTGCGAGGACACAAGCAGAAAGAATGGGGGAGCATGTGCGCCGGTGGTTAGTGAAATAGGTGACTCATCCTTTGCCCGAACGGAAAACGAACGGGAAAAATCCTGTCTCGCCGATCGCGATACAGCTCATGGCTTTCGGTCACCCGATTGACCCTGACCGAGTGTTGTGATTCTACGAAACCGCAACCTGAGAGTGTTAGCCTACTGTGAGGATTTGCTAATCTATCGTTTGAAGCCACTACTAGAGCTGTTGACCCACAGTTGATATCCTAACCGGGATTAGCCAGAAAATTATTTTGAGTTCGTCAACTCTTTCCATGGTGTTGTTACTTCCCTTGTAGTGAAGTCAATTATAATGTTTTACGTTGGCGAATGAGAATATTCAGAGGAATCCTTGTATCCATCATTTTGTTTTATTCCAAGAAGTTAAGTGTCATTGTTTCAGATTTTTACCAGTATTTAAAATGATAATAAACGTTCGTTAAAATGCTGTGGGCTGGGGATCAGTTACGATATATTTTTGACCTATTGGTTTGCATTAGTCGAATAATTTCTTGTCGTGACGTTTTATTCGATGAAAATGATCAAAGTACCGATATCAAGTCAGAATTTATAGTCCCGCCTGAGCACAGAAGCAAATTTGACACACGATTCGAAACAATAAAAATTCCAGGAATTCACAGGTTTAGAGTTGTCAAATAATTCTCATGTCGGATTACACCAAAATGACTAGTAGCAACCATCAAATAAAGCTTCTAAAAGAACAGGGTAAATCATTTATGCCGCCAAAAGACATACTTTTGTTGATTCCAAAATTATTTCAGACTTCAACAACTTTGAGTTACTATTTTAGAAATAGTTTTTATAAAGCCATAAGATGTGTCTGTTCCTGTGGATTCACTAGCCCAGTGATGTCATGCCATGTTCCATAGGTAAATACCTCTTCACCGTTTAGACACGTGAACGAACTATCAAACCAGTAATACTTAAGTGCAGTATGCACCCAATAGATTTGTGTATTTGGTAGCTGTATCGCGCATCGGATAAACCCATTGTCGCATTAAACTGCAGAACTGAACAGGGTTAAAGCATGAGTTTTCTGCGCTTATGAAGCATCAGCGTTATTCTTCTCACAACCTCAGTGGCCGTTGTTAGCACGATTCTAGTCAGCGACAGTCACACTCGTAGGCCGACAAGTTCGCTGCGTTGTCACAATCATTTCTCCCGACTCAGCAAATTGTTATAAAGTGACAAATTTAATCCCTATCTTAAACAACAATACGAATGTCATTGCGGAGCAAAGCATGACAGTTAGTCCAATAAAACAATAAAATTAAGGTCATGTTTATTAAAATAAAATCCTCATTTGATGCGAACCGTATGAAAAAACTGTACGGTTGTTACTCTCTCCCATGTGTTGCTTCGGAATCATAAATTGCATAAAATTTGTACTGGATGTTGTCATTTTGCTATGGAAATAGAAACTTAAGGCATGAGAGCTAGGACTGTTTTATAATGCATTTACTCCATTCAACATGGTCTAATTTGGTCTCCAAGGAAAAGGCCAACATTTACTCGTATAAAGCACATCACAGCATGCAGCTCAAATTGGCCACGGGCTATCCACTCACGGTCCCTTATCTACCTCCCGTCTGTCACCGAGGCAGATAATCTTGATTCACATCTGATGATTGGCATTTGAAAAAACTGAAATGTCATTCCCTCTCCGACTCTCGGACAGGATTAAACACAGAGATATGGGTAAACAAATCTCATTAGTCATATTCAGGAAGGAAATTTAGGCACTCAGTTATGCACATCTTTTTTGGGTAGTTTTGTCTGACATCAGCACTGTGATAATTTAAAGAAAACGTTGGAAAATTTTGTTGACGATCGGAATTTTCGTTAATGTTTTATTGCAAAACTGATCAGTCGTGTGTCTGTCACAGCAATCGTAACCGTTTAGTAATTTGATTCCGGATTTGGGAAAAATAATCTCGGGCAGCGAAATTGGATGAGCGATTAGGCAAATGGAGAATTTGCAGAAAAATACTTCAAGTAAACTATTACAATTGTGCAGGCCAAAACAATTCATTGAAAATATTACATATGAACACTTGTACGAGAGAAATAGCTCGTTTATTGGTATTATCCCATAGCAATCCCTCGGGGGTTTAAAATCAAACCCTGCTAGGGCCACATTTTATCTGTATTCTATCGTACGAAATACCTTCACTAATGCATCTTTATTCAGTCACTTGTCCACTTCTTGCATTTGATTTCCACGAAACTATTTTATAAACGTCCACGGGCACGAAATTATTCTACTTCTCATAAAGATTAATTGGTGAACAACGCCGAATTTGGTAGAACAAATGCAACACCAGGTGATCAAGCTTATCAAAGTGGTGAAAAGGAACATAACAAATATGAGAGAAAATATTACACTCTCATCTACCTGGACAAATCTTATACAGAATGCTTCGTCAGCTAACACGCCTGAAGGTTCTCCTCCATGTCTTGGTGCATGGGGAATATCTATCATTTTGCGACAACGAGGATGTTAAAGTTTTCGACTAATTTATCATGATTCACGAAACTTCAGTGTCAGTAGTATGATTTGGTAGATCCGCAAATCGTTGGTATAAAAGCAAGTAGTTGGAGGAGTAAACGAATGTTAAAAAATGGGTAGCCATAATGTAATATTACTAAAGGATTTTGATTGGTGTTATTCAGTTCTCAATGCCGTTTGCTACTCATACAACACCCAATATATATCAGTGGGCTCTGGCAGTTGTGTTAAAGGAAATCCGTGTGTACTGATTATGTCAGACCGATCTAAAGGTGGCTGTTGGGTAGGAAAACAATAAGCTGATTTGTTTGGAACTGGAGAAAAAAACCCTTTGCGATTTGTGTGCCATCAACGGATCGCATTATAATTAGTCGAATTATCAAGTTATTACCTTTTGATGGTTGTCTTAACTATAACATTTTCAGCTAACTCGCCTGGAATACCTGGAGATAGTAATGTGTACCATTGGTAGTTGCCGATATTCACCCGCACCAATCCTCGTTCCATGTGACCACCTGATCGATTCTAACAAAACTGTAAACCCATTAGGCTGCGGTAATTGAATAAACTACCCGTGTAGTTGGTTTGCTAACTGCTTTTGGTTTACTGCACGGTTGTTTTTAATTGAATTACCTCAAAATCTTTCAGTTGGTTTGGACTACGGAAGATGTTGGCTGGTAATTTGTTTTATATTACTTAGATGCTTTGAACTTGAAGGTGCCTGATAACTACCTCACATCTGGCTATTCAGCATGAATGACTTCTAAATACACATAATTACTCCACTTACCACCTCACAAAATTCCTATGGCAGAAAGAACTCTTTCGAGACAAAGATTTCATTACCGTCCTGTGTAGAATAGATTATTTCGTCTGTACATGGTTTCAACTCACCCATACAGCGTTTGCAGAAAGATGAAGAAGAAATATATGTTTTAGTCGATTTCCCGGGAACAACGAGTTTCAGCTGGATGGAGAAGACATGATCACAGTCATCAAACACTGCTTGGAAGAGGACTAGTTCATATTCGAGAAAGACCTCCAAATGCTTCCCTTGTGGACCTCGTGTCATTTTGTGAGAAATGTTATAAAATACAGCTGAGAAACCAAACCAGTCTAATTCGCTAAGCGAAACTCTCCGTCTATTTGAGTTCCCGATTGCCTGTGAGCGAACGGCTAACAGTTTGGGCTAACCAAGGTTCAAATGGGCTCACACGCACTGAATAAAGCAGCCACGGACAAGCGGCTTTGCTATCAGGACCTTAGTGAATTCCGCTTGGTACGAGTTCTTTCCATAATTTATCGCAGCAGTCCTCAAGTGGCACTGTGTCTTGGCCGCCTGGCTCAGCCACAAAATGTGGCTTAAAAATTCCAAGTGTCTTTCACCGACCCAGCAAGTTTTATCATGCCAGGGCAATAATGGATGCTTGATTAGACAAAAGCTCATTCCTTTAAAAACCGGTCTTTTGGATAGCGCCTAACAAAGCAAGGGCTAGAAGTACAGCCTAGAATGTAAAGGCTCGCTCCAAATCAGGCGACCGTGCATCACAACGGAAGAAGACGCAGGCTTCAAGAAAAATGATGGATTTTCTGCAAAATAATGTTTGCGCCTGCAAGCACAGCGGTGCCTGCACCTTCACACGCTAAATTTATTTCACGTATTCTTAGTAAGTCAACCCTTTCTCACTTTGTTTCGCATTCATCGCGAATTGCACTTCATTGTATGTGCGTTAGTGTCTGTGCAAAATGTTCCGTCTCTTTCTGTCAAGGCATCAGCTCAGTACCTATGTTAAATTGAATTCGTTTATGCTTCTTGACATTATTCCTTGTCCTTGAGTTTTGTTTGAACTGGTTGCATTTAATGTACAAATCTTTATACGCATAGGGCATAAATTGTGTTGCGAACGTGAGAGAGGTTCGCACGCAATATTTCTTTCACCTCGTTCGAATGACTACCCAGGCCACCCCTTCTGTTCAGCTTCATGTATACCTGTCTGGGGATCCTAAAAATTCGGTTTCAAAGCGCAACTTGCAGTGGCAGGTGGACTAAAAGCGATTTATTTCTTCAGATTTCTCAAACAGCCAACCAAATATCTAGGATCAGAACCAGATGACAAGGCCCAACAGCACTGGACCCTCATTTAAAGTCCGATACTTTGATGAGTCGTGACCTAACAAGTGACATCGTGATACTCCGGATTTATGCTGTTCACGCACGTTTCTGGCAAAGACCAATACACTTCAGATAGTATCACGAGTGACAAAGCGGTGACCCCTAGGAGACTTGAACCCAACACCAGTCTTGGAAAGGATCACGAAGTTTGATAGTCCCATATTTCATCAGAGATGGAACATGCAGCAACCATATATAGTTTTTGTGAGCTGCTTATGCTTATAACAGAGTTGATAATAGAGTGCTAGGGCTGGACGAAACCTATGAGTCCTCCTTTTTCTTCTGGTTTCAGTAAGAAGCAACGTCTTTTAGGCTCTACAAAGCAACTTATAGCAAAGTTCACACAGTTCTCGGTGTAAACTCAGCACAGTACCACCCGCATCCCATAGTCTATTTCGACAGGTTCATTTTCTGTGTTTGAGATTCGCCAGGGGAGCAGGCACCACAACGTCAAATAGCCAAGGTCCCACTACTCTGTTTAAAGATAGTGAAATTATGCTCATTAGAGTGCTTTAGGTTCTAAGCCGGTCATCTCATGATTTTGGGAAATCCTTCGCTGTCCATATCTTGAGGAACCACCCACGCATTTATTGATTAATCATAGCAGAACAAATCTCATCTCTTAACTGTCGAGGCTGTCAGCATCTGCCTTACTACGCAAGTTGTAAAACTCACATGGAGAGCAAAAGTGAAAGCTTCAGGTTGGGTCTGTTTTGTTCGTGAATGTATCAGTTGTTAAGGGATCATCATGGTTTTGAGGGAATAAAGTTAATTGCTTTAGTAGATTTGTTGGTAACATCTTGGTCCGCCGGTAGTTCTGGACCGCTTAATTGTTTTACCAAAGAATACAGTACTCCAGGAGCATGTGTCCGATCTCAAACAGTCGTGCTGCTTTACCTCAAATAGGACTGGAGCTTGTGACCAGCATTTGGTAACCGTTTACTGCCCATACTGGGAGGTGACATATTTTCCCTATATTCTTATTTTTTAGCTTTTGCCCAAACTATATTCCTCGAAAGTGGGTGCATTCTTCAGAGGACGGTGAAATAAAACCCCATTCACTAAATACAGTATATGCTCTGGATTGGACTGATGTTGTCTCTGTGGAGAGTGTAACCAGTTTAGTAAGCTTTCTCTAGCCTGTTGATTTAGGTTTCCAGATAAAATAAGCAGCTTGCATCGCTAAACATGAAGGCATATTTCCCAGACTGTCATGAGCTTGGGCACACATTCATTACTTTTGATTAAGAAAGATGTAGCCAACAAACTTAAGTACCTCGGGAGCTTAATTACAGCAAGGAGTTTCACTGGAGGCGAGATCACATGACGAATAGTAAGAGCGAGGTTATAACAAGTGCCAGGATAGTGATATTCGATTGAATTGCGTGACCCGCATGGAAAGTATAAAAACAGAAGAACTAACGTCAACTGTAGTCGAGTAAGTGTATCATTTAGTGTATTATCACTAACCAATATGGCGGTATACTAGACACACACCTTAAGAGCAGTCATGGTAAGGCTACCGTGGTTGTTTTAACCCAAGCCACCCAAGCCAATTAGGGTGAATGTCGCAGTTTACAATATTCTCCCTTACAGCTGGCAGACATGTTCGGCGATCACTGACATGTCTGAACAATGATTGAATCTAGTGGGAATGTTGCTCAGGTAACGACAATGTGCATTTTGTGAATACGAGGTTTATAGTTTTATTCTGATCAGCATAGCATTTTTACACGGGCTCATATGACATAGATGTGGTGTTCTTGCGTATGTGGATTGCCAGTTCGCTGTTCTGCTCTCGTTAAGTAGGGGTGAAATTAACCATGCGGTGTAGACGAAATAAGGCAACTTCATATTTGAATGTCGTTCGTGATTGCGATTGCTGTTGGTTGTCTTAATAAATTAGAACTGTCATTGGCCAGAAACTCTGAGAGACAGTCTAGAATCGCAGTCAGGAGCGTGAATGCTTCGTAGCCTGTCAGACAAATTCCGGTTACCAGCACACAAATGAACACAACCACAACCGTAAAATTTGGGCGGAAAGAGTAAAATACATCTTTTGTTTCTGGCTTAAGTGTTCGACTAATCTGTCATCAAATTCGCGGAATTGTTTGGCTGTTTTAACTACCACCAGGCTTGTCACTTCAAACCAAACTTAGTCACTTAAAAAAGATGCCTTTTTCTATCCCAGAGGAATTTCCATCACAGTGTTCATGAGAAAACGATCTCTGAGCTATAAATGACAGCGTTATTGGGACGCTTTCAATCAATGATTTGTTGACTGCTGCTAACGTGGAAACAAGCAGTTCTTGGTTCTATTTATCGTCAAAATTTTGACATACAGAATGACAGCTAGTCACCCGACTGAGGTTCGTAGGTGAAAGATGGTTGAAGTTGCCTCTTGCGGAGGAGGTGGACAGGGACTGTTTTGATTTGCGTGTTCAAGCAACGAGTGATGTGAAATAAAATGTTCGAGCCGAGTTTTTCACGGGAACATAAACTCTTACCAGTAATGAAAATAATCAAATGCAAAACCCGAAGTTTCTTGTGAACATGGTGAAATTATAATTGTCCCATGCTATAGAGAAATTTTTAAACATGGCCCGAGGAATATTTAAGCAAATAATAAGTCAAATGTAAAACAGCACAGAAATACGTTCGTTTGCGTTTTAGACAATATAACACACCCGGGGCGTAGGACATTTTGTAATCGGAGCGACACAGAATAACTTTTCTCCTGCTTGCTGTAACCTAACGTTATCATTCGCATCATCTACCCCATGGTTTGGTTTTTTAAGTGTTGACGATGTCTCATACGCCTGCTTGGCCTTGGCTCTAGTTAGTTTTTCTGTTTTTGTACTTTCCAGACAACTCAAGGTCGGTGTCCCAGGGCATGTTGTGCTACTAGCTTCTTATTTGGTCGTTTATATCTATTTAACACTTGATGTGAAATTCCTTAGTTGCCCTTGGACTGCTAGATAAAACAAAATCCAGTCGGCTTCTGAAATACTAGGTGAATGAGCATCCGCAGATTTTACGGTAATTAAAATGATATTCTCAAAATTAGCATGTTTAATTATCAAATAGATTCGAAAACCCAACCATTCTGAAATTACAACGCAAGACACACGTGTATATGAGGTCAGCGTTCCAAAATCCTCGTCAGTGACTAAGTGCAGTTAACGGCATCTGCGACTTTTGTCGACCTTGGACGTGCGATTGGGATCATCCAAGAGCAGTTTTACAGGACAAAGAATGATAGTAATCAGTACAATTTATTTGGCAATACAAAATTCCCTTAAAAAGCCGTCAACGGATAGAACCGTGTATCAACATTGCTTCGGTGGTCAGATGTGTAATTCTGTAGAAAATTAATGAATCTATCGATTTATTCTGCAGCGAGTCCGTATTTGATAACAAGTATATGCAGTATACATAAAATAGTCGAAACCCCAGGATTAATTAGGGTGGTTCACGAACCTATTTTACAGAAAAGAAGGGCGAAGTAAAAGGGCGATTGCAGAAAACAAAAGACCGAATATTTTCACCACCCGAATCCCAAAGAATATCGATCACTGCGGTGAATGGACTATATAGCGTGTACCAGCTGATATCTAGTCAAGCACAGTATCACTTCCAAATGGGGCCATTTGGATCGGTAGTAACCAACTGTTGTGTAGAGGTACAAAAATTGCAGAGTATCTTCTTGGCTCGTTTTGCCGGTGTTAGAAAGCCTAAAATCACTGAGGTTTAATGCAATGCACGCATATCCGCTGTTGGCGGCAGAAATAATCTCGACTCTTTTGAACTCATTCTGCTGCGATCTTTGGTTGTTAATGCCTCTCTGCCTGTCCATAATGGCCATTGTCTTAAACTCTTATAATCTAGTAAGTCTCCCGCCAATACAGTGTTTTTTCAAATATCAACACCAGTCTAAAACCTATTTCGAATTCCACCATCAAGGAGACTGGGGTTGACATTTCGACCGCGTTTTTGAGAAACTTCTCACGCGATAGAGCCATGCACTGCTGTGCTGAATGACCGGAAGTTTCGTTTGGCAATTATCGATCTCGTTCTTACGGTTTGATTCATCTCGTTGAGTCTGTTCTGTGGCCCCGCACAATTTCTGCATATTCTTAGGGTTCGCATTTCAACATCCTTCCGGCAACGTTCTTATTAAAGCCTATCATTTGTGTAGCGACGGTGTTCTTTTATGAGTGCATAACATTTCCCACGTTTTATTAGGATTTTGACTGTTCATATTTGGATTAGCGTAAGAAAGTTTCAGTCATTCACGAGACCTCGGATTGCAGGGTAATGTACAGATCGTCTTCCAGCTTTACAGTACTTGTGTAGTAATGCACTAGTATAAACTCTGTCAATAACATTTTAAAGTGTTTCGACATAATTGCGATATACCGCGAGTAATGGTAAAAATGTCCTTCATCCAGTGCGGCACTTGTCACAGACCGAAGGGCAGTGGTCTCACCTACGCCGCACGCGGTGTCAACTATAAAACTTAACCCTTATCGGCCCTAGGTGCGCGATAATTAGACACCACGAACTTAGAAGTATTCGCCTAATGCCTGCAGCTTGTTAAACCTCAAAAGTAACATGATGGATGCACGCGTGAAAGCGTAACCAGTTTAACCGTAACCCAGCGTGAAAAAGAGAAGGAGGGCATTTTTGAGCCATATGGTTACGGGTGAATAACAGGCAATCAGGAAACAGCACCTGTTCCCGATCAACACTAGTGTAGTTCCAAATATCACAAAGAGTTTTGCCCGAAATGTGCTTCATGGTTTGAAGCGTCACAGCCGCCCCACTAAACGTATGGTCGCTGTATTCACTCAGAAATTCAGGCGAACATGGTGCTTTTGTTGCGCTGATACTTCCCCCATAATGGGGTTCCACGAACGGAAATTCAACGATTTTTGCTCGCGCGTTTTAAATGGACTCTACAGAATTTTTAGGCTAGATTATTGAGTAAGTAAACGTTCAATATGCGATGCAATCAGAGAATTTATCACCTGTTTAAAACTCAATTTCTGAGATTACAGTTAGAAATCACCCGTGACACCCTCGGCGGAAAAATGCAGAAGGAATTTCGTATGATGGTCGTTTTATGCGTTAACTAAGCTAATCGATCAGCAGGCCTGATAAGCGTTATTGGTTTCTATATTTGGAAGGAAGGTACCTCTGAAACCAATCATTTAGTTCATTGGAATTCTGCCTACACAGCTTACTAGGCTGTCGAACAGCAGAAACAACTGAAACTGTTAGAGCACTAATTCCACAGAAGTTTTAGTGAAACTGGAACATTCTGTTTGCACTGCTTCGTTCCTGTGAGAGGAATTTCATTTTTGGGAGTTAGTGACCTTTGAAAAGAATCTCACTAATTATTGTGAAAAATATAATTGTTTGTCGGACACGGTTATGTGCACGTACATAAATATATAGATGCTTATAACTAAGTATGCTGCTATAATTGTGTAGCTCCATGAACACTCCTGAACTCCATTTTCTGTCAGATGAATCTCGATTCACTGAAATTCAAAACGTCCAGAAATTAAAGAATCGTCAAAATTTTATCAATGAAAAAATAGTGTTTCAGGTGTAAACGACCATTATTTGGTGAAAAAATTTTTGTCCACCTCATTTTGGTGCGCATCACGCTGAGGCGATTTTACCAAGCTTTTGAGGTTTGTGGGCTTTTATGGACACCGAACACTATGAAAATGCTTCCATTTTATCGTAGCGCTCTTCGAACGGGAGTAAAATTGCATGCATATCGTTGGGGTGTAAGCGTCTCAATGTCTGAATGAAAGGATACACCTGTTAAGGTCTACCATCTATCCAGTTTGCTATTCTAATAATCCAAAAGTGCATCATTTTGCAATTGCTAAACTGATGAAATGATTTAGATTGTAAAGGAATGTTTGTCTGTAAGATTAATAGTTATGGGAACAATTATTTCCCCCGACGGAAGTAGCTGTCAGTTTATTTCTAGTGAATCTTATCTTGATTGCTAAGTTGGCAGTGAATATGGAAATAATATAGCTCGCGCACCACAATCTATGCGGATGAATATGCTTTGGAAATTTCCGCTGATTACAGCAAATATTGCTGGTTTCTGTATCATTCTCGTGGATAGACGTATCGTTTAACGCAATGTAACGCTAATCATCAGTCCATGTGCTATCATCAATATTTCAAAATGAGTTGATTGACTTAGAACTATTCCATTTTGGACTAAATATTGCGTCAGGATACTCTCACGTAGAGTTGCATGCTTTTATTTTCAGGTTGTCTATGTGAATTTGCTTACCGTGAAAAATGTTTGATGCCTACAATGCCCAAACTTCTTTAGGTGGTTTGGCGGCGTGGTGTCCCACTTTCCTCGCCGAGTTTCCTGTGCAGGCAGTTAAGCTTGATTCGCCACTGTTTGTAGAGCACTTTTAGCGCACAAACATCTGCTAGTTCAATTAGCCTTATATACAGGCGTCATGCGGGTAAACTTCTGCTCATCTAATAGAACTTATCGGTCCCGTCATAGACAGAGCTTGAACCCGGGAATTCACACTACAGTGTTTGCGCTTTATCACTGCACCAACTGCGCCCAGCCAGGATAATCGTAATTGACTGTTTAAGTTTGTTCAGATTCCGTTTTCACTTGCTTTTTCTTGTCTGATGGAATAAAACATCAACTACTGTTTGGATTCATTCATTATGAACGCACATTGAACATAACAAATCAAAGTGAGCAATAACAAGAAATTTCGTTTTTGAAACAATAGCCGTTAAATCATGATCGTTGTAGAAAAAACATCGTGAAAAAGACGACGGTTTTTTAACTTCCTTCCAATCTGTTTTCGTTTCTGGATTGGGCATGACGAGATTAAACTAGTATAATAGTGTGTCAATCAAATTCAACATAAGGTCATCTAAGTTTGAAGGCAATATAACTACCAAGGTAACCGTATCGCATTCAAGGTCAAAGCAGCATCTCGCCTAAAAAAATAAACAATCAAAAAACCGGTCAACAAGAAAAACAACTCGACGGGCCGAGTCAAAAATTAGGTCGATTATATACATTTTCGCTTTTGTGGAAACACTGCAGGTAAAGAAATGAATAGTGCATTCAATGTTGGTTAGCTTAGAGGCAACTGTTGAGTTTAGCAACCGTTTCATAGTTCCTTTGATGTTTTCTTTGCTCCTAGTAGACAAGCCACCGCTGGTGCGATATTTTCTTTGTTGAACAAATGGGTATATAAAAGATGCAATCCAAATAATGAGTCTGGTTGACACTCGGTTAAAATCAACAGGAGTTGCTTGATGATTACATTTTCATATGCAGCAAGATAAGCAACACTGCGATTTGGATATTTCGCGGACATACTTTGACTGGGCTATGTCTATAATTGATAAACCAGACAGAATAGCATCTGTTAACCTATGTCCCTGTCTCTCTATCCTTCTGTGTATCACACATCATTTGACCTGTTTCGCCCAACCAGCCACAATGAACCTTGGCTGAGTTGATCACGGCTGTTATTAGCTGACGTTAAGCCGGAGCATAACTGTCCGTGAATACGTGTCTTCATCCGAGCCATACGTGACATGCGGGGTTTTTATTCACACTCCTACACTGTTTCAAAATATCTCCACGATCTGTCACTACACTGTTCATTCAAATTAAACTCAATAATAGCATCCACTTAGAGGACATAAAAACAAGTAGCGGTTAAAAATTTATTTGGTTCAGTTGTTAGCTGACATGTGCGCAACTAGCATAATCTTAAACTAATGAGTTCCGTTACAGTTGTCAGATGCGCAACGGACTCGGGAAAGTGTTGGCCAAATTGACACAGGCGGACAGGTATATGCACGGTTGAAAACGATTAACTTATTCGTCTGTTTTTTGGTTGGCAGCCGGAATGAGAAACCGTATTACGGTTGGTGCTTAGCGGGTAACCATATTACACAGGGTATAACGAATGTTCTTAGTAGCGCCCAAAATGTTTATTGTAACGCAGAAGACCTTAAAAAAGAATAAGATATGCTAGGTAGAATTTACTTAAGAACACTGGTTACACTCAGACAGTAGATGGTCCCCCGGCCTGTTTGATGCAGTAAACATCCGCGACCGTTCAAGCCGTACAATAATATCATCAGAAATATATTCCTGAATTTTCGGGCCTAATGTAGTACGGTTCTGCATAAACTCTCTTTCCGTGAAATATTTTTCGGTTGGGTATGAAATCGATCATGATTTTGTTAAATTGATCCGTTGTTTGTTATAATTTCTTGCTGAACCTATCAACGTCAAAACCGGAAATTGTCATCAAATGATAACCATTTTGAAAACCTATGAAATTAGGTTGCTAGAGAATAGGTACACGACCAATTAATATGGTTTTTTCATTTATGAAGTAGATTTCATGCAGCTTCACGATGTCTGCACCACGTTTTAAAGGTTGCAACGTACTCCATTCTGGCTGACGTCTAACGGCTTGTTACATATTTATTTTTAGTGTAGAAGATTCCCAGAAACGTACTGTTACCATCGAAGGACGACCTCCTTTGTCGATGGCAGTCTTGACAACAAAACAATCACATTTCTCTGAGAGAGTAACGTGTATAATTGCTTGACACTATTCATCTCGTAAAATGAAAAAGCTGAAATATAAAATTTAATAGGAAATTTTGGCGTCAGAATTCCATTCCATACTAAGTTCCCCATGCTACCACAAAACGGTGGTGCTATTGATTCAAAATCAGCCTTTGGAGTGAATCTGCGTACATTTGCCATGATCGCCCGCTCATTATTAACTGACAGCAGTTGATTGCCCATATAAAATACATTATTTTGTTTTTCGTCTCTGTCCTCATTTAGCTCTGCATGGACCGCAGAACACTGGATTATAGTGCCCACAGCTTATGTGAAAACATTGTCATTTGCCGAGTGTCACCTCAGAAGCTGAATTTAAAGCAGACGGAATGACCTATAGGTGATTTACCAACCTTAGCAATTTTACAATCCATTGGATCCTCTCGGACTATGGAAATTGTGGTCATATCAAGCACGCAAATGGCATTTTCCTCTCTTGTTTGTTTGGCAAAACAATCAATCGTTAGGCATGCTTTCTATTAATAACGTTTATGGTTTTTCAACGCTCTTCAGTTGTGTCACTGCTTCATCTGTCTCGGTCGGTTCAGCTTTCCTGAGCAGCTTCAAAACCTCCTACTTTTTGTTCGAAGTTCCTGTTCTGCATCCAGCTTGTCATTGTTAGATTTATTTGCTTTGGGATTTAATTTGATTAATGAATAGTCTTCAATGTCATTTCAATACGACTATCACTTCCAGAATCAGTGCATTTCCACCGCTTCATAACGGGGGTTCCAAACAAGATTTTCTTAAAGTGATGTGAAGCCTTCATTCAATAGGTAGTTTGAGCTGCCTTCAATTAGTTTCTGAAATTAGCCTAACGCGATGTACTATTCAGTCCCTGTTATTTTCGTTATTGTCACCTGCGGTGCGCAAGTCATTGCTCCATAGAATGACATTACTAGCGTCTGAATTACAGCTATCTACTGTGGTTTCGAGTTTTATTAACGACATCGTGGAAATGCATACCCGCCGGTTAGTGATGAGACTGATGCAACTTAACTAGGGTTCCCTGATTCGCAGTGTTTATGTGAGCGTTGAGGTTCACGTTTTAACTATTACCATAGGACGTTTTAAGCCCAATATGACAAGAATTCAATGCAGCCAGAACGCAAAAAAGAACATGCATTATGAAGAAAACTCTCAAGGTCAGAAACAAGATTGACCTATCGTGGTGCACAAATTTAGACACCGAGCAATGAATGAAAGTGACCTGTGAATGTAACTAAGTCAGCACACTGAAACTCGTTTCTTCGTGTAGTACATGTCTTACAATCAGATAAATGCACTTATTATTAGACAACTTAGTTACCTAATCTCTTAATTAAGAGAAAACAAAAGGTTAACGTTTGCACTCAGGTTACCATGTCAGATCAAAGGTAGTGGATATTAACAGCGATTTATCACAGGTGACAAACGCAACTCGTACCTCCCAGTCTCTTTAGTTTAACAGTCATTGTCTCAACATAAGACCGTCAAGAATCTATACGTTTGTAATGTTGTGTGACCTACCGTCGGCAACTGTTATGTATACGACAATGTCCATTTGTCCCGACGCACATTAAACTAGAGTTTGTCAAACTCGTCAGACCTATCAACATGACCGGTCTATGTGGAAATCTGCAAACACTTTTAAATGAAACAACATACCCAAAACAATTCATGAGAAGGGAATTTTTGTGTGCTTATTTTACAATTGAATAAAACTGTACACTGCTGATTTTATAGGCAGGATTTTGCGAGGAAAATTCAAGGAATAAGCGTCAAGAATCATTTCAACACAATCAAAAACAAACAAAATTTCAATTGTCTGATTACATAAAAAACGAAACTAAACATTTGAAGCATTAATGGACAAAATACAAGGAATTTCCATTAGTGGCTATACATGAACCGTTGCGTTGGAAACAATTAAATGTGCCTCCTAGCGATACTGTTTATTTTGTATTAATTTGAACCTACTAATCGACAAATTTTCGCCAACTTTAAAATGCCACTCCTTGTTTTGTATTCTGGTGATACAGAAACCACTGATTTGGGGGTTGCATTGAATAAGTGTTCATAGTGCAAACAGTTTCATTTTGAAATGTTCATCGTATCGATTAATTAGGGAAATCGCAATGGCCAACTGTAGCTTGGCGCGACAGTTTTGCCAAGAGAAATCAAGAGAAATCATTCGAAAAAAGCGTATCAACGTTTTTTTAGCAAACACAACTCATTGACAAATTCGACCAAAACAAAAACCTCGCTAGAGCCGGACTTCAAAAAGACTGCACCCGTGATATTTAACTAAACGAAAAAGAACGATCAGCCATATTATGATGTTGATAAAAAAGGAACAAGCACTACGACATGAACGAGACTGACAAACAATATACGAATAACAATTTGCTGAGATAGTTTTGCAGCATCATGTTCTTTCGGATACCAAAGGATCCATCTATCACTTAACTAGCAGGCAGTGTCAAAGCTAACATCAGATCACCCCAGAATGGAACATAGGAACGAAATTGGGCACATTTCTGCGAATTCAGAACTCACCGTCCAAAAGAATTTGTTGCCCCATATTAGCTGCCGGATCTGATGATAATGTTCACATGCCTTATTTCACTCTCACAGCATCTTGTTTCTGCCTTTCGTAAGTTTTGGTTCCGACAAGTATTACGGATTTTGTCATTGACATTTTCCGACCTTGGTTGATGAAGTCCTTACAACTTTATCATTCTGTCGCAGTTTCCATAGTTCTCAGTTAGTTACTCCGGTCAGAAAAACTTGTGATCTCATTACGTGAACCGCTCTGATGCCTGGTAAAACCATAGATTTTAATGTTTCCTCAGATATTCAGATAACGGGCATTGACTAGCGAAGTGTAACTTTCCATTGGTAACGTCTCACAGTTCATATTAACAGATAGGGCGCTGTAACCAATTTACTGATCATCAGATATATGTAATACTATTATCCAGAATGTTTCACTCAGTCAAGCACAAAATGTCGTTTATTTCATACAGACACTCACTTAACTTCTAACTCTAAATCGCACAATCTCTAACCATATTCAATTGCACAGTGCGCCTTCAAGAAACTTCTCTTTTGTTTTGTTTTGCGCCTTCCGCAACAAACCGGAACCGCTTAGCAACGCGTGCAGCAGTCTAGAATGTTTAAATAATAGTTTTACTTTACAAGTTAAACGTGATGTCCTTGAACTTTATTAATCACCTGACCCATTTGGTCTCTGCAAGCTCATTATGCGCTACTTAGGAATGTATTCCAAAATACTATCTTTTTAAAAAGCTGCGGATGTAGGAACCCAATAAACAAAGCTATTCTAGTATTCTATTCAACTTAGTAATTAAATAAGCTACAAACTTCACCAATTAGAACCACGTCCAATTCCTACTCTATTTTTAAATTTCCAGAGTTTTTATACTACATTACTGGTTCTTTAATTTCATATGGGGACCATGCACTGCTCATTAGTTGGTTTTACTGACTGACATTATCGGGAATCTCCTCGATAATGGTTCGGTTCGTGCGAATGTTTTGCTGCTAAGTTTTACTGATCCATTTTTCGAGTTCACCTCGACATCGCGGGATTTCATGACCCGATCCGATCTTCGTTAATGCAAATAGGCGGAGTTCCAAAAACAACTGCATTTTCATGACGAACGGTGTGCATTTAAAGGACATTCCTGAAAGTTTAGACTATCATATTTTCGATGGTTTACAATTTGTGAAGCATACTGTTGCATTTGATTTAGTTCGAAGCTACATTTTATTTTGTCAGTTTTGCCCGTGGTAACGTGCATCACAATTAGCATCGATAGTTAGACATGAAGGATTTTGTCAGTAAATACAGACTAGTTTGATATTTGTAAATATCTGCGCCATCATTATTGTGTCTACTTATTTCATGCTGAAACTACAAGAATCATCTTTCACGGCCGGCTCTTGGGACAGAGATTATAACCCTCGTTGAATGACCGAATTTAATAAAGTCTGCGCAACAATTCAGGGATTACTTCAAAACATGTCAACTGTGAGATTGGTTATTGGCCACAGTTTGCCTGTTATGCTTCAAAACGTAGAGATCGCCAATTCCTTGAGAAAAATGTAAGCTTATGCAAAAGAATGTAAGGATCTTGTAGGGGCGTGCCAAACAACACAATCAGCTTTGGAACACTGATTACAGGAGATGGTCATTTCTAGTACACATACTCCGTGATTGAAGCGACGCATGATAAACCATAGTTTTTGAGATGAAATTGGTGAAACCACCTTGAGCATACTCGATAAAAATTTGGGCGGTTCATTTCCGACTGCAACAGCAGTGCACCCGATTGTCGGACATATGTGGGATCTAGACAGTTGATGGAATCAATGGCGGCTAGTATGTTTGTGCATATATGCATATATGCACACATATACGCATACGTAGACTCCCCGTTTCTATTGTTGATAAACAAGATATATTCCACATGCTATCACTGATCACGAAAACTTCATTCCAAAGTCTAATCTTGTTGAGGTATAAAATGTTCGGACAGTTAAAAGAGATACTGACTAGGGCCGGATGAACGCAAATCCCTTGTTTGTCGTCGAAAATTTATGTTGACTATTACCCGCTTAGTCACACGAACACGTGGTAACAACAAATTTCTGTATTTCACTGTTGACTATGACATTATCAACAAATTATATTAGACTTCATGGTGGTAGATTCCTTGAAGAAGAATACGACAGATCTAAATAAGCACAAACTAGAGTGGCTAATTAGCCTACGGTTTTCCTATTGCTTTCATGGTTATTGCTCGCCTGTGTTATGAAGAAAGACGAAAATACTAAGTGCCGTGTTCTTTTGTGATGAAGAAATGTCTTTAACTAGCTTGCATTTTAGCGTCCATCAAACTTTACCATTAGGAATATTGCCGTTAAGTTAAATTACTCAAGGGATACAGGAGAAAATTTGCTGAACGCATTTTGATTGCAAATCATATGGGCCACCGGTAACTCCATCCTCCAACTTACCAAAATTCAATATTGATTGCTAACAATAGTCATTCCAAAACATTTGCTTTTTACCGCCTCATCATCATGAAACCGATCAACTGTCGTCAGCTAACCGAAATTCCTATCTGTTTTATTCCAGTTCTCGGAGAAGCAAATGTGCAGAAAAGCTTTATTTCAACTTTGGTTTAGCATTTTGGGACTAAAGGAGTATGACCCCAGAGATTTGGATGTCATCTGTTGCAATTGTAAGCCCTGCTATAGTGCTAATAACGAAGCATTTGTATTACAAATAAAAGTAACATTTGTACCGTTTGCTGAATTTGGTGATGGATCCAGATCAGGGTCGCTGCCGTCAAGACTTCCACGGTTGACCTATGACATGCATTAGGTGTCGTAACAACTCGTACACATAGAATAAAAACAGATCGTTCAAATCTTTCTAGTTAGCCAACATAGTTGAATCTATGGACAACGTCTATACCAGAAGTGACTATTGTGGTAACGTTTATTCGTGTCTTGGAAAAATGTGACCCATAGCTGACTGTACAAACTAGTCTATTCGGTTGATGTTCATTCCATTCTACTTGTTACTTCTTGTGTCGATAATGCAGTAAAACGAAGTAAAGAAAATCATCTAAACGGAGCACTCGGCAATGAAACAAATTTTAAACCTGTCAACACAGGGGCGGCTTCATTTCCACGTGTACCAGGTTTAGGGTGATTCTGGGGACTTTCCCTGGAGGACAAGGTTCACCTGGAGCCGGCGAGCTCACAAAAGTTTGGACGAAAATGAACGTCACACAGTTATTGACTTCGATTACCAAAAAAAAATAGTTGATGAGCAAATCGAGCACAGTTTGACAAGGTTTTTGTGTTATTTACGATATTTAACTTTTCTGTAAATCTAATGGAAATCTGATTAAACTGAATGAAAATGAACCGAGTGGGTCGGAAAAACTGCAACGAATTGGCGTTGAAAGTGAAAAAATGCAAAATCACTGCATGTTGCTTTAAATGGCAGACTCACAGTTATTCCGAATTATCTAGTGCTCCTTTCGTGTAATCCGAACTTTTATAAGTAGCAAACAGTCAGCTTCTGCATACCCGGATGCAGAAACAAAATCGAATTTGCTTTCCCCGAATTGTCTACTGAACGAAAACAAAATGGATTTGAGCCACTTGAGCAGCTCGTTTATCTCTTTTGGCATCAGCAAATCACTTGGGAACTGGCTACTTCGAATTTTCATGCTAATCCTAGGTGCTTAGTTGAGTGAGACGGCAAAACAATTTCTGCAAACGACCACCTACAACAATTCGGATAATATGGGTAGATGCAATTGTGTCCCATTCTCATGAGATTTCGTGCCATTAACTCCGCGTTTGGTTAAGCAATTTGACATTATGCAAACGTGCTCCATTTGTATTTGGATGAAGAGAGAATTTTTCGACAGTTTGCGTGAACTGAAAAATCATTTCATTGATGCGAATATTACTTCTAGTTTATTTTCAGTTTGCTAGGCTCAGATTCCGAGACATTCCAACTGTAGGCAAGGAATCTAGGGTTATTTCTCCCTGCGCACCTAACCATAATTAGTTTTGAAATAAACTGAACACCCGATAACGAAAATGAACAGCACCACGGCGTCAACTGTCCACTAACGTTAAATCAAATCATCATCTATCCCTTCTCACCTTCTTCAGGCATTCCCGCTTGCACGTAGCAAGCTACACTTGTCTATAGTTTACTGATGCCCAGGTCAGAACAAATGGGATAAAAACGAAATGTCGAATAAGAAAAACTGTAATAGATATCTCGATTGCGTGTCACATAGTCATATGATGTGTTCTACTTTCCACGGTCTGCCTCAACCTCATATCAGTTGTTTTATTTGGAGGATGCATCAGGCTTCTTTGGATAACAAATGCTGGTGACTTTTACAGTAAAAGCTCCACAATTTGCTCTGCTAAAACGAATTTAACTATGCACTTACCCAAACATCAACTGGCTGCGAGAATACTTCGGTAACTGTGTACGATTAATTTAGGGCAAATTACGTAAACGGAAGCTACAGTCGGTCAGATTTTAGCACAAACTCCTTAGGTCCGTTAGCACTCTGAACGACCGGTGGTCAGAAACGAACGAGATTAAAGTCCCACCAAATATTTCCGCGTATTTTTAGGACTTCGTTTCTGTTCTGTGAATAAAATTTGAAACTTCGCACTGCTAATCACAGTGGACACTTCGTAATTCTATACGAATACAAAGATAAATTAAAGTGGTGGAAATGATTAATCCTAAGACTTGATGGCCCTGATTTCGTTCATATAGGAAAATTAGGCAGACTGATTAGCTTTCACCGCATATGAATTTAATCAACTCCACTACGTGTCTCCCAGTCCTAAAAGAATTTGCAGTTCTGGACAATATAAATCCAGTTTTGCACAAAAATATTGCACACTAAAGGAAACCGAATTATTTGTTCCCGCTTATCTCCACCATTTTGATGAGGATTCTTTTGACAAGCACTTTTCACAAAATGTGATTGTACACTGCGCCAAATCACAAAGTCATTGGCAACTTCAATGAACGGCTAAAAACAGCTTGCAAATGGAGTTTGGATAAAATTAAATTGAAACAAAAAGTACACAAATCGAAGCCTATTTTCTTCCAGTACGATCCTCCAAAGTTAGCACAAATAGAACCTTAAGATTATTCTGAGGTTGTCATAATTTTCTGACAGTGCACATTGTTCTTTTGGATATTATACACTAGTTAGGCAACCGGTTCTGCTAGGGCATTCAGAAATCAATTTACAGAATGTTTATTCCGAAGTAAAACCAAGTTGGTCCTAACGGATATGCGACATTTAAGTTGGGAATGTTCCTTTGTTAAGAAACGGATCACTGATATTTTGCAATTCAGAAATCTAGAAATAATCAATGACTCAATCATATCTAAGGGAACAAACTCACTGGTGTTAGATTTGAACTGCACTCAGATTGCGAAACCCGTTAGCCTTGCGATGTATTGCTAACACAACTTACGCTTTTCTGCGTACGCAACATTTGCATATGAGGACTCTAAGAATCTCCTTGAATGGAATCGTCTAACACGACCATCTGCTTATCGGGGGATTTATCACGAGTATAGAATTGATCTTTGAGTCTCTTGTAGATGTGCTCCACAAATCCAAACTGACCACCATCGATCTGGGAAAAAGCAACGCTGTTTCTTTTAACATAGGATCCATCCTTCCCGTCGTATTTTCGTCCTGCTATTCTTATTCATCTGTAGAAGCACATCAAATGTATTCGTCAATTCTGTCACTGTAGCTGTTTGAACTAAATGAACTTAGTCCATGAAGTCCAATCATATTCAGCATTAGTTGCGCAAACCAAGCCTTTTTGTTGTACGACACGTTCAAATTTAAGAGAAACCAGAGAGCGCAGCTGTGTTGGGATTCATTTTTCCACGCTCCTTACAGATAATCAGATACTAATCCTCACTACCATCTCCGTAACTTACCGGAATCCTAGCCCATGTGAAAACTCACTGAAAGTCAAATATTCAAACGTAAATGGTTAATTTATTCCATACATATTAGCCCATAATTAACTGTCCCCGTTCGCTCTGTTCTCATTTCATCATTCTTTGCTTTTAAAATCGTTCAATGTTTAGCAAACGCGCGCACTGTTTGCAGCCTTCACATGGGTTTAACAGGCTTTCGAGTTTTTGATATCTCGGATACCTCGGATACGGAGCCATCCGTCACATAATTGAACATGGGAAGCTGAACAAATGTTGTAGCGATTGCTTCGTTAAATGGTCCCCAACTGTGGAAACTGATTCGAAGTACGAGTTTACAGGGTTTCAGGTTAATACTAAAATAAATTGACTGTCGTTGAACGTGATAGGGGAAAAGCATCACCTCATTCAAAATTATCCAAGCATTTAATGTTTAGTATTTATTTCCTTTGCCTATAGAACAATCGCATGCATCATAATTATAAGGCAGTTTGCGATAATCTCTCTTCGATTGACAAACTTTGGCCGTGGGGACATGAGAACAATTATTTTGATTGATTTATTCACTAATCATATATCCATAACAACCTGTAGGGGGTAGATAGACGGGAGCATGCGTGAAAGACTTTGTGTTCTGAACGCAGCAATAGGTTAACCTTGACGCTCAAATAAAGCATTGATTTAACAATAGATTAGTGAAGAACATGGAGCTGATAGCAAAGCCGAACGAGGATTGTGATGATACCAAATATTCTGCCCATTTGTGGTGCACGGATAGAAAAAAAGCAATTTTTCGAACGTTTTTAACTGCAAATCTTTTTGCTACTCAAAAAACTAATGAAGCTGGCAAATATTAAATATTCTCCTATCCGTATCACACAATCGATGGATTATGGCTATCACTCAAAACGGCTGTAATGGACATAACAGTTTTGAAATGTTAATCAATCAGGTAGCAATCGACTCAAATTCGAAAGTCGGGAATCAGGTCAGATACTCAGGTAAAAACAGCCCATTTTCAGCAGTCTGAATCCCTTATGGTATTAAATCCGGGGAAGTGGCTTACTCGAAATTCATGGGTCAAACATGAAGACGGTAATGCACAATTCAAACTTTTGCAACAAAATACCAATCCTCAAAAAGTGAGGTTTAAAGCACCAAATTTCTCAGCCTTAATTCACATTTGCGTCACAAAACAGGCCAATGCTTTAAATAAATCGGTTACAAACGAGGCGAAATCTCGAGATTTGACGGCCACATAAAGTTAATCAATTAGTAGCATAATTTATATACTTAAATTAGTAAGATGTCAGTGTCTGCAAAAAATCCGTTTCCCTCTCCAGGTTATCCTGTGGGTAAAAGGCGAAAATATTTCAGTGATCATCTGAATGCAACTCTCTGCTAACAATATCTCTGTGACCAGTGAAAACATTAGCTGATTCAGTGACCAAAATCACGTGGAAATGTATTAGACGCAATTATCTGATCATAAATGAAACTGAAAGGGTGACTGCCCTATTATTGCAAAATCGACGAGTAAAATGCCATTGCAGAGGCAACTTTGTTTTGTTATCCATATGCCAGCACATCTGCATCCTACCATCAGGAATTTCGTTGAAAGCTGTTTTTGATTAACTGCTTGTTCACGTGCATGGATGCAGTAGCTCGTACTAGACGTACACAAAGGCAAATACGACCTCAGATCACAGCAAATGTTTAATCCCTCTGGGTGACGTGACAAATAAATCATGATACTATATGGAATCAATCTATAGAAATCTCTTCAAATGGTATATGGCCTCTCTCCCACTATCACTCTGTGAACTGTACAACCCGTTAGTCGCCTGCATCGCTGGTATGCAGAACACGGCAGTTGGTGCTCATCTTATGCTATGGAAAAAGCACGATGGGTGATGCTATGCAAGGCAGAATTGGTTAATCTTGCCCATGATATAATAATTTTTCCTCCAAATTTGTTTGAAATTGAACGACTCGCTGCCTGCGTACTGGCAGGTTTTTCAGCTAATCTTTTGTTCGTTGATATTTTCTAATTTCGCTCCGACCACGTTTTTGAATTTCGCTCCGATTAATTACTGCTTTGATGGCCGCATTTAACCTTCATGAAAAGCTTATTTCTTTTGTCGCCGTCCATCCAGTGACTCCATTTTTCCTTGTCGATAATTAGCTTGAAAGTTTAACGCAAAATAGCAGTCAAACAAAGTCCTCCGAAAATCATCATCAACACCATCATCATCATAATTATCACCAATATTCACCGTTTAACAGCAAGGCAAGCCTCACTGTCCACCGACCTTTTCCCCACAGTTGCATGTTTCTATAGGAAGATTGACTATCCAGAGGGTACAGGGATTGGATTTACACATGTGGGGACAAATAAGAATGCTGCCATAGGCAACACACGAAAAACACTCTAACTGTACAAAGGCAACCTTTCAATCAATCTGACTCAATAGAAAATGACAATACGATCGCCACTGTTCACGGTTCAATGCCATATCCTTCAGTGTATCCAGCCCGCTAGTTAACGAGTCTTTCGGACACAAATCACGAAGACGTGAGACAACTATTTTACCTGAGTTCGCTGTACATATTCTGATCCCGCGTTGCCGCTTCATCTGTTGACCTCCAGATGGATTCTTCCACTCCGTGGGAGAAGCACAAAATGGGGCTCGATACGGTAGACGAGTGTTTGCCATACGCAACACGTGACGCAACCAGCGTAGTCTACTAAGTTGCATAAGATGAATAAGGTATCCTGAGAGCCGGAAACAAGTACTAGATACCAGACCGCCACTTTACTCACGCGGTCGTTCTATCCAATCCTAGGCATACTAAGTAGACATCGGTGGTCGAAAACCTCCAACCGACGAACATCGCCCACGCGTATAATCCACGTCTCGCAACCGTACAACAGAACTGAGAGCACTGTGTCACATTACACACGACCTTTCAACTTCAGCAAAATATCAGGCCGAAATCACAAGTGCATCAGTCCACCGTACGCCGCTCGAAGTTTGCACATACCTGTGCTCCTTCGACGTGCAGTTGACAAGGTAAGTGAAACGAGCTACAATCATTAGTTCCTCTCCATCCGATATCACGTCCGGGACTACTGTCATTTAGTCCTGTAACAGCAATTTACACCGCGAATGTCCGAAACACGTGCCGAACTGAGCTTCAGCCCTCCAAAGTCTGTCCAGTGCACGTTGTGCATGATCCGCATATTCCAACAGACATATGATGTCATCAGTGTAATCTAGGTCACAGCATATTTTCATTTCCTAAATCGACCCCTACATTATGGAGACCTAAAGCGTCCTCCATTACCTCGTCCATGACGAAGGTGAACAAGAAAGCGGAAATGGAACGCCCTTGTAGAACACCACCCTCAGTTTACAATGAACTCGTTAGTTCACTGCATATGCTTACGCGACTACAGGTACGCAAATATAATGCTCGCTGAAGGTTTACCAACTTCGCTGGCATACACTTCCGATGAAGAGCACCGATCAAGTCGAGGAAGACCAGGATCTTAGGGCGAGGGGGTGTGTGTGTGGCATGTTTCGAGTAAATACCGAGGAATGAACATGTGGCCGATGCAACTTCGACCTGGACGAAATCCAGCCTGCTGTTCGCGGATGTTTCTCTCGCAAGCCGGTGTCAAACGGCGCAGCATGATGGAAGCGAACAACTTAATAACTGTCGGAATTAAATTAATCCTACGATGATTCCTACAGTCACTCTGTGTACCTTTCTTGAAGATGGATATAATCAATGACTCATCCCAAGATAGTGTAATATGCTCCTCGTTCCAAATATTACGAAACAAAGAGGCAAGTGCTTTTATCATGGATTCTCCACCCAGTTTGAAAAGCACTGGGGGACGTTTGTCGGGACCGACCGCTTTTCTCCTCTTCAGGAGTCGAACATTCGACCGTACTTCCAATTCTGTTGGGAGGTCGACAAACACCCCTTTCCCAGGTGTTTGCAGCCACAGTCGTTGGCCTAAATATGTTAGCGTGCGGTCAGGTAAACTTTTTATTGAAATACCAACTGCTCGTCTACATTGCTGCTCATTGGAGTCCTTAGTTCCTCGAACAGATTTTGTTCATAGCTGTTGCGAACAACCAAAGCAGAAAGTCTTTCGAAGGCCACTGAGCTGTAGTAAAAATTGCTTTAAAACTAACGCATTGTCCGACTCAACGTACGTGGTCCAGCAAGACCTAATATTCTCGACACAACCGCGCCAGCGGCAACGTACTGCAATATGGTCGACCTGACTTAGGCTATCCGTCGAGTTAAAGCACCATGTCGATGTGCGACATGAACTTTGTTTTGGAAATTTGCTCTAGACAGGAATAAATTATTATCCGCGCAGAATTGGAGAGGCATCTCTCCCGTATCCGTTCGCCGACCATGCACAGCGTATCACCCACCTAAACAGGAATCTGATGCACTAAGTTTTCCAACTTGTGCATTAAAATCATTGCTATCACTACCATGTTAGAGCCTTTAATCTTTCGAACAACGGTGAAGAGGTTATCATAAAACTCGTCTCTCTTCATGCCAGTGCTGTGGTCTGTTGGAGTGTATGCCGAGATAAGAAATAAATTGCGCTTAACACAAATATCCTTCCGGACGTTCACTGACCCCTGCAGTCTCAGGGCGCGCAAACTATTGTTTACCGGGATTCAGTCTAAAAGGGCCGCTTCAGCCTTATTACTTAAGACTATTCCTAATCCGCACTGACCCACAGCTTGAGCTGCTTCGTCTTCTGAGGTGTGTAAGAAATATCTTGACCAGACATTTGGCGCAGTTGTTTGAATTACTCTATTCGAAACCTGGATTCGTGTTTCACTGACCCAGAAGAAATCAGTCGAAAGTGAGTCCACTGTAAGAGCTAAACAAGTCATCTTCCCACTGGGCTGCTAACTCGGACCGACCCCATACTGGGAGGAGCAAGGGACTACTTCGTCAGACCTCTATCATTTGACATTCCAGACATGACTGTATCTTCGGCTTGATGTATGCCATCTTGTTGAACTCGTTGGATTATGGAGGCACGCAAGCTATCACACCACGTTAGGGTGCAGTCTCGTTGTTGAAAATCAGCGAAATAAAGCATTAAATGGTAAATTACTGTATTTAAAGTTAAATACGAACTTTCGATTTGTAAACCGCTCACGTTTACAGACGCCAGAAGCACGGATATTCTCCGGATACCCTACACTAATGACTATCATGCTTGCACGTCTGACCAAATCTCCCTTCTAAGAATAGGTATGGGGTGTTATTGAGTGCTTCATTAATCGGCCAAGAAAAGACTTTAACGGAAGAAATGTGAATAGGATGACAAACGGGATCATATTTCGAAATCTATTAACATTCTGACGAATGCGGCCTCCTGAAACTGAACAGTAGGTCATTTCTTGACATTCGGCTGAATAGGTTCACGCAGCCTGCGATAAATGGAATGGTAACATATTTGTAAAATAATCAATAGAGGCAGTATACACAATTTTTCTGTTTTCGTCCGTGACTCACGACGTTACCATACCTACATTTGGAACTTGGGTTCGGGTTTTCATGCAACTGTCGGATAAACCCATGTAGATTTCAAATGCGTTTTCATCGAGTATTTTGCTTGAAATTGTGCCGTTAGGCACAAGAAAGCTATTCATAGCTAAGGCCTGTCCATTTTTAAACTAGGACGAGCTAACGGATAAGATAGTACTCTGAAGCTCGACTCTACCTTTATATGCAATTAGTCGTTCAACAGACGTTTGCATTCTGGGTAAGTTTCATGACCAGAATACTTTGAAACCGCACCCCGAAGAGAGGCTTTCATTTTAGTCTTATTTGAAAGACTAACCGGACAGCAGTTGATCTTGTCAGAAAATGATAGCAGTAATCAAATTAATTTAAACCGGACCATTGTAGTAACTTAGCAGACAAGCGAGTTATGGTGGCACCATCCGGATATCCATGTTTTAGTAAACACACTGAAGAAAATTTAAGTTCTTAACTCCGAACCCATAGTATTATCACCGTGCAATTTTGTACACAAAGTTGGTGGCGATTTCGCAAAAGATGTCTACATTGCTTTCATTAGACAAACTAAACACAACTGGAAAGCAGTGGGATCAGGCGCACTACTTCTCGTTTACATCTGTCAATGAAGCGGCGAAAACCAGGAAACAGTGACTTGGGACTTTAAAAACTGGAATTTCTGGTTGATAAACAAATGGAGAGAGTAGATCACAAAGCAGCTCTAGTTTCTGGAAAAAAATCATAAACCATTATCTTGGCAGTCGAATGAATTCATTTGCAATTGGAATCAAGAGCTGTACCCAAAAACTGATGAACAACCTAACGCAGAAGGGCGATTTTCAACTTTGTTCTCACGTTGGAGGACCGACGAGATTAGTAGCTTACGTAGCTCAAAAAGACTACTTTTTGTAGACCGTGAAAGTGGCCGGCGATATGCTCTGAGACAATGTTGTCCAACAAAAGTAATTCTAATCACCGCAAGGAAAAAAACATCATGCTTTAGGTTGTGCGCAGTGTTGTGACTATGGAAACGCAACAGCAATCGTGTTTTTGACTTTATAGTAAAAGAATTTGAAAACACTGCCTATTTTCTGCTTCGTTGGTAACAGTATTTACCAACTGACGGTGCTGTCGTACCAGCAACCTGGATATTGTTGATAAGTTTGAAGGGTCGTAGTAACTAACCGAGGAGGCATTGGGAGGCATCAATCACTAGTCAACAGAGTTTGTGCAGATGCAACTCACCACTGTGCAGTAGAAAACGTAAATTTCGACCGTTAATTCATTTATGTTCCATTTCACTTAATAACTTCCTTTTGCGAGAACACAAACAGAACTTAATCGTAACCATATATGGACACGAAATACCAGGAATGGTTTAAGAATGACGTCACAGCAGGTCGACCGTAAATTTGAACAATCCGGAAAAATTAGGTAACCCAGTTTCGAATAAATCACAGGAGTTAGAAAGGACCTCCTAACATTTGAAGAAATGATATTCGGAAAATTTTCCCATGATTACATTTCCACGTTTTTTCATATTCAAACCTAAGGGCTTTCATCTGACAAGGTGAATTGGTTAACAACTGAGGAAAAGCCTAAAAATGGTGTGATTTGTGGATCAATAGCTGTTGCGTTAGCAATTGCATGAAGGTTGAACAGTGTTTTCAACGGTGGTTGATTAATTAATATATTTGCTTCCGTTTTTGGTTTTAAAAACCAATCAACCACAAGATCACTAGGAGAAGACTTATCACCAAACTTCAGCAATCTGTTCCGCTACCAAAAGGTTCCGTCGTCCTTGTCCTACTTGTTGGACAGTCAGACACCCAGAAGCCTGATTAGCTACAGGCACCGTTAAGCAAACTGAAGTAACATTGGTCGATAAAGCTGGCATTTCCTTGTTGACAGGTCATAATCAAATGTGAATGATATTGATGGACTAAGTGCAAGAAACATTTTAGGCAATAGCAAGCAAACTTCGCTCAAATACATGTTCATTCACCAAATTCCACCGAGAAGACTTAGTGCGGGGAAAAAATTACTGAGTAAGAAGAGCAAAAACGAAGATGTAGTGAAGAGTTTAAATAACTAACAAGGACAGCAGATAAGCGAGAATTGGAGAAGATCAACCTAAGTTTTGCCACCAACGAGCTGTCAATTTAAATTTATCCTTCTGCTCCGTGGTAGAATAAGAACATTGGAGCCACCGGACGCTGAATGTACTCCACGACTGTTAGGAAAGATCGTGTTCACAAGGACTTTGCCGATGACAACAGCAACGGGTGCCACCACTCAGGTTACAACAATGCTGGGTTTGATCACATGGTATCTATTAGATAAGGGGATAAACTGGCTGTTTAGTATTAATGCAACATTAGTTTTGTCAATGAAGTTGGTAGAACAAGCAATGCAAGACAGAGAAGACTTGAGTTATTTCAATCTGTTAGCATTGCTGAGCTTGTCTAGCTGTTTCTAGCCCAATACTTACAAAAATTTCGATAACTTCTCTCAGGGAACCATTAGATACTGCCAGTCTCCCGGAATATTTCGTGTCACACTGTTAAGTTTGTTCTACTTTAAGACTGTCGAACAATATTTGACCTCAGTGAGATCCACTGAAGTTCTTTTTCATCTACCTTTTCAGTGTAGTAGGTCACGTCAAAATAAATTTCAAAACCATCACACTGAAATAGCAATGTATCAGACGAACTCAAAAATTTCCGTTCTCTTTCGAATAAAGACCTTAAAAACAGTTTCTTTTGCACGAGGCCCACCGGACCGGACAGCCGATGTCAACAATGAGTGAACACCACCCTCAAGTGCTTGTCAATTTGTGGTGAACGAACAGGGCACTGTTGAGTCTAGCATAAAGAAAGAAACTTTCAGTGTTTGTTGCACGGTCGACGGTTACTTGAAAACCGGAACAACTTAACAGAGAAATACATACAGACTTATGCTAATCAATGAAATTTCATTAGCATCACTAACTGCAAATAGCCGATAGTATCACATTGTGTCGTACCTGGTTGCGGAGGAGGCAATGTTCCGCAAAGGATTATGTTGCGTGAGTACTAAGCTGTGGATCCAGTATCATTGATGTCAGCAAAATATCCAGCGCAATCAATCATGCCAATTTTTATCGTTTATCTTGCTCGCCTTGCGATTATCGCATTTGTCAGCTCCAAGGCATGGTTTTTGTAACTACGGTAACCAATGATGAAATATCAAAATGTTGCTCTACCTGATCACTAGACTGTGTAAGACACAAAATTGAATGATTCCCAACTACATGAGGTTTGTCAAGTTTCGCAAACATTCCTTCACAATTTGCCTTTGCCTCTGATTAAGAGAAGTTAATCACAATTGTACAATTAAAGGGTACCGAAAACTCCTGATAGGACAGAACATGATTATGTTCATATTTAAGTGAATAAATCGTTCATGACTATGCGATGATGAATTATAACGAATGCAGAGGAAAGTTATTCGTTAGCATTACTGATACCTTTTTAAACTCGCAATGGCAGGTTTAACACACTCTGATCCGTTTTTTTCCATGCAATCGAGAGAGAATAACATTCTTCCAAAGGTCATATTCAAGTGTACGGTTTATGTCGTTCTTCTCTACGAATCCACCTCAATTTGACACTATTTCACTCTCCTCTCTTTGTGTATGTTTTTGGACTCTTAGTGATGCAGATTGGTTCGAAAAATTGGCAATGATCACTTGTGTGTTTTATCGTCTTGATTTAGTCGGATAACTACTCGTGATATCGAGGTTAACTCCATTTACGGAATAGCAACCTTTTGCACCCTGTTGACCTCAGATAACCTCGTTGCCCGCTATTTATTGCTATCCACGCATAACCGTATGCTCTCTGTTCAGACTTCGTGGTCTGCCGGGTAATCCAATAAAACTCGGAGTATCAGAGTGAAATGTATAAAGCTGTCGGCAGTGCTTTGATTGATGTTTGCTATTCAGGGTATCGGAAAGTTCAGAAGAGAAACTGGTTGTCCAGCTCCAATAATATTTAGGGTTGATATTAGGTAGCTTATATCTGGTATAAGGTTATCTACCGAAATGGTCTGCTTTAAGATACTTCAAATACTCCTGTGATCGATTCAGTAGATCACATAAACCAAAGGCCGAACATGCATACTCCGCAGAAAGTGGATATGATTTTCTCATCTCAGCAAGAACAAAAGCCCGCACAGGATAGAAAGGTATGTGCATGACATTGGCTCCTATGATGTTCATTTGCCGAAGATACCGTACAGGCAAGATAGCTGAAAGTACCTCCGGATTAATGTTGCTTACACGAAAGTCTAATCAAGCTCACTGTCACCAGTCTATGATTGACCGTGAGGTAGATTTAAAGATAACACGACTCCGAAGTTTATTCATGTTTTCAAGGGTACTAATCGCAACACATGTGCTGGTGTTTCCTCCATAAGACCTTCGAGAAATTGTTTCTCGTTGTCAATTATTAAACGAGAATAAACATCCAAAGTTTCTGCATAAAAGCATTTTGGTACCCTCAGTTTTAATTTGCCAGGTTGAGAAAGCACGCGACCATACTGATATAGGCTGTCAGTGTAGCATGAATTGGGATAGTAATCTTGAAAGAATTGTCTAACCGACCTGAAAAGTACAGAAGTAGAAAAACTAACGTAAATTCGAAGTCCAGTATGCTTATCACCAGGCATCAACACTAACACAATGAAACCAACGGGGAGGTCAAATGGAAATTCGTTACACGGGAAATGGCAGAATGGTTCATGGGTTCTGTAAATAGAGGTGAGTGTTGGATGTGTGCTAGTGTGAAATCAAACGGCTTTCTGACGGAGTCTACACAGGTCTACAGTGATTCCATTAAACTTATTGATGGGTTGATCACTGACGGTGCATGAGAAACATAAAATTCGCAAAGCAAATTAGTAAAAAACATTTCGAGAATTAGCTGCGTTGATGAGTAATGACTTGTTAAGAGAACAAAAGGATTAAATTATAGAGAGTTTCTTTCGAATCATAAAATTATCTACACTAACATTTTATTTAGGTGAGCTAACTCGATTGAAGAAAACTTTCTACAGCATGTATATAAATATACATATATATATATATTTATATAAAAGTAAACAACGGAAAAACCATGGAGCTCTAAGCAATTATAGAACGCGTAACTTGCAATGAATGGGAATAACATGTTCACAAAACAGTTGGTTGAAATTCGACCTGCCAGGTCTGTGTTCTTAGAATAAAACCAGAATAATAGTTGGCGGGTGATTTGAAGCACCGATTTCCGAGAAAATCACGATAAGCTAAATAAACTCTGTTCGTAATTCACGTCTACATATCGAACAATCGATAGCGACTCTGAACAACTACCCACGGGGGGTCGAGTCTCATTTTCGAAGTGTTCCGTCCAAACTGATCTGCCGTGGATAAGGTAAAATATCTTGTCTCTAGATAACAATTTTGCCGAAGTCCATTAGCAGCCTCTTGCCAAGCAAAGGTATCATGTACTACCACTGGTTTGTTCACTCTTCACTAATTAAGTATTTTCGCCGAGAGCAATAATCGTTGATGATATTCCATTTTTTTAGATTAAAAGCATTACGTTTCGATCACCTTTATTTATAAATAGGTCAGAAATATGGACTTGCAAAATTATTCAGGGTCGTTTTCCTGTTTCTGTAAACATACATGCAATAGTCAGTGTGATTGTCTATGGAAATAGTAAAGTACCCATTGAATGCAGCAACGCAACTGGGCTAAGTTACGAGTGATACAAATCATGAGATAACAGATTAAGGGAAGATAGTTTTCCGATTGCCAAGCAAAGTCTAACTGGTAAATTCTTGGCAGTATTTCCATTGGTCCGGGTTGGAAATGAAAATGGCCGCTGTCTCCGTATATCTGAGGAAAATTTGGCCTGCGATGTTCTGTATGACCTCATTCAGCAAACGGATGAGAACCTGCCCGGTAATGTAAGGGCTAAGTCGTCCGATTCATAGTCATTCGTCCCAGGTTCGCGTCCCATTTCTGGCACGGTGGATGTGCAGTGCTGATGATTCCTAACAAGGATGAAGCAACTGTACAGTGTTTCTTATTGGGGTGTTGAGTGTTGATATCATTTGGTGAATAATTTCATGAAGACCTCATTTTTAGTTCGAGTATTAATCAGGAACTTTAGTCGATCATTCTGGTGTCATTTTACCCAAGTACAATTCTGCGCCATCGATTTCACGTTCTACATCGGCCAACTTTCGAATCTCACCGCACTTGATTTCTCGAGCTGGCGCTCTTCTTTGTCCTCGGATTCAATTCATACTATCCATATTCAGAGTGCAAGAACTGGTGCGCCTACCACAGCAGTGTGAACACTGTGATCCTAAACATCCATATTTTCTGTGTTCGGAAGAATGGTACTCAAAATTTCAAATTTCCCATTCGGTTGGTATTGCCATCCGCTCATTCGGTATAGTTTCACTATCACTGAAATGAGGAACCCGAGTCCGCCACCTATGGTTTTCCTGTGGATTTTGTCGCTCTCACTGACACTGTTTGATCGGATCTCGGATGATAGCCGGTCAGGTGTCGTGCGATACGGGTTCGAGCAATGTGAACAGTTTTTCCCCGACTGACTTAATTTGTTTTTCCTCCCAGCCTACGAGATTGCTAATTACATCCCAGGAGGAGTGAATGATCGAGTAACACATTTAAGGAGACATTTTGATCTCAATAAATGCGAAAAGGTTTTTGGTCATATATTTTTATCACCCGTTGTTTATTACCAGTACCAGCCTTAGATATAATAATCGGCGGAAAGCAACCTGGAGTCCACCTTCTCCAAGAAATTGGTGGGCGCATATAGACCAAGTCGCCATCAGGTACAAGTGACAATGTTGTTTACAGGATTATCGGCCAAACTGCAGCACCCCTCTTGGCTGCAATCACGCGGTTGTCTTCATCATGCTGTTCACATGATTAAGCGAGCTTTCTAAACGTACAACGAAATTTTGATAAACACTCTGACCCGACGTGCCGGTAAGTTTTCCGAGACGCACTGGTTGATAAGGTTATCAACAATGAGAAGTAGTTGCTTATGAAGACTGCGTTCCATTCTGCTGGTTCAGTTATGGCCTGACTCGTTCTGTTCTGTCAGTCTCGATTTCATTGTATGGCTTCTTGACACACACCTGTTCATTCGGAGTGGTAGTGAACACTGCAAATTACGACTCCTAACAAAGCGCAAACTCAACGCGACCCTAAATGAAAATTGCACGATCTGGTGGATCAAGTGGCATCAAAAATACAACCTGCACCCGCCATGAGAAAATCTCCAAATCTTCCTACTCATCCAGGATACCGTTAGGAAATTACTGAGTATGATTAACATGAGGTTTGATGAGTTGCTTGCCCAGGAGTAACACAGAAATCTCTAAACTTGGACAGAGCCAAAATTAGCTGGCCACAAATACCGGAATTCCAGAAATCTATTGCGGGAAGCGTCTCGTGGATTGTTAAACTGATCCAGTCTGAGGAGGGGATCCGTAATGAAATTCAAGTCTGAAGGCGTCATAAAACACAGGGCTGCGAGTGAATTTTTCCAACCCTTTACAAAAACGGAGGAATGAAACTGGTCAGATAATTCAGAATTATTTTCTTGAAGGCCTGGTATTCCGAGAAGGGCTGTTCTTTTGGTGGGAGTTAGCTGCTATCCGTCTTTCAAATTTTTCATGAAGAATGTTCCAAAGAAAGCCTAATCTGATATTCCGGACAATAAAGTCGAAATTATTCCAGGGAATCCACTTATCTATTTGGCAGATGCTGTTGGCATGACTTTACTCAGGGACAACGCCCACGTAATTCAACACACATTGGACAGCCTGTTGACTGAAGTATGTCTCTTGCATATCCGAACTGTAAAGCATTTCCTCAAGACTAACAAAAACTGGTGCCCACACCTACCCATTGTTCTGATCATTTGGAAAAGATCAATAGAATTGAGCACCTGGGAAGTCTGATTACCGGAAGCAAAATCATTGGGAGGGAGTTCATACAACGAGTTGCGTGAGCCAAACAGCACTCGTGAACCTTTGAAGCTCGTGATGCTGCCATGATATCCAGCTTTCCATCGAGGGGAAGTGTGTACAACGCCGCAGTTCGTTGTGTTATTTTTCATGGTTGCGAGACCCGATTCAATGGATAAGGTCGCTCTAAGACCACACTATGCAAAGATTACCTTAGTTGACCAAATCGTCGACTCCTTAACACTAGAAATATATAAGGAGAGCAGCTTACAGGGCATCAGCATTTTTATGCATTCTAAAATCTTTCTTTTCATTGGTACTACCTCTTGGTGCACATTTGTCCTACCCAGCTTTCAGTTTTTGCAATATTTTTATTTGGACTTCTTGACGAAAGGCTTCTGAACAGGCGACCGGTGTCTGTTGTGAAGATGACAATAATTATTTGACGCAGAGTTTAATGAAGTAACGTTGCTTTCCATTGTTTAACAATGAACAGATTTTCGATGAAAAACTTAGTTCGAGCAGCGATGATCAACCGGTTTAGGCGACTGTCACTGTGGAGCTGTCAGAAGTTTCAGTAAGTGATCCACCGGTTAGTTTATTGGTAGAACTGGGCAGACTGCCAACGGGTTTGCTGTCACATCATACTTTTGAGAACACATACGGCTCTGTGCCAGTGCACGGTTTTGGGTCATGTTTGCCGGCTCTTTCTCGTGGGCACACCGAACCGGAGATTCTATGCGGGATATTTCATCAACCATCATCATGCCCGGAGCATGTGATGAACATAAAATCCATGTCGGTGGGTTCACTAGTAATTTACTGCAGCTTATCCCGGTCAGGTTCTGCCAACTGCCCATTGTTGCGTCGAAATGTGACAACCTTTATCTTAACGTGTCTTGCAACACCAGTGAAAAAGAGCTATGAATAAATCGGTCAGGTTTATTGCTCATCTGGAGAGGGTCTATTGGTAATTACGTGTCTAAAATGGCTCACTTAAACAAAATAATTCAATAGACTATGTTATGTTTCAACTAAGGGAGACTCGAGATTCTTTTCCGGTGTCATCTTGTAGGGTATTTTACATTGTTTCAGAAACCTGATCCTAGCTCCTTCATTGTGCCCGGATGGTTGCAAGCCCAAAACTAATTCACAGTCGCTTCACTGGATTCGATAAACATAAGCTAAATTTGGAAATGCCTGTTATAATTTCCAAGCTAGTAACTTTGACTGACTGAACATTGGATCATAACTGGTATGAATTGTCTAATGACTAATTCCTGAGTTCATCTGCAAGACGGTTGTACAACCACAAGTGCCAGCAGGTTAGTATACTCTGTCGCCTCCTAAACTGACATTTCTACCATATTTACTTTGGCGATAATGGAAAACTGTCAACGGATTACCCACATTCCGGTCGATTGCCCCAACACATGCATCTTGCTAATTTCGTTGTTTTGGGCTAGGTTCGAAAATAATGTTTGTCACTGGGACGGAAGTCATGTAGACGATAGTTAGGATTCACATTCAGTTTTGATGATCGAGACCAAAGGACTGTCACACAAACAACATAAACACTTTATACCGTATAAAACCACATGCGAGTTACCTTTTCCAAAGAGCGAGGCCGGAAAGTTTTAAAAGGAACGCACGACCGAAACGAATCAACTGGTTAGTTGGCTTGCCTGTGCAAACTGCAAATTCAGCCTTCTATGAATTAGGGGTCATTGGTGCCCAAATTGTCTCAGTGTGTCTAACCCAATTTTTTTACGATCAATTAACAGACATTTGAAAATTTTGCTAAGGTTGACCGCGTTTTCTAATGCAGCCATCGTGACCTAAAACTTCTTAAATAAGGATAAATGGAATTTGAACAAATCAAACCAGCAAGTACAAAAATTTCAAACGTATGCCATAGTGATCAGCGTATAATAAGACAACATAGCTTCGTCGTATTTTCTCTACATGAGACGAAATAACAAAATTTATTTCGGACGCAGACAAGATAAGAATGAACCGTGTGACTTAATCTAGTTTTCTAAGGGTTGTTTACACAGTTCATCGTATTAACTTCAAGTCACCATGGTCCAATCATGAACTTACCCCCTTTAAAAACACGACTCGAAAAACCGAAAAATATCCTTGTTAAACAGGAAATTCTTAGCGTTCCAAAAAGCATCAGTGACGTTTGAAACAAATAAGGCTAGCACGATTTATCGTGTTTCGAAATGGTCACTGGTAATTTCGACATTTTAACCTTCATTGATAAATGCAACACCTTTGGCCGTTCACGGGTGTCGCTGGACGGCACAATTCACAATCACCGAGCGTCCCTTTATCACTAAATTGGATTACATCCGGATCGCATATTTGAAAGTCAAAATTTTTTGTAATCGTATAACTTAAAAGTTTGGTGAAAACTTGGTTGATAACGTCAAATTCTTACTTTATGGGTCGCATGCAAGATGCCGATTCGAATCCCGTTCCATTACTTCTGTCTACACACAACTTTGATCTTGTCCTGTCAGCGTGGAATGAATTCTGTTGGCCCCTGGTTGGTTAGAAGATGAGTCCTTTAAATAATGATTTCCGTTGGGATTCAATAAATTCATTTGAAATTGGAAAATAGTGTTGTCATAGCGAAACTGTTCACCAATTGGTTTAGAAATGCTTGTGAAACCAGTTAAAAAAGAGAATCGTGCTGGAGTTGAATAGTCTGATGTAGTACGACCTTTCAGTGTCTCTCCATTAGGATTGTAAACAAACTGAATGTTCTGATTACATACGTTTTAATCAGTATGCACACGAATATGGTGAACGTAAGACATTATCCGCACTTGAGAACCGTTTTTTGTCAAAGTAACGGAGTGGTTCAGCAAAGTACAGGACAACATATGTGAAAACATTTTAGTCCGGCAATGACTTTAGTCTTAATTGTTTACACTTAGCCGGCTTTGTGTCTGTACACTGGAGATTTCGAGAAACAAGAGACCGCTAAGAACTCAAATTATTAGGGTTAGTCGAACAAAGGAGACCACCAATATTAGCATAAATAGCAATGGTAAGTGGAATAAATTGGTTTTTCTCGGGTAACAACATGATTGCCTTTCATCCAGTTTGTTCTCGAAGGCAATTATGCAGCAAAAAGTAAACTAAACCCATTATTCTGTGTAAGCCTACCATTATCGATCATGTGAGTATTAAAACTGTGTATGTATCGTTCTTCATAAACAAACAACGATAACGGTTTGTCGCATTCATCAATTTAACAGAATCCTAATCAAACAACCGTTTTCAGTAAACAAAATTAGTCAAAGATAAGAGAAGCTCATCGTTCGGGTACCGTCCTCGCAGAAAATAAGTGGACCTGAGAAAGTGTAAGTAGTGTTGTCAAGCAAACCGGGTGTGATGTAGAACTGTCACCCGTTTCATTAGGGGAGAACGGTGAGGAGCTAAGGTCTAGGATCAGTACTCAAGCACTAGGCAATAAAATAATGATACTATTAATAAATAACAATGTAAGTGACGAATTCAGAAGTAAGAACTTACGGATTTTTACAGCAAACGACTTTATTGAATGGTAGTCTGCGAATCTTTGGATTCATCGCGTTGCCCATAAACCAAAGACAACACTGGAAATCACTGTGATCTTTGCTATTTCGCGTCACGTGAACATGAAAACTATCCAATGGAGGAAATGTCAAAAATAATATGCAATTTGATTTGTTGGCTTGTTAACTAGGGATATTAATCAAATTTTTCACGAAATATAATAGGTATTTACTTGTGATTGGGATCTAGACCGATAAGTTTCTTTGTTTAGCTGTGGCACTGAGTGTTTTTAATAGAACATTCCATAATCATGTTGATTATCCCGCGTTGTACGTTCAAGCAAGCGGACGTGGAGACACCATCGTGCATGAAGAAATGCATCGACAAAAAGTGGTTTTCGTTGAGGATTAACCAAACAAATCTATACATCTCTTTGGTAAATATCGCCTCCAATGAATTGATTCAGATTTCGTATTTCAAATTAATTCACTTTAATCGGTTACCTTGCACTTTCCATTTCGCACGAGAGCACAAATGGAATTAGAAACAAAAATTTACAAGCCCATGATTTTGCTATTGACCATGCGACAAGATTTTCACATTTTCGCATTATATTTACCAAATCAGACGAAATACACGACGGGTAGTGTTACAAGTTATGCAAACTCCGCAACTAGCCCTCGATCAGTATGATTTGTCCCTATTCCGCCTAGGTCTCCATTGTTCCTCCAGAAAGCAATATATAGTGATAATTGATTATGGATGACGAAATTCCACCCCTAGTTCACATCCAACCATACTGCGATCATGACAACTTACTCACCTAGGTTCTGCTTTCTGATTTATGAACACCATGCCGGTCTGCAGACTATGAGAAGGGTGACACCAATGCAGACAAATTGCATTTTGTTCCAGAAGATTTTTTCTCTGATGATAATTATACACTGCAAAGCAAATACGATTTTTCGACAGGAAACCAACACAGTAGATATCGTTGCCGAATATAGGGAGTAAATCTGGAGATTGACATAGATTGCATCAAACATATTTCCACTCATCCGCTTATTTAACAAGCACATTGTCAATTTTTCCGACAAAATCAATCAGAAAACTCCTTTTGGAAAAAGCGTTCAGAAAGAAAGAAATCAGTAATTTACTATACTGATTAGGCGTGGCAGGACGGAAATGAAAACGTTTGAACCTCAGCCTGGAAACCACTGGCTCTTCCGCCCAGGCTTTGTCTGTTTCAGTGATCTACAACGTAACACTCGGGGGGTTAAACCTAACTGGCATGTTGTCTAATGGTACAATTTACGTGAGCATGTGATGCGCAAATTATTTTTTCGCATTTCAAAGGTCTTTACTATGATTCCCAAAATAGCGTTTATCATCGGGGCTTTTTAAGCTCACGAGGTTATTTGTTCTATGTAAACTTATAAATTGATTTTAAGAACTCCAACTGAACCAGTGACTGATGCAGTGTTAGAAGCCAAGTGTGTTGGTTACCATTTAATCAGATTTAAATGCATACAAAGTTAAACACAGATATCTAAATTTGTTGCAATATTCCTGGTGTATGGGTATTTTACCTGCTGTGGCATGCTTAAAAAGACGTTAGTACAGCAAGCATAAGAGAGTGGACTTCAGAACCATAGTAAAGCATTACCAACAAAGAAGAAACAATTTGCATTGAATAGTTTTTGTTTTAGATGACTCTGCTCTACCTGGGATCTGGAGAAGAAACCGAAAACGTTATCCCGGAAAAAGTATGCTGAACATTCAGTCATTTGCGGGAGTTGTGTGTGAGAAACAAAATGTAAACGACGTCGGTAAAGACTGGCGAAAACAATGTGACCTTTCCTCCGACACAAACACATTTGGTACAAACAACAAACCAAACCACCCTGATGTGTTTACACGATTCCGATTGGCGAAACTAGGTTTGTTGTTGAAGGGACGGGACGCATCGGTTGAAAAGGGGTTGGATAAAGATAAAATACAAGGTGTAGACAAAATACGTGTGCAATTATTCCTATCACCGTACAAACAGTTTGTGCCCGAAGGAAACTTTACAAATTGCCATTTGGAAAAGGAGTATACTGTGCTTCGTTTCAACCGCTGTTGCGAACACGTACTGCTTCAC
Organism: Fasciolopsis buskii; assembly: GCA_008360955.1. NCBI lineage: Eukaryota > Metazoa > Platyhelminthes > Trematoda > Plagiorchiida > Fasciolidae > Fasciolopsis > Fasciolopsis buskii. The sequence goes on from LUCM01001834.1 coordinate 575,892, forward strand.
TTGACTCACTGAACTATGTTTATTTGATCACAATCAACTGCTTAGAAGAGACTACCAGCACAACTGCCCGGAAAGGTGGACCAACCTGGCTGGAAGCCATGCACACGTATCCACCCGACTTTCAGATAGCATGACATTCCAGGGGAATTTCAATCTTAGACTAGTGGGATTGGCCGCCGACGCAAACCCTTTGAGGATAGTCCAGTTCTCAATAACCCTTAGTTATCTGAGAAGGAAGTCAAGTTTTTAGAATACATTTCAAAAAACATGACTTGTTCCTCGGAATAGACAGTTTATGGGAATAAGCTCGAGTTGGGTGACCACAGAACATCCAAGACCCTAAATGGTTCCAAGGGAAACAAGAGCGGAATATTTTCAAGAAACTAGTTTTATTCAAGGCATTGCGTTAATTTGTAGGTCTACCCAAAGGCATAAAATTTTTCAAAAACAGTAGCTAAAGTCAACTTCGTCACACTTTTGAGTGCGTTGCAAACCCGGGGCTTCACCAGTCTTGATAGTCTACGCCAGATTCTGTAGATTATTCTGAACTCCTCAGTTTCATTTACTATGTGGTTGAAATTAACCAAGTGTGAATACCGAGTCCTCGCGATAGTTTTAATCACTGTCGTGTCTGATCAAGGCGGGTGGTGTTCACGAACCCTTTCGGATAGGCGTCTGGATGCAGGGCCCAGCAGGAACAGGTGCATGAGCATACAAGGGGAGGCCATATTATCCGGCGCAATATAGTTTGGGCTTGACTGCACGAGTGGCTTTCATGTAAATAGAATTTGTAGTTTTGCTGCATGGAAAGTCTTATGGACAGCTGCAGGCAATGTATGGTAGATGAAGTCCACTCGAATATTGCCCTTAAATAGCAAACTGATTTTCATAAGCCAAAAGAAGATTATAAAAATGTAAAAAGGTTAATAACTGAATTAATGAAATCATCCGATACGATATCGTTAGTTCAATTTTTAGTTCGTGTTCATTCACTCGCATATATAATTTTGTGGGGTGCATTTAAAGTAACATTTCCATTTTTATAGATTTCTTTATTTCGTCCAACCGGTTATTCGACAAGTTAGTTTTGTGATCACTAGATGAAAAGATAACCCTTTCCTGGAAGAAAGAAGTTATTGAGGGTTTCATATAACACTATGAATTCTCAGTAAAATGCAGCACACAACAAATTTGTCGAAACATTGAATTCTCTTTTTCAATGATTAGTCTTGCCCATGGTCTGCAGAGTGACACACAAAGTCCCAAGAAAATGACAGACAATGGCTACTGTAGGGGAATTTCAATTTTCAGCAAGGCATTTGAATCTTGCCTGCGGAGGTTTATCTCTGTGCCAGTACTTAATTGCTTTAACTTTGTCCGGAAGCATGTCGTGAAGCAAATAAGTAAGCAGTCATATCAATACAGTAAAACGAACCACTAAGTACGACTCGAGACAATCATAATTTCATAAAGTATCGCTAAAAGTATCCCAAATACTTCTACGCGGAGCACGATTTGATCTAACACAGTATGGTTTGAAGGGATCAGTTTTCAATATTTTAGTGGAATTTAGGCATTTTAAAGATGGATTTGTAGGTTATAAAATATCCACATCGTTCCGGGTCCTTGTGTGTCGGCTTGGTCTTCACGATATATGGCGTGAGCGAATAACTCCAACTAACTTACTCCAGTTCGACAGCAGTCTCTGTTTTGCGTTCTGACCACTTTCAAAATCCTCAGGTAGTGTGACGTCATGCAAATCAAATCGAATCCTTATTCGGTGTTCCGTAACGCCTTGTATTCATACAAAGCACTCAAACTATCGGAGACAAAATAGTGGTGTAAACTTGTTTTCATTATTTTTGATTGAATTAACTGCGTTGCTAAAAATGATCCGGTACGCGACATCAATTAGCATTTTTTTTACCACACTGACAAAATGATACAACTCGCACCAATCAAGGAACAGCAGAGTCAGGTAATTTATAGTCTTTCCATGTAAACTACAGACACTACGATCTCATTATGGAGAAAAAAAAGCCATATTGATGCACAAAGTGGGAAATAGCCATCACTTCGACATGACCAACATTCTTTTGAGTGTTCTTGCTAAAAATCACCGAAGTTGAGAAACGAGCGCAACCGCATTGGATTTCGTATGTCAACGAGAGAATCTACAATTCGCTGGCTACCAGAGCATAATGATGTGTCCAGCTTTCACTAGACGGAAACATAATTCAATAAAAATTCGAGGTCCTGGTTGGATTGTAGATTTTTCACTTCTTTTTATCAGTGGCAGTTTTTTTCAACGCAGACGGCATAAAGGTATAAAGCCCTAAAGCAAAAAGTCCTCGATTGGTGCAATATGATACAGCCTGAGGTTGCTTTAGTTTGACGAAACGGCATTATCCCTACGACCCCAAATAAGGACCAATTCACTCTTGTACTTCCCTCCTACTAAGTCCCCTAGTGGGTGGCTAGTTGGTTGTATATAGTGATTCGGAGACAGAGGAACAAGGTAAAACACGCAGAACTTCCGCTCGTTATTCACTGAGATGGCATCACGGACTACTGGAGTACAAATTTCGTTGTCTGCTTGCTAGAACTGGTGCAGACAAGATTCCATTCGCTTTGATTTGCGTAAACGGACTTACGGTTTTAAATGTATCTTTTTTTCTGACCCTCGAGGTACAGGCAAGATAGGCACAAATCTCACAACGTAATGGATCTATTCACCCCTAAAATCCATTGATCTTGCCATAATCCGCATGATTTTGTAGCACTTGTGGAATGCGATAAATCATACTATTCCAGAGTGACAACACTGTGAACTTTGTCTTGCGGCTTCATCCAAGCCTTATTGTAGAAACTATGGTTAGTTACGAATGTAAGCTTTCAAGGTACTAAAAGGGCTGCCTTTCTGGCAGAGCCCAGAATTCACGAAAACGATTATTCAATGGATGCGAAATGCTAGATGTTGCCCAAACTAAGCGTGAAGGGCAGCAGCATCAGTATCGAACAATGGAGTGCATTACAGCTAGCAAAACTGATATATCACGCATAAGTGCTCACACGCTACCTGCATTTTCGGCAACTCACCGTTTCCAATAAAAGCAAAGCACTGAGGAGCGAATATTAGGCTGCCGACCAATTTACTAATATGGAAACCTAAAAATCAAATTGACTAGTTGATAGATGGTCATCCGAATCTGGCAAAAACACAGCCATCTAAAGAAACAAATAACTATGACGTAGGATTGTGTGGAAAACAAACCGTTATTTAATTCACGCTGGTTACTGAAAAGCTCATTCGCGCTTCTTATTTTTTAACCGATTATTGCTGCTAAACGTTCGAGTTGCCCCTGCTGATTTGTGGTCAGGAAATAAGTTTGCGCCTGAATTACCATTAACTCCCAGCTTTTGTTATCAATCCTATAACGACGTAATTGCGAAATCAAATTACACTTCATGATGTCGGTACAAAATCAATAGCCATCCAAAGAGACGCCTAGGAAACTAATAGCAACTTGGAATAAAACCAGTTAGTTATTGTGATAAATCGTGTCGAGTAATCAAAGGCATACTCATCGTATTCAGCAGTCATTGATCGAATTCCGAATAAGTAAAAACAAAAAAAAACAGCGAATTTATGCAAATTGCTGTTCACACGCCCGCTGCATTGAACCCCGTGATTGACTAACGGGGCTTGCACAAAAGGATCAATGGAATTCAACTTACATTTTCGTGTTTCTAAAACTGGCATTAGCACAATGCAGAAACCAGTGGGAGACAACAGAAAACAGAGGACTCCTCACTATAGAAGTCCATTCCGGTCAGAAGTGATCAGAAAGCGAGTAGCTGCAATTGTGATTCAAAGAATCAACGAATATGATCACCTTCATTCGTAAAACGGTACCAAGAAAACAGTATTACAGGGATCGTCATGCTATTAGGTATGTTTTGCCAACTAGATCAAGCCCAGTCAGAAAATAGGACGGTTTCATGCTTCGTTTTCTATTGTTAATGGCACTCATATACGATCAAATACTTGATTTTAACCGCTGTTATTCTTTGACGCTTTCTTCAAGCAAAAACGTGTGATTCTAGAAAGACACTAGTTGAGTGAGAAAACCAGACAATCATTTTCCTATAGTTAATTTACTCTGCAGTCGAGGTTGTCGTTACTATTCGGAATTTGTTCGAGATACTGTAAAAATGGGTCGGATTTACGGTAAATTAATTTTAAACAGGCCTTAAGTTTGCGATTCACGTGGTCCATCCACGGACCAGAGAAATTTGAAGTCCACCAGTTTCAGGGAAAAACGGAATGGGGAAACGCATTGAATCACATGGAGGTAAAAATATGTTTTCATAGATATCTCTCGATGGGTCAGCAAGATAAACACAGAGTACTTCAGGTAGGTTTACAATTTGTACATCGCTTTCGCCGAAAACGTTTTGTCCAGCGATGTTTCATTCACTCGACACACGACGAATAACTTCGAATGAAAAACCCTTCTTTGAAATGTTATATTTCCATTGTGTACACAAGAAACTGCGCATTAAAAACCCACCAGTCCATCCGATATCCATTTCTCTTCAAGATTTCGATGGACAATCGCTTTTTACTTAACAGTTTACCTAACCGAAGTAACTGTAAAATCTCAAAGCCATTCAGCAAGAACTACGAACGAAATGTTTGAACCTCAATGGAAATTGATACCTATTCAACGAATCAAACCAGATGAACTTACTTCAATTGTAATTCTAGCCCCTTAGAAACGAATGACCTGCTCATAAGGGATAACATCTAAAAATTACGCCAGACATGGTAAGGTGCACAGTGCAACAGGGGAGAATTGGCTTGGGTCAACAATGATGCGAAATTTTCACGCGCATCCGTGATAGCGGTGACATCAGCTCCTAAATATTATTATCCGAATTAAACAACCCACACGATCTGATCAAATAACTGTTTGACTATCAAATTCGAAAATGTGAATCAGTTAGTTTTGATTTAATTGAAAACAACTGTGTCTAGATGACTGCGTCAATCAGCAGTGAACGTGAGCATTTACTAATTTAGTGGATTGATTTAATTTCCCAAAGTAATGCAAGTGGCTCCGGAAGCACGAAGACGAACAATATTTTCACCGTGATTCACCGAGACGTAGTAGGCCTGTATCCGTCCGCGCATACGCTTTTGTCCACTTTGCTAAATAAAAACAAGTAGTGATAAAGTATATAACAAAGATGGCAGTTTCGGACATGGCACCTGAAGATTCGAATCATTCCATCGCCCACCAGAGAAACGGTTCCTAAAAATAACGGACTACTAGCTCAGCCAAACTAGTTTAGTTGTCAACGTAGTGCTCACTTTGCAGATGGTCAGATAGTTTGTTTAACCCTATGCTGGTTTCTATAACTAACGCAGTCAGAAATAAAATTTGAGCATTGTCCAATTGAATGAGATTTTATGCGGACTTCTCTAGGTGCTTCGCGAATAGACCTGAAGGATGTGACAAATATCGCTTGTGGAACAAAACAATGGTTGAAAAACAGTGTGCACGTGAAATATGCAACTGTCCAAACTTTTGAAGCTTGGCGGCGCAACGAATACTTCAAAAGATAGTTCTATCAGAGTGAGCAGGCCTATTATTGAGATACTGGGAAACAACACAGCGTGACAAACAAGCTGGTTTCCAGTTATTCATAATCATGTCAATACATAACATTATATATGATTTAGTGCAAATGAACGGGGGATGATAGGTTACGGTTCTAGTAATCAACGTAACTCCACTTGTGTGTGTGTGTGCGTGTGTGTGTGTGTGAAACGAGTGGGGGTCGAAATTAGAGGCTGGGGGCATGCGATTCACACCCATGACCCGGGTCTGAAAGTGATTCGATAAGTATTCGGGGGTGCCGAATGGGCTAGGGGAGCTTCAATAGTTGCACGAACTGCTTTTGGGCACACAACGGGGGGGGGTCGTAGAAACGAATGCATACGACCTCAGCTGTTGACAAGACCCGAGACTTCACGGAGTCTTTAGGCTGCATAGATTCTGGATAATTGGAATGTGGTTTATAGATGGTCGAGTAGGTGCAAAGTAGTAGCAAACCGTGATGCACTTCCAATGATTGCAGCCCTTTTGACAGGCCAATGTTTCGAGTCGAAATTACCTTTATGACGAATCTATCAGTATTCGATGAAATGTTCTCCACATGTCCTGAAAGCCTACAACATATGACTTGGAGAAAGCGTGACCTGCCAAGAACTATGGATAATCCGTCGGGATGTGTCAGCTACTCTGGCTTTGATGATGAAATATCCATGGTAAATGAAACCGAGTAATCTCCCGCGGCTGTTCTTTCAGCAACAAGATTGCATCCAATGATGTTTTTCTTCATTTTTGGAGTTCATAAAGTTTCTTGGCACCGTCCTACAAAGAGCCTTATCACCCTCATGTGGCGAACGATGTGAGTAGAGACAAAACTATCAACAACAGTGATCACTCAGTGACCACATCCAAAAGCACAAAGCAAATGGACGACGAACTAGGCATAACGGCTGGGTGTTTTTCGATGGATTCATTTTCCACGTTTCTAAGTCTGGCACGTTTGCGAGTGTGAAACCTAGCGGTGATATTTTCACTTGTAAATTTTCGAACTTCTTGACAGTATAAGCCGCGATGACACTCTTCCTGACTAATTTTCTATCTGGCTAAAAGTATTATTCGAAATCTGTCAACCAAGTACTGACCCTAGAAGTTTAAGTGGATTCATTATTTAAAGTGGAATTACTTAACACTAGTAAAATCAGGATAAACTGCAAAGAATCCGAAGGGCTGACTTCAAGATATAACATTTACGGGAAACGTAAAAGTGTTGGTAAAATGTGAGCGAAAATAAAGCAAAACCATGAACGAAAAACATCTTTGGCCGGGAGAGAATTTTCTCTTATGATTTGCTTGCGAAAACGCGGAAGCTAATTGGGGGCACGGACCTATTAGACTAGTAGTGAACAGATATGCCCTCCATGCGAGTGACGCAAAAACAAGATCGATTCAGCTTTGTTGCTTTCGAACTTCTGTTACAAGCTCGGTGACATATAACGCAGTCTGCTAGATGATTTCGCTGGGGGTGCTGGTTAGGAAAGTGCTAACATGCCGGTCCTTTAGTAGTTTATTTGATCCGCACGAAACATGACTTTCCATAAATTTGACGCGGATGTTTAGTTTTACACTCAATTAGAAGGGGACCAAAGGTAACGTTGCAATACAATGCCCGAAAATGTCCCACTTCAAAAGGGCAGATGAAGTCGACGGGTCTATGTTTTCGGACAATTTTTAGGATGCAACATGAACAATGAAGTAGGATAGTCCAGGTACAGTTTGTAGTGAGCTAATTTCCAAAACGAGTCTTATAGGTCTGATCTTGCAACTAGCTGTGTTATAACAGTCCAAGTACAATTTTTTGAAGCATCTTTCAGTCACCGAACTAGAGAGTGCAATTGCAGCTTTTCATCACCAGCCAGCGTAACTTGTTTTATGCGGGAATAGGGAGGTACGCACTGTGATTTTCGCTGTAATCTTATTTTGTCCCTGCTTGTGCTCCGATCCGTTTGTTGTCAAACAAAACTAAACATCAAGGATAAAACGCAGTGAGCGACGCTAGCTGTCATACCTATCGCCTATCAACAGAAAATCCTACTGTTTAAATTTACGGGTAACGGATGTCGACTGAGACAAACGGACCTATATGAAAACTTACGAACGAGTCACTGTTTTTTGGCGAATCACTGCATATGTGATCCGTATATACGATAGTGAATTGTGCTTAGTTTAAGCTTGTACTCTGCACTTGATCTACCCTCTGGTTAACATTTTCTAATCACTGACACCATCTATCGTTTCACTCCTATTCTGGTTGCTTTCTAATAGCGTCTTCCTACACAGCGCACCAGAAACGGGAGTGAGACGATCTGGGGTTTGAGTTTATGGAGGACTTTCGTGTCATTCGTGTTAAATTATGAATATAACAGTCCAGGTAGTGGACAGCAAATAATAATTCCAATATACAGAAAACATCTCGGAGAATAAGCAGCACCATGTACTGTCACGAGCATGCTGTGCGCTGTCACACGGGATTTGATCGTGTAAGTGTTAATCCTAACCGAGACGCATTATTCGGGCTTCGTTTCACATTCGATTTTTCTTTTGCGTTGTACATTTTCGATTGCAGCTCGTGTAAATTCCACAGAAGAATACTGTCCGGCGTGCATATTGGAATATGGGCTGTATTTTCGGCAAACAAATGACTCACTGCATTCCTGGTTATTTGGGGTAGTTGGAAAAATAATGTCAGTTTATTAGTAGAGACATAAAACTTGATTTAAATATAACTTTTGGTTAGTGTTTCCATCGCCACAACTTGTCGTCAAAAAAAAACAACTATACGCACCGTTGAAGTATCTTGTTCATCACTAGTGTTTTCGAAACAAAATCCGACCGGAGACAAAACCCGGGAAGGAATTCCGAGGAAACCCAGAGGCCACGAAAAATGATAAGGGTGAGTTATATTTTTGTGACATTTTTCCACGGGCCTCAACACAATGTTCCAAACCACATAATCAAGATAGATACGTTGATGAATATACGAGGGTGAGTATTCACAGGATGATTACTAGTAGTCAGATGTATGGTTGATCAAAAGAATAATGCCCCTTCATGAAATTCGTAGAAAATTCCTTCTCGGCATAATGTACGCAACGTCAAACGCACCGGAAAACTTCTCCTCCCACAACAATGTCCGAGTATGATAATCAAACATATTAATGCCGTGGCTACTTACTTGTGCTGCAGTGGTGCCGAGAACCACATCAGTGCAACGCCATTTTTATAGACAGGCACTAAAATGCCTACTGACGAATCAAAATACTCATTTGTGTTGTTATTTAGCAACTAAATAAGTATGTTTGGTCACTTTTGAAATAAAAGAGAAAGCAATGCATGGCACGTTAGCATGACGACTGAAGGAAGCCGTCTGGGAGCCTTGAAAATTGGTCGAATGTGGTTCAAGACTAACATCCACGTAGTCCTAGACCGAAGGTCTTCATCTAGTTTCGCATTGTTACCCACATGGTTTGCAATATTTTATTAGCTTCTTTCAAAATTTGCAATAAAATGCTTCCCGTTATTTTAAAACTTCATCGAAAATATTCAAAATCCCCACAGAACTTATCAGGACAATTTGTTTTTATTTTCTTTTTGTGAACGTGAAAAAATGGCAATGTTTTGACACCAGACCGTGGCAATAAGTTGACAAGCACAAAACGTTCCTCATAACTAATTATGCCAGATTTCTGTCAACATATTCTTACGTTGCTTATAGGAAAGTGTAAGAAGAATGCGAAGGCTTCTCGCGACACTATTTTCCTTCGTTCTAATGAATTACATAAATGTGAACTAGCGTTCTAGAAAACACGAAACTGTTCATTTGTCACAAGATTCGCTTGGCTAGATCATTTTTGCACAAGTTGATGCAAAGCACATGCACACAAGATTAATGGGGACCAAGTATGGAAATGCAACTATGCCGTACCTCATGCTTATCAGAAAATCTTAAGTTTATGAAGTCTGGGACACAGATATCGCTAATTCTGTTCTGTATATCACTGACGAAATGCAAAAATAAACGGAGGAGGTCTAGGAGGCGTGATGATGGATCACCCAGAACTAGTGCAATTTGTATGAATCGTTTAATTGCAGTTAAAATCACAAAGTCGACCGGAACTCGAAACCAAACGAGGCGGACTGACGCTCTTATAATGTTATCGCTGGACTACCCAAGCTGGCTTCCGTCCGGTTAGTTATTGGGCACCAAACCTGTATACTGGATGGCATCGGCCTACTGGATTTGGAAGTAAATTAGGTATCTTTGCCTCTACGGAAGTCAAACTTCTAGCCTGAAAATGGTCTGTCTAATGAAGCAGGACAACTGCACATCATCCGAAATTTTGTCCATATCAGAAGCCATGGGATAGTGCAATAACTGTGAGCACCACGGACGGAAATGACACTTGTTCAATAACAGCCCACACCTAAATGAGTCCGGTTGTCCACATGTTTCCATTTTTCAGACGATTTAGGGTGAAGAAGGGCAAACAAAACATGGACAGTGCATTTCAATTCCATGCGGTCGAAAACCGAGTTGGCGCGTCTACTCTAAATTCGCAACTAAGAAATCCAAACTGGTTTTGGATAGCACCGCCAACTATGTGGTAGTATGACGGTCACAAAATAGATATGCACACAACAAAACAAGTTGAAAATTGTAAGGGTTGAAGAATAGGGTAGCCGTTTCCTTCCAAAACTACGCAGCATAATATGGACAGCTACGGTGACTAATAAGGGAAAAATGGATAAGGAAAGACCGAAATCGTGTAGAACGGAAGCCTGATGTGAGGATTCAAACAAGATCTAGGCGTTATATTCACTCTGATACTAGTACAAAAACCGTTTGCATATAGCCTACTGACCGTTGAAAAATAAATTTCATGATGCGAATCCATACCCGGACAATTGTATACTATGTATAGCAGAATGCTTCCATTCGCTAGGCTGTTGAAATCTGAAAACTGTGGGAAAACCAAACAAGGCATTTGTATTCGTGCCCACGGGGTTGGTGTTTGCCCAAACAGATACAACTAGCGAATTCTCCAGTCTCCAATTTTTTGATTCCAATTCACCTGTTTACCGAATGAAGGAAAATGCGTTGGAACTAACTGGTATAGTACATACAATGAATGCATTAGTGAGATTTGTTTTCATTTTTGGTTCACCACTACCGGGCGTGAATAGCAAGAATTTAAATGATGCCGAATAATCATTTCAAAATGCTCTTATCAAACGCTTTTCCACAAAGCAATGCATTAGAGGTCTTCTTATCGTATTAAATTTAACAGGTGCCTTCTTGATTTCCGTTAGCTATTCAATAGTAATTCGACCTGGCTTAGTAAAGCTGGAGCCGTCAGCAAGTACTGGAGTTAACTCTGCCGTGTAGATCATCTAGGTCCCTTGAAGTCTGACATATAGGCGAAAGTATTATTTTGGTTTTTCTTTATCTGTTTTAATTCCTAATAACCCGTGTGTAATACCAAAACAAGACAAGTATGCCGATTGTAAACTCATATATATATATATATATATGCATTATGAAACAAGATCAATTTCTGACAGTCGAAGACTGTGACCACCAAAAAAATAACAATTAAAAGGCAACTTTAAAACGTCCGTTAACCCATCACCGTTCGACATTCAACCACACTCATTGTCTTAATAGACAAATCTTCATTGAGCATACTCTGCATTTATATAAAACTCCGGCTTGAAAAGAATCGTGCTTCCGAGGAGCAACCTCTGAATAAAGCCGCACAGAAAGGGGTATGAGACTGGAGAAATAACAGTAAACAGCAGTAGAACGTTACATCGTTTGTATAGGCTAGTTGTGCAAAGACAACCCTGATTCTGCGTTAGTTTTTCGGAGCATTTAGCGTGCCGCAGTTCTAATCTCCACTCTCCAAAACAGGACGCTAAGAAGCGCCAGCCTAATCCAAAGTCAAGGCTAACTTTTGTGTCATTAGGCCAAATTCAATTACTACAAACTGTGTCAACACGAGAGACAACAATGATTTCCTCAGCGGCATATGATGCTACAGGGAACTAATAAATAATCTAAAGTGGAGTTGTGGTGAGAAATTGCAGACCTGTTGCACTGCAAAATGATGCAGCGTGTGGCAGAATGTTGAGCTATTGCTCAACCAGAACGGTTAAATTCTCAACAAGTGATACTGTTTTGGGTTTGACTTAATGACCAAGACTTGGACGATGCCCATATTGAATGCGAAAAAGCTGGGAACATCTGCTGCAAACTTGCCATTGCATTTTCTAATGGTCAGTTGTGCAGGGATAACTAAAGATTGTACCGTGGATAACTGAATTGTTTCCTTATTCTGTCCAGTTTCTTGCAATACCAGTGCAGTTGAATTTGCTAGCAAACAGCACTTTTAATTCAGTACACGCGTACGTTTTTGTAGATATGCCACTCATAGTTAAAGACGAGAACGCTTGCGTGAGACATCCTGTCGGTGGGACTTCGTTGCCGTGATATTATCAACGCCTCTTGATGAACCAATCAATTCAATTTTGAAACAGAATGAAACTAGATTTTTGAACATCAAATACTGGTTCGTCGAGTAAAATTGCTTGCAACGAATGGGACCCAATTCGCCCAAACGGGTAAGAAAAAAGTTTCATAGGTTTCCGGAATAACACATACGAGGTTCAATTAAAAACATACTGATCACAAAAAAGAGCGAATTTGGTGTGTCTTTTCTCGGGCTGTCTACATCTGTTAATTCGATGTCCCTTTTTACAGCTACAGGCTAAGAACTACAAATGCTGGCATGTTTTCATCCGTGAGTTGCTGATTTCAGCACAAACGCGAAATGTCATCAGACATCAACCCATCCGCTGGGTCTGTGCCAAAACAAAGCTGGTATAGACAATAAAAATGCTTTCATTATTAGTTTGCAAATTTTAATTTTGTTTTTTTTTGATTAATTTATGTCAAATCTTTTTACAGTAGTCATCAACAACCCTTAAGAATCTAACTATATTTCCCTAGTAGCGAAGTCATCCAGTAGATTGGCAGTGTTTATAGACCTCAGAGCCGTGATTGTGGAAAAACCTGTGCGGTTTACCGGCCATTTGCTTGCACTAAAACTATGAAATGAAATTAGAAGTAACGAAACTCCCTGTGACACGGAAATATTTACAAATCCTTAGGCTTGTATATCAATCAGACTTAATGTTAACGTGTCACAGTGAAGCGGGATATTTATCCCTAGTCGAATGTGTAATAATTATGCACATTCAGGTATTCATTCTAGCCACGGTTCTAAAAGTGTGTAGCAGTAATTAGGCTGCATCATCATAGCCAGTTGGATCCGATGAACAATACACTAATCAATGTATTTTACGAAAAGTCCCACGCAAATCGGGCGTTTAGTGACTGACGAATGTAATATTGAACAAGCCGCAATTTGTTGTCAACCCTGCCCGAGTACATTATCGAAAGCGATCCATCCAAAGGGTAATAAAGTGTGAAACTTTTTCAGGGTTCATAGAAAAATTCACGTTCGAAATTTCATTTTATTGCTCCCGTGATGAAGTTCTTCTTCAGTCAGACACACTTAAATGGCGCTGCGCATCCTATTCCCCATTTTCTTTCCTTGTGTCGCCGCTAGCTACAAATATCAACAAAGGCTTGTAAATTATAAAACAGAAAAGGACTTTCAATGTGCCTTTGCACCCTAAACTTTTGATATTCGAGACCACCATCGTCCAGCTCACTAATGCTCAGTATATTTTATTCCCTAGAGTTTGCCGTCGTATGACATTCCGATATATATTCACTGCGTAATATTGTTGAGTTTATCGCTTAAGCGTTTCAGACAAACTGCCCAATACTGCCCAAATACCCTATAGGGAAATTTGTTTTTAGCCCTGACGCCACGTGTACAAATGTCAAATGAGTTTCAACAGTTGGCAGTAGGAAATATATTTTAGTTCTAAACTTATGAAAGGTCGAAACGGTAAATTTCAATTTGCGGCAAAACGTTCCAATGGCAGTGTTCGAGAAACTGGCCCAAATATTTGTCACCCTGATGTTGTATCAGGCACACTGTGCACGCATTTCTCTCAACTGTTTTCAAGGAGACCATTATTAAATTCCTGTATTTCCAATTTACTAATTTTTGATGCTGTCTGAATGTTGAACTAGGTAAAAGTAATAATGCCAATCGGTCGAGGCAACATTTTTCACCTCGTGATGAACTGTTTGCTCAGAGAACATATAAATTAGATAATTGTGATCTCTCATTTAGGTTGCAGCTCACAAATGCGTCAACCGTCAAAATATTTGACTAATCACTTCAAAGAGATTGCTTGCCACTGAGTAGAATAAAATGCGAATTTGTTAAATACCCTTGACAGCGATTAAGATGAGGTTAATCCTGCATATTTTATCCCTAACAACCTCACACTAAGAGGGTTTACCTTTTACCAACCAACTGTGGTGAAATTTTGACTTTTAACTTTATCCTCGCAGCATCAAGCAACAATTAGTCGGTCGTTGTAAAACAAATGCAGTGGGTTGGGGTTATTTATTCATGACAATGAACACCATATTTCGTAAACAAACTAGCTGAAATGTGTTTACTCTTTTCGTCTCATCTAAGGGAGATATCCATGTAGCCAAGAGCGGGTTGCACCACAACTGTCATGACTTGAACGCTTAATGAGTTTGCCGTAAACTCAGCTGCGTGTCTCTCTAAGGACTTTTACAGTGATGAATTACCAAGTACGGATACAGTGGAAGGCTGTATCTGGATATCTAACCACTAAATGCCAAGCAAGGAGACATCAAGCAACACCATCGATCGCAAACTTTACCAACCGGGCGACAGTTGATATCATACGATCACTAATATGCATCGGAGGTTGACAGGTCCCAATAGTTATCAACAGAAAATTCTATTTCCATGTTCAGAGAAAGTATATGCAGGTACCTGAGTCACAGTATTTTACCTAGCAGAAATATTTGGAAGGCTGCTGGTAACTCCGATACAGGTTGCTTTAGGTTTAATTTAATCGTTTATCCCATGTGACTTCTGAACAAAATCACGTGATAGCTCAAGTTCGCTGGATATACACACATTCCGGAACAAAAGTCTTAGTTTGGCATACGCTGATTGTATTTTCACTTTCAATGCAGTCCCTGGTATTGATTCAGGTCATATAATAACAGCGGATGGAACTTTCAGTGTCGTTTGTCGCGTGTCTGCCAACAGCTCCAAAAGGTCACGGTAAACCCACTCAACGCTGTGAGACTACACAGACCGAGCACATAAGCGCACAGATATTTTGAGAAGCTCCTTTGGCTTCCATCACCAAAAGTCGTCATGAAGGTGAGACAAAAAAACAATAGTTGCGAAAAGTTTTCCAACAAAATCGGCATCCTGTTTTGTGTAAGATTATTATAGATGTGTTGTAGTTTCGAGACATCCCTAGACTTTTATGTATGCTATATTGGTTTGATGGAAGCCAGGGGAACGACTGCTCAGTAATGTCAACATCTCGAGATCCAATGTGGACAAGCAATTCAACTACCGGAAATTATTTGGTTAGCCGCTCGATGGCGACACTTTGATTTCAGCTGTTTGTTCCACCAGCAGGGCGAATCCAGGAAAACTATATTTTTTGCTCAAAACGACGGCACGTGACATCAAATTTTTCATTTGAAAGAGATGACCAGATTTGCTAACAGTTGCACTTCTCAACCCAGTATCGGTAAAAAGTCGTTTGCAAAAAGCGATAAGTTATCTGCAGTGTAAGGCACACAGTCGCTGAATGAATATCGACGCTCTACACATCTAAAAAAATGGAAGGCCAATCGCTCGTCCGAAACTAAATTTTTCTTTCGTTCGATATTTCATTTTTCACTGGACGTATTTAGCGACAGTTTCTCCCTTTTGCCCAGCAATTATGACAGACAAAGTTCATAAATCAAGCAGACTATGGTCGACCGGAAGTATGAAATATATTTTGACTTGAATATCTGTTGAAACTGACAAATTATCTTGCGAACAGAGAAGAACTCGGTTTGAATTTGAGTTAATCAAACAAAATTACCGATTTTCGTATTTTGTTTCCCGGACAAATAGCACAATGTCATTAAACGAGCGCGTTACAATTATAATGACAAAAAATATGCGCAGACAAAAGGCCAGTGAAGACGATGTCTCCTTGCAAAAAATTATTCCTTCCGGTAGACTGAACATTTAAATGCAATAAACAAATTGACCCGTACATTTATTTCCGCCAAGCTTGTGCCCCTGTTCGCGCGTTTGCGTTAGTCCGTCGTACTTTAACTCGAAAGGAACAGCGACTTTAATGGTAGGCCTAAGTTTCCTGCAAAACTGGAGCGAATGAATATTTGATATTTCAGTGTGTCACTCATTTTAAGTATTAAAATTAAAATAATCTGAGTTCAAATTGCTTTTACCAAGCTACCTAAAGAACTATCGTAGAATAAAACATGTTCAAAAATGGAGGACAGTGTTTCTGAATGTTTTCTTTTAATTTTTCCCACTGTTTAAATGAATGTATCTAAACACTTAGTTAAGATCACCGTATGTCACAAATTTTTGAGTCGCATAAGCTGTTCAGTATCTTGTATTTTTTCGCAAGTCAGAAACATCTGGAGTTCATTAGTCATGGTTTTGCACAAGGAATTTTTAGCAAAAAGAAATGACGTGTATGCAAACAGCAAGGTTTAATTCCGCGCATGATGTCTTTGTAAGCTTCATTATACTCCAGGCGATGGATTCAATGAACATCTGTCCAGCATATTTCAGCAGTCATTGGACAGTGGAGCCCGTCATTTCCCTTTTCTGAGCTGCCAGCCAATGATAAAGTCTAGAGAAATTTTGAAACTCTTTTACGAATCCGTGTTCTGCTTTGGAGCTTATGGCATTTTACTCCCTTTGAGAGAAGTCGTTTTGAAAATGCCATCCAGCTCTCTTTACTGAAAAACTAGGGAAGATCGCATCGATTACAAAGGTCTTACTAGGGTTTGTACCAATTTCACTTGTCTCCCGGTTTCTAAGACAAAACTTTGCAGTACAATTCATCTGCACGTGGTTCTGCCTTGATACTGTGCGGGCATACAGCAAAGAAAGCTACAGTACGTAGACTAAGAACATCTTATTTTACTTGAGTTTCTTAAGCAATGCAAGTCGGAAGGTGGGTGTTAAATAATTGGAATTTAGATGACAGCGTCTGTGTACTTCGAAAATTTCGGATCTAATAGGCAAGCGAACCAGGTATAAATTTGTGGCATTCAGTGACCTAATCGTGCTATTTATTTTATTACCAGTCCTATTATTACCTGGAAGTAGAGTGAAAAACGATGTCAGCTCTCATTCTTAGTTCGCGAACGCCAAACTAAATTGAAAGCTGATGTCGAAAATCATCGTATTTTCCTGAGTTAATTGAAAGCCAACAGTGTTTGCACACGCAAAATCTGCACGAAAACGAAATAGCTGATGACTCCAATGAAGGACAGGCAAATGCGCTACTTGAAAATGCCCATAGAGGTATCCAGTTGCAATTTTGCTAGTTCCATTAGATGATGCGCTTGACAATGTGACAATATTTGCCAAAAAACTGAACATTAAGCTGCAAGAAAACCGAATGCATGCTCTAATGAACCAAATGCAACATATATAATTGTTCCTTTTTAGAATATTTCGCGACTCTTGCAGAAATGCTTCAAACGCAATTAGGAATTTGGACGATATATGATTATCATCAAAAGATTCGCCTTTATTTATATCCCTTTGTTCATCTAAGTTAGCGATGCATTGAAAATTGAACACATCGGGACGTTAAATGGAAATAAAATCGTAGAAATCAAGCGAGTTCTGTTGTAAGACGCAAAAAAGATGCTGGAGAATTAAAATCAGAATTTAAATTACGGACTGATAACTATATATTCGTAGTCCCTTTCCGTTTGCTCAAACATGAAGAGTTTTGAGATTCTGTATCAGCTATCCGAAGGGCCAAGGCGTTTTGGAACTTCCTACGAACAGGTATGCCCGAACGGTAGGGGAATCACTGAAAATAAATTAGTCTCCTATTAGACTTCAATCCGTCTCCAGAAGTTCCAACCTATACGGATCGGTGAAAAGACTGGTGCTCAAGGTAAACTCATGTTGCTGAACCTACTGAACGTTTCTGATTTCATTTAATGGAACTCTTCCCAACATTGTAACGGTCCTTTTTACTTGGTTAGTACTGTAGCACTTAAGTATGTGGGTAGCATGTAGGACTCCATCCGTGGTCGATCAATGCTCCAGACAACTCTCTCCCTAAAATACTGCACAGTCGCCGTATAACGCTTAGCATACTAGCGGTAATACTATTATACGTTACGTTACCGGATAATCTCCTCCAAGAAAATGGATGTTCAAAGACTGCATAAATATACTGCAGGAAACGATAACTACTTATGAAATTTAGATGCATATTAAGGGATAAATGACGTCTGCCGTGGTCGGATTTGGCTGCACCAGGCTTGCCTAAAGTGAAATTCTTCGTTACTTCCATATAATGTACGTTCCAAGTAATCACGCCTATCTATTATGTCAGTTTATTACTCCTTAATCTAATTTAGTGAATTCTGTATTGTTTTACACCTTGTCTTATTGAATGTAACAGCTTTTCTCCAGTACGTTTCGTTTAATGGGCAATAGATTTGATTTCTTTCATAATTCTGCAACCAGTGGTCTATTGCTAAGTCATTCAGAGATTGAAAACCAAAAGCCATTACGCCAATCGGTTTCGAAACTGTTCCACTCAACACACACGGCGCGCCGAATTACAACCACCAGTCACCCACGTATATGGTTTAGGTCACACCGATCGCATGTTTTGTCCGCCATAGCGCACCCTAAATTCCTATTCTCTGTAGCTCGCGTCGTTCAAATTTACTGATTTAATTTTATCCCATTTACCCGCACATATTTGCTTGTATTTTTTCATGTGTTCGCTGTCGTCAATAACAACCCGGAAACAAACCGGACAGCCTAGCAACGCGAGGAACGGTCGCGACAATGTGAGTGTACAAAAACTAATAGCATTTTAATTTTCAAGGACTACTTATCGATCTTTTGATCTCCGCGGTTTTTATTCTACTAACTGTCCTTGTAACTGAACGGAAATTTGTTGTTTGTTCACTCTTTGATGCTTGCAATTTTAAGTGTTTAAAGCAAAATAAAAACGAGACACTGCTGAAATCGGTTTTTTTTAAACATTTATTTACTGTCCGTTCAGTTGTTTCTCACCCACAAATATGTTAACCCAATTCAATTATACCTGAAAGTGGTATGAATCATTGCCAAACAACTGGTGCATCTCGTGGGCCTACAGAAGACCTCAGGTTCTTGCCTGAGTAATTGAAACCCATTGAATGAGATTAGATACCCTGTTCATGCAAATTACTGACACTCATCATCGATAGTTTTCACGTCCAAATTTTTACTGGGAAATTGCATGTGCATTAAATGAGCCTTGAAGATACAGTAAATAGTACCCAATTTCTAATTTCATAATCGGAAAAGGGACGCAAGGCACTTTGTTGTGCAACAATCCTAAGGTCTGTTTTTTTCGAAATACAAACTGTATTACTAATTCACGAAACAGAATATGGAAGCACAATCTCTCAACATTTCAGATATCTTGTTCACTTTGTATTTGCTGGTTGTTGTAAATTCGCAATTTTTGTTTTCAAAGCTTTATTGTTTTGAGAGCCTAAACGACAAAAATGGTTCGACTATGCGTAATCCAAAGGTAACATGATTTTCACCTGTCACCTGTGAAGGGCTTCTGGAGTTTCCAACATTTGTGCTTCGTTGGTTTCCTCACTCTGGTCGTAAGCTGATTCGTCTTATTTAGAATCCATTCAGTGCATTTGTTTCCCATTAAAAATTTTTTTATTATTTTTTGGTTTATTTGAATGAATTTCTTGAGCTACAGCATAGTACTTACCACTTTGAATTCATCTTATTCGCAGCCACTGCACAAAGTCACCTCTTCCCTCGACACTACCTCATTACGTTAAACATACTGACGTACTAGCAACTAGCAGTCCTTCGTTAAATTTGGTTTACCATTTATGTTAAGGTGGATAGAGCTTAGTTCGTTTATTTGCTGTTTACTGGTATTTTACACTTGCAATCTGCTTACCGCCCTTGGTTTCCGTAAATTCATAGAATCGTTGAGACCGTATTTAAGGTAAGCGATCAACTTCTCTACTGCGGAACACAAATTCAAGTTAACCATGTAGCACTCCGCCGGTTTATGCAAACGGCAGTCGGGACAAATTCGACCGGTTAGATGGTGACAGTGACCGGTATTCTCCGCCACGTCAAAGTGTCGCTTCACGATACAACCGCAAGAAACGCATTGCTGTTGAAAATTGAAGGAAAGTACTCGGCAATATTTGCATATAAGAACGAAAACCGAAAATGATTTGTAACTTTCATTATGAACAAACTTCAGTTCATGCTAAGTCTGAGACATTGTGGTAGAGTCAAAATACAGCAAAAAATACCTATTGCGAGGCCTGCAACCTTGATGACTGAATTCATTCAAGCTCAACCAAATTTTCAAGAAAACATCAAAACTAACTAATTTAGATAATGGTTTTGGTGTCGTTGACTTAAAACTGTTTGATTCACGATGGAGGCATCGACCTTGATTGCTTTCACCCAAAAGTTGAACCTCAGTGATTGTCATAGATCCTTCAAACCGTTCAGTTGTCGGTTCAACTTTTCATTAGTTATCGTTTGTTCACCACGATATTAGACGAATGTGGACAGAATACTGTTTGCGTAACAGTGTCGTACAGCATTGGACTTTTGCGAACATAGGTGGTCGTATTTCAGTCAAAAAATGATGCGTTCGCCACCTCATCAGAATACAAAGTTGGAAAAAGAGCGCAGCTGACAATAAATATTCGAATTTCACGATACTGAGGAGAAAATCAGCCATGATCTATTCTCCATTGCTGAGAATTCGGGCTAGTTAGGGAACAGTTGAATTCCTATAGGTATTTATGCAACAGGGTATGGAGCGGAAGGTAGAACGTGCTTTGGCATGCGAATGGCATTTAGCAAGTCATTGTATAAGGGATGGGACAGGTCCGACAGAATTGAACGCGCAATTTTTTTCACACACAGATAGATGCATGTCACTGTTTGGTGCAGAGGTCCTTCACTGGTATGTAAGATACACCACTAATGATTGACAAACCACGACGAACCGTTCTAAGGTCTTTCTTTAGTAAACTAGCAAGTAACTGGGGACAATTGGGGTGAACGGGAAACACTAGTGAACAAGTAATGAGATAGTATTTTGCTTGACCTGGAAATGCCGCAGTCTTTTTTATGTAAAAATAACAGTCTACTAAGATTTTTCACACAATGGGAAATATCGGATGACCATCTCAAGTTTTCGTCAATAGTAATTCTTAAGTAATTGAAGGAATCTACCCTAACGTGTGGTTCTGTGTTGATGAAAGAAGGACCAATCAATTAAGTAAACCGAGACAAAGTAAACAAACATCCGATACATTTAGAAAAGTTAAGATTTAAGCCAGAGCGAAGAGAACAACCACGAATAAGAGACAAGTTGTTGGAAAAGTCCAGGAAATCCTCAGTTCCAGATACAGACTGAGACAGAGTAACGTCATCGGCGTATGCGGATAATTGACCAAGGGAACTAGCATGTAGGTCGCTGATGTATGTTGAAAACAACTGAAGAGAAAGGACAACTTCTTGAAGGACTAGAATTATTTACCAACGGGTAGATTTTCGTCGTCCCAGTCTTGTGCACTGAGTTTTGCTGATGAATCAGTCTGATGGTCGTGTCAAGAGGCGATTTGGACAACCAAACTGTTCAAGTTTGCGCCGAAGTAAAGACCGTGGAACGAATGAGAATGCAAAAGAAAAATCTAAGAAAGCGTGTCGGACAGATTTGACGGATTCACGCAAGTAAGTACTTGGTGATATTATGACCCAGGGAAGTCACCGTATCCAAAGTGCACCTGTTTGGTTTGAACGCAAACCGAAAGGGGTCATCGGGCAGACTAGGACGGCACTTCCTTTTAGTTTAAGACCGCATAGTGTAAGAACGATAGGACGAAGATGTTTGGCTGAAACACTTGAATCAATAGATTTTGGGATTGGCACGTTGGCAAATGCTCTCCGGCAATCAAGAATGGAATGTTACCATAAGGAGTTATTAAGTTGGGAAGTAAATGCACTACACTTTAAGAGAAGTGAAAACAAACCCTCAGGAACTACACCCACGGTTATTTGGTTGAACTAAGGATTATGAACATCCTCCTTAGAAAGTGGATTTACCCTAGAACATGAAAGTGTGCTGCCATTACGTGGGAAAATAAACGCTCGACTGATACGTCTGCAGCACGGCCTTTTACCTTCGCTTTATTCCCACATAGCAGCTAACTTCTGTACCAGAGGCATCGCCTTCTACAGCTGGTTAGGAATTGGCCTGCACACGACAAGTCGATTCGTTTTACTTTCTTTGATATTAAGGATGAAAGAAATCTGACTGTCTGGGAATCACGTAATTTATAAACATTTTCCTTCCATCTCCTTAGGACCATTAGTATTGGTGGAGCAATGGGGCCGTTGCAGATAGAAAATGTTTCTAGGGGACAACAAGTATCAAAAATGCGATTGAGTTTATTTCTAAAAGGTTGACATGGTTATTTAGAAATTCGGAAGAAAATCTCTAACGTGTATGGAAAAGATATCCCAGAAAAAGAAGAAGAATGGTTTCCGCAGAAAAAGTTTGAAGCCTTATTTTATTCGGTTGGACTCCCTGGAGAGCTGTCCGGGAATAAAATTAAGGTTTTAAAAGTAAAATGCAATGACCACTGGTTGCGATTTGAGCATTTATTTTAAGACGGAACAACTCTGGATGATTGGTAATAATCCTGTCTCAGTTGGTTTTAACTCTGGTTGGAGAAACTGATAGATCTGCCAAATCGAACACAATAAGAGAAAGTAACGAGTTATGATTAAAACCATTTACGATGGTGTCTAGTTAATCATCCAGCAACAGGGCCAGAAAAGACAGAAAACAATCGAAAAAATGATTAAGTACCAGTGTACGTGCAAAAAGGGGCTGCATACAAGTTCGTCATAATTGCGCTGTCAAGCCGAGAAAATTTGGGATGACATTGAGTTGCTAAATTAGTTCAGACTTGCTTGCCAAGGGTGAATTTATGCATGTAACCACACCACCTCCGACGTTCCTAGAGCTGTATTGCCTGTCCAGTCAGTATATATCGAAGCCTTGATGGATATTAGGACATCCGCAAAATCAGTTCAGCCGCGACACCCGAATGCAAATCACACAAATATGAATATGTACCTGAGAGCAAATAATGAGAGTTGGATCCGGTGATTTTGTGAACACATAAATTATGTTAGTACTAAGTAAGGACGGAAACAGCTTTCGTCTGGCGGGGTGCATTTACAAATAACCTGGCGACCGGACCGACTGCATAGTTTGGGTTTAGTGGGAAACCCGTAACGTTCATGCGTGGTTAAAAAGAAGTGATGAGAAAATTTTCTCTAGTGTTTGAGTAGGAGTAAATCCGACGAACAACGCCCAAAATGAAAAGCAAATCCCCTTCATCGATGAAGCGATGACAATGGGAATTGAAATGCAACAAGGCTAGTTAGAGGACACCCTTAGAAATACGGAAATTTGATTTAGTATGTAACCAAAATAATAGTTTATATAGTTACTCATACTTACAACCAAAGCAATCTTGAACAATTAAACTTATCAGCGTTTGAACCGATTAAATGCCTTAAATTTATTTCAAATCGATGAAGTTGGTCAAGCACAAAAAAACTTGCATTATGAGATGTGCCAAATTTGTAAAAAGGATCATTTGATGGTAGCTTTGGATAGCTTTGTCGATAAAAGGAAAAAACGGGAATCAGTAGCCATGTTTCCATAATCAAGAATATAGGTAAACTAGACCAATGCGATCACATCCTCTTTAAGTTAGCTTCAAACTTAGGTTGTGGAAAGAGTTTACCTAGCCGTATTACTTCGGAATTATTGGAACTTCAAGTCCCATTCCTTGGAAACTGCCAATCGATTGACTTCGTGAGATTCCGAAATTTAGGGCGTTAAAAGTGGCGCAACTTATCTGGACCTATTTGAATATCAATGATTTGTGAGGCATAAGTTGCTAATCTCTCTTGCCTGAAAATTCCCAGCGATGTCATGCAAAAACTCTGTTTTTACCTCCAGAACAATGAAGAATAACTGTTAAATAAATAAATTTCTTTCTCTGATGAGTCCAATGCTATTGACGACCTTCTGTTGGGTCCTTTGCAAGCAGCATTTGATCCTACCGCGGTGCCTTTTGTCATAAGAATTTTATTCTGTGAACTGCATCTGAGACATAATTTTTGTTAGCAGAATGCGTTGCAGAGGGATCATGTAAAAGATGGGAGTCAGAATACTCCTCGCTATGATAGTGGGTGTTGCTTAGACCTATCCATTACACTGGACAAATCTGAAAACAACTGCGGCAACATTCCGCTCATCACGCCAGTCAACAATTGAGAGAGAAAGCAACATGCGAACATTAAGTAATAACTATGGGTTAAATCACCAAGAAAAATAATTGATAATAATGGACAAAGAAATGCTTACATCTTCTCGACTTTGCGTTTTCGATAGAAGTTAAAGGATGTCGACCATACCAGCTGCGAGGCACAATTGATTGCAGATTGCTTGGACGAAATACGGCACGCGTCTTTACACTTTCCATTGCAACCCACTGGTAATCAGTAGAATGTGACGGCCTCTGATTGCCCAGTAGCACCAGTGACATTTTAGTTGAGACCTTCCTCAGAGAAAATGTCGGGTTTAGATTTCAAAAGGTTTTGTCTATTCATTTCAATTTAGAATAACCAGTGGAGCAAATGGTATGCTGACCGGACACATATAACTGGGAAATTCAAAAATAGCCTTCACCTTAGGAAAATAATAAACATGTTGCCACTGATTTTTTAATATTATGTACCCAGCCGAAGCATCACGAAATACTATCATCTCGAGGAATATAAACAGCTTTCTGTTGAGCAATTCGCATCTGAAATTGACGTTGAATTCGGCGAGATAGTGCTCTTCAGTCACAAATTCGAAGGAGGACCGTGTCATTTTGGGTGAAGGAAATAAGTTAAGTCAACTTCAGCTACTGGCATGGCAGATACATCCCAGTTTGGCAAGCATAAAAGTTGTCTGTACTTTCTGAATGCATTCGTCAACCAGCACTAAGGTAAAGTGAAATAAAACTGGCGAATAATAAATTTACCAACGTCAACTAGACATTCTGTGAACGAATAGATTCGAAACACATTTCTTAAGTGTGATATAAGTCTACTGAATCTAAAAATCCGATTGGGTATTAATTCTGTGCTCATCTAAATTGACCGTTTTTCACATTTCCCTTCATGTGGGACATACCTTTACATGGAATGGAGCAAGACGTTATCTGATAGAATCGGAAAATAGCGCACAGTGAACCAGTAAACTTCAGTTGCTGAAACTGCATTTTTAACAATAAATTACCTCGCTTCAACATAACTAACTTTCCCAAAGCTATTCTCACCGCGCCCAGATGAAAACGAGCAGCACCCGTGAATTTCCTTGCAAAATGATGTTTCGTAAACTGATGGAACCATACTGGGCACTGAGAAAAACCTCATCGAGCTCAAATGATTTACACCAGAATTTATTTTCCTTAGACGGATTCAAAAATGTTTGACCCTAAGATAAAAGGTGAATAACTTACTGACTCAAATTGCCAAGGTTGATATTTAGCAGTGATGGTGTACGTAACATGTAGCGGAAGCATGAAAGCAGTTTTCCGTCCAGGTATTCTGCATGACTGACTGGCGCTTCCTGACAATAACCACTATAGTGCTTTCAAAGCTGAACAACACTTCTGTACAATTCAGATGGATATATCTTCCTTGTGAACATTGTTTCGCTTTTTGAAATATAACTGGCAATTAATCCGAATATGAACAAAAGAGCTGCAATTTTTTTGCTTAACGTCGTTACCAACTGTCCAGAACAGTATCTGTTGGCGGTATCCAATTAAACTGTCAAATATTTGATAAGCGCCGTCCAGTTTTAGCGAAGTTTGATTATTTCGCCTCGTTCAGTCACACCCAGAATCCACAGCCGAGCAGCCTCTCAGAATTGAATCAGTACATCTGACCACACGTCCTCAGACCGAGTTGGTGGTTTTCCCAGGTCGGAGATTTGGGATTATTTCTCCTTCGCGTTGCAGCAGTCTCATTTTCCTTTTGATGTCAGGAACCGTATGGAAATTCCCCTTCACTATCCATTTGTTATTGAGGTTTTCATGATGTTTCTGCAACATACATCAAACGTAAGCAAAACCATTTTTGACTTGGAAGACGCTCTATGAACATACATGGCATTTACATTTTTTGCCAAAGGCGTTGTGAAAACTTTCTCGAACAAAAGTCAGCATAAACGGATATGAACAAGGAAAATGACATTGTTTTGAGTGTAAAGACAGGTTATTTATAGAGTCAGTAACAAACGTTATTTAGAGAAGCATCTGTACAGCTTCAGAACATACCTCGTGGATCGACGTTTTTCTAATTACGGACAACACGTAGGGAACCAGCGAGAACTAATTTGGAGTAAACTGACTGGAATATTTTGTTCCGAGTTGTTCAGACACGAGGAACACATTCCACTCAGTCTAAAAAATAGCACTTCCATTTTGACCAGTCAAACCAGATAACGCAAGCAATGGAAATGTTAATATGTATTTTGACAACATCTGGACGGTTTACACGTCGAATGCTGTTGGATAAAGTGGACTCAAATAAAATACAGCTAATCGGCTTTTCTTCTGGAGACATATCTTTCATTGTTTAATTTTCACGCATTTCTTTCCTAACATTCAGTTTTTCTTTTTTTCTTCGATGAACTAGTGTGGCACCACTACTACACATTCATGCAATTGCGTAATACAAACTAACCTTGTTTTTAATAAAGACGAATTCGTTTAACGGGTGTTCAGTGTACACGAAGGCGAGAGATAATCAGCTGCAGAGCGTTCTCAGGTTATTTTGGGGGGACTACCATATAGATCGCTGGCCGTGAAAGGGCTGCGACTTCAAGTAGTCACTGGCATTGTTAGGAGTTTAGTTAGCCTCCCACTGAGGAAACTTCTCTGGTAGATCAAGATAGCTCAATGGTAACATTGACAAAACGAGTTTGCCCCATCATGGCCTATTTTCTCTCTTAAGGACGCTGCTTGTGAATGGAAAAGTAGGAAGCAAATTGCCCGGTCATCGAGTGGCCAGTAAAACTCAAGGATCTTTCGATTCCTGAAGTGATCAAATGGAATGCATAAGCGATAACCGTTTATCGGCCCTCAGAGAAATGCGAACGCTGTGATTTCCTATGCTGATATTTAGACAGGGTCTCTTGAACGAAGTTCAGTTTTGAGAATACGAGCTGGTTTCCAAAGTAACACACCGCTTTGTTTCTTTCCGACGATTCATGCGACACTGAGGTTGGATTATGTCCCTGATATAGCGCTTATGACAAAGCCGTTTGGACTCAAATGAAAGACCCACAGGTCAAAGATCAGATTGAATGCAAGCCGGAAAGCATTAAGGGAAGCCAGCCATTCACCAAAACGCGGAAGAAATAAATGGTCTGATTTTCGTGATACACTCGGAGAGAGGCGGAGATGTCGCTCGAAATGAAGGCCAAAGAAGAGACAACAAAACAAACAGAGACGAACTGCAATCAAATAGTGAGTTTAAAAATAGCAAATACAGGAACTATCGCGTTGACCGTCTGAAGGCCGTTTGGCCGTTCCTGTTTGATCTGTCGGGGTAGGACAGAACCAGACGACAGGCTGAATCCCATGAGTTGGCCACTGTGATAACCAGATTTTAAAATGGCCCCATAAAATACATCCGTACTTTGGTTTGGCTAGCTGGATATTGCAATACCCACTAAAGTGTTGAAATAAAGCTGACAGTTGGTGACGTAGACATCGGATTTGTAGGAGCCGATACTTATTGAACACGAACTTCATTTTTACTTTTCGTCTTGTTCTCGTTTATAACAAGATTCCAAGGATGCAAAACCTGTAATTAGAGATGCACAAAATGCAGTTTAAAGCGTACCACCAGTGTAATAAACCTTGTTTCTTTCCCATTAACACTTGAATATCCATTACCATTTTTCCGACGAGAATTAGGGCCGCTATAAAGTAGTATTCTTCTACCGGTTTGCATTATATGCCAGGTGAACCAAATTCGGCTAACTCGAGGTAACTTGTTAACGGCGGTATCATTTTCATGATATTGCAGATCGCTGATGATGCTTTAAACGTGTCGGTTTTCTGGGCACCAGTACCAGCGGCTTAGTTGAAAGGATAAACTTTTCTATCAAGCACCCAAATCAGTAGTCCGTCTAAGATTTATGGAAGAGCTGACCTTACCAGTTACACATATCGCTCCATCCGAGAACAGTCTTCCTCCTATCGTTCAGCCCTGTGAGTCCACTTGTATTATGGATGTTAGTAATCTTAAATCAAAGTTTAATCTATAAACACCGGGTTATGTGTAAATTTTTTTCCGATAGCAAACTTGGGAGTAAACAAAGTCTTCCGAAAAATTGTTCAATGTATCGCTGAATCTAGCAATTCCTTGCACTAAAGAGCAGCATTATGAGCCCCTATAGTACGTAATAAAATTTCACTTGATTCACCTTCCAATCAGTGAGCTTCGTGAGCAAGATTTGATTTGCACAATAAATTAACACATTAAGTATATGGACGAAACCGCTTCAGCAGGAAACTAACTACGGTGAAGCTCAAACAAGAAATTCTTGAATTCAGTTTACTGAAATACTTCTTTCCTACCTGTCTTCGTGGTCATGAAACTAAGCACTGAGTTTCCTGTAAACCTTCGAGCGTCAAACTGCGGTTAGTGAAGGTGAGAATGGCGGCAAGATACTCCGGAGCTTATCAGATTAACACAGACTAAAATATATAATGTAGCTATGCCTTTAACGCATTTCAAAAAATGTTCAGCTCTGGCTTTACTCGCTGAAGGATGCGGTGTTCCCAACTTCAAGATACAAGTTACATAAGGTGTTCAAGTAAGGCAATTTGAGTTTAGGAAAAATATTGACCAACAGAACGAGTTTTTATTGAGTCTCACGCTTACCGTTCACACGGTCAAAGGTTTCCGCAGCTGACTGGCTCGATTTGTAAAATTCAAAATGTCCTTAATCACCCACGTTGTTGGCACGAAGACACCGTTGAATTAATATTAACGCATGAAATGCATATTAAATTTACACCGTAGAAGGCTGATCGGGACATTATTCTACAAAATGTGAGTTTATCCAGTCTCCTAATGACTTTTAATATCTTTGTTGGCTTTCTGTGGATACTGCCACTTCTTTGATTATCGTCTGTGGCTTTCTTTTCACATTGCTCAAATCTCACTGCAGTGGTATGACTTTAATTGTCCGAACAAAAACATGGGCAAAGACCTATATTTTTCCAAACTGAAATCGATTTGACAAAGCTTTCATATTGTCAGTCTGCCAGCACATCGGCCATTCCTTATCCACTCATAATTTCTGAATAGTGTTTGCCTGTACTTCATAAAATCAATATGATTTATAAATTTTAGCTCTTTCGTGTTTCAGTGGGTATCAGTCTTATAATCCACTTAGCCGAAACTCCTGAATGTAAGTAATATTGCTCTGACTCAGTGAACTGTGCATACGTGTAATCTCTATCTGGTATTTTGTAGGATTCACATCTAGAAGCAGTACCCACTTATATACGGGCGTAGGTGTACGAAGGTTTTCACAACTTGTCAGGTTTCTTTGTCATGCCGGACAATGACAGTAATTTTTCCCAACCTATCTGACCCGTCCCTCAGGATACTGTGGATGTATGGATGTGCTCTATGGTGTGTGGTATCTTCTTAATCGAAATATGCGAACACAACATGGGCTTTTGCATTTCCTGATGTGAGTGGGTATTTTCACAGAAGTCCGGGTGGGAAGACCTAGGGAATGTTTCGAAGCAATGGTGCGCCATATGCTTTATTCTGTGAATGTTATATTGTTAACAATGCCGTTATGTCAGCAAAACGTGCAATTCCCAAGCACTTAAATTACCGTACGTAATCTTTAACGAGGTGCGTTTGCAATCAAGGAACTTCGAAACACCCACCAACGAATACTTGATCATACCAGGGTACCTGAACTTCTGTGCACCATGTTTTGGGGTCCGGCTGTGCAAATCTGAAAAATCTTTGCCCAGTGAAAGCAAATGACAGGCACTTAGTAAGCCAGTACAGTACATGATTGTGGGAGAAACACATCGGTAAACAGATCCTGGAAGTGCCTCAGTTTTACGTGAATAAGCAATCTTCTAGGTGTCTTTGGCTAATCATGAAATCGTCTTAACCGTCTGATTTTTATCAGTAATGAATTCTTAGCACTTGAGCAAATCTACTGCTATTGAAAGAAAGAGTAATCCGATGATTAAAACGTAAGCAAATATTCGACTTATTTTGACAAATTAAGATTGCAATCAAATAGAACAGAAATATTGCGGCTGGAAAAGATGCTGGAAGCGCTGAGGAAGTTCTCGGTTCCAGAGGTGGACAAGGAGTGCAAAATCATTGGCGTAATTGATTAGTTGAACCGGTGGACCCGTAGATAGACGCTCGAAGTATGTTTCATCTACTCATATCGCTTCGTAGGGCTTACTATGAGTTTGAGACGTTTGGGATATGAACTAACAGAGAGCAACATCGGCAGTGTATTTAAATAATTGTCCAGGGGTTCTCATCTATGAACAGTCAATTTATTCTGGAAACAAGTAGGGAGAAACGGCAGCCACTGGAGATTTCTAGAAATACATAGCACTGGTAAAGATATTTTCCAGCCCAACGGTATGCATTTGGTGTCGCTGTGTAATGGTTCGACAGTCATATCAGCAGATGTTTCGAACACCTGAGCTGTTACAGTATACGAAAAAATGAGGATGAATGCACAGATTAGGAGGCTGGATAGAATTTGCCAATGCGTTCAGAGATTCGGTGATATAATGAACCAAGAAAGCCACGACATCTAAAATGGAAAAATTGGTTTGAAAGCAAAATGAAAGAGGGTCGTTGGTTACGGTAACATATGTAGCTAAAACTATTAGGATGGAGCCTTTCGTTAAATTAAAACGCCGGATGTAAGTGAGATGAAGCAAAAATGTTTAGCTAAGATATTGGAATTGCTGTGTTTGGGGAAAAGGAAAAATGACATGGGTCTTCATCAGTCGGGGGATGGAACACGAGCATGCAGATATATTATGAACGGAAGTAAATACGTCTGCGATAGAAGCTGCACTATACTTTAGAAGAGCTGAATGGAACACATTGGTGCCTATACCAGCGGCAGTTTCGATCGAAGGACGAAGATTTTGACAATTCTTCCTTTGAACTGGGTATTTAGTTGGGCTTGCGGTAGTGTTTAATTGGCCACCGCTTGAATGTTTTCCAGAAAGTTGGGTGAAAGCAAACGGTCTAAACAATGAGCAGTATCTTCTGTTCTTAAACTTGTTCAACGCAGTAGTGAATGCGGTACCACGACAGCATGCATGCATGAGTCAAGGCAGTCACGTCAAACAGAGTACGTTCTGCTGAAGTCGTCGTTACTTGTATCTGCAGTGAAGTATTTGTTGGAAAACTTCCACTCTTTTCAGTTCCACCCAACACTTCTCAGGCATATTTTTTTCTCATCAAAACCGCATTCGCTGTACCTTGACTCAGTTCGAATGCACCTAGCATACCTAGCATCAGGCATGCTGTTGTTTATTCAATTCCATAGTGTAAGTGCTAGATTGTTTTTGTTTAAAGTCAGCCTAAGATTCTAAGTGGACATAGTCAGGTTATGATTCCTCTTTATGCCGGCATGGTTTCTGGGCGGTCCGGCTGAATAAATGTGAAACTGGGTGCTCCACAGATTTTTCAGATGAAGCAGAATTCTGCACAAAATTGGCGCGGTAGCCAACGTTACTTATTGGAATTTCGAGTTATTCGTTCTGTCTTTTGTCCTACGAACTGAAAATATCTGCTGGTCTCTTTGAACCGTTGTTCCTTGAGATTGGTAATGCTTGTGATGATCAGTCTTGCATCATCATAAAACTGAGAATAATACATGAATATCAGCTTTATCTGGCAATGTGACGCCGCACAAATCGGTGGTTAGAAAACATTCTTTTGTCAGAAAACTGAACTATTATTTTCATTGCTCATTTGATGACACTGTTTCCATGAAATGTCAGTGAGCAATTATTGCCGAGTAATTTTCCAGTGTGAGCAATTTGCACTTCCGATGGGTAGACAACTGATCTATTTAAGAACTCACCCAACAACCAATGGCAATGCAGCGAAAATGGAAAGCTGATTCCAACGCTGCTTTGAGAATGTAAAACACACAAATTCGAATGAATATGATTGTAGTCGATATTGAAAGTAAATGTCATGCAGAAAAGTTTTCTCCAATTCAGTAATTTCGAAAAATAAGCGAACCGGTATCACGAAATTATTTTTCCTAAAATGAGTAAAACAAGAGCCTGCCCGGTAGCGTAATGGCTAAGGCGTTCGACTCAGAATCGTTCGCCCTTGTTCGGGTTCACGTCCCAGTTCGGGCGCGGTGGATATGCACTGCTAATGATTCCTAACAAGGATGAAACGGCTGTACAGTGCTTCCATGGTTTCTTTATGGTGAGTTGAGCGATCATATCACATGGTGAATTATTTCATGTAAACATTCAATCTCCTACTACTAAAATGTAAAACAAGATTGTTGCACAGTTTAATTCGAGATAAACTACTTTGTGTGAGTGAAGTGTCTGCAGGGGAAGTAGATGCGTCATATTGAAAAGCAATCGTGCATTTTCCAAATATCAATTCTGATTGTTCTGATAGAAACTCATTTGATAGTTTCTGTCTATGGCCGTTAAAGTTACTTGAGATGAAAATGTGGAAAAAACCGCGATCACCTCAAGATTAAATTGGAAACCAACGGAAAAGATTTCCAAATTTTCAACCTGTGCAATTTGGGATTTGAAGTTGTCATTTGTAATTTACAGATACGTTAATCACTTTTTCACACAGCTGGAAATTACCAGGCAAATGGCAGTGGTTTGGCTTTATTTCCTATAAACATATCCAAAATATTCAATGTGCTTCAAGAATTTTAATGTTTCGTTATGCGCTATCAACCATGTGATTACAAATTTAGCCCGAGGAAGGCTATATTGTCCCATGAATTCGCCACTGGAATCTGTTTGCCTAGGAGTTCCATTGGTATTACTTATTATTAATGTCCACCGTTGATCTTAACATTTTCTGAGTTGTGGACGCTGACCGCATTTCCCACTGCAGCCGGCCCAGACGGACACCTAACGAAACCGTCGCAACAGTCGTTTTTTGTTAAAGATCCCAGTAATAGCAACTAGCTTAAATTACTCTTTCTCTATTTTGCCTGTAGGGTACAAAATGAAAAGTGGAAGTCTAGTGTGCAAACAGTTCCACAGTAATTCTCCCATAAAATAATCGTACCTTCTCTTAAGGAATTTAGACGGAACATTTTGGGGAATCGCACATGTCGCTTGCACGTGGTACGGTTAAGAACAAAGTGCATATCAGGACAGCGCAATGATAGCAGAATCAAAGCGTCTGCCTATTACGTGCAGTAATTCCTCTATCCGATGGAGTACAACATTAGAACGACATGATGAGCCCCGGTCAAGCTCAAGCTCGAATGCACTATGCACAACAAACGGATATGAATTATTATTTGAAGATCAATCGCGATTTGGTCACAATAAAATAAATGAAATCAAAATCGGGCCACCTAAACAGCACTCAAATTTATCTCATTCAAACGGGTCCAAAGTTGTTGAAATTCCTCATCCGCTTGCGTACTATAATTGCCAGACAGAAACTACGATGACAAGACAGGGTATAAAGCATTAAAGTTAGAAGAATCTACCATTTATTACCATGTAGTCTGTCAACGGAATTCGTTCATCGCTGTCCAATCAAAACTGAAGATTCACCTGGCCGTTGCAAATCCGTGTTCTATTGCTAACTATACGTATGGTACTTCCGATTTCCAGTGAGTATGAATAGTAAATTTCAATCAGAGACTTGGCTCTCAAATTTCACACTGATCCGCAAAAGCCAGTGGGATAGGTGATTGTTTGAACGACATCGCCCGCTTAAATTAACAAAAACTGCCAGGTGAAAATCCACCTATGTTTTCGTTAATCATAAACAAGAAAAAGCAACCTGTCTTGTTTCACGGACAACCTTGAAATTCGTAGCCTCATCATACAGAAAGGTATAATTTGTAACGAACTTGACGACTTCGAGAAATACCATCAACAGAAACCCACTTGCACGCATTCTCGCCACGGTGCAGGCAAGACAACACAATAGTTCTCAAATGTTTCGGTTCCATCTGGGATTTCACGTGGCAAATGATACTAAATTTAGCCACAACTTTAGGTTAGAGTCTGCTTTGACGAAGAAAACATAATATGATGTACAGTTTTCCGAACGCAGGAAGCGTTTGTATTCCGCTTTATCAAATTTCACCCAGGAATTTCATTAATTATTTTGTTCTGGTTAAATGCAATCTGCTTTAGGAGTTATTCCAATTATCGTTGCAAGCACGAATCGAATATTGGAAATAAACGTACTGAAATATTTTAATAAAACACTTAGCTGATTAAAATCCGAGGAATATTTCTTCGACTGACAAAGGGAATAATTCGCAACAAAATTATCCAGCTGTTCTTAATGTATTACATCTCTGGGGACTTCGCTGCTTTTAGGGCCTTTTTCATCAAACATCGTTTGTTTTCCATCTTTCCATTTTTCTGAAGCTTTTGCAACCGCGTAAAGGGAATTGAATTAACAATAAATAGACCAACTCTCTTTCCTCGAATAAAGGTACTCCAAGTGGGTTTTTATATGTCTGATAGACCTTTATGATCACTGATTAGCAGTGATTAGAACAAACTAACGTCTGATGATTCCTGACTAGATCAATCATTTGTGTACGATTCTAATGAATCTAATGTGATTACAATAAAAAATCATCAAAAATTTTGTAAAATATCCATCCAATTATATTGTGGTGAGCAAAAACACCTCTTTTCTTCAGAAGAAGGCAACACTTTCGTGCAAGTAAAATCGTTACTTGATGGCACAGAAATTTTACCTAGTAAATTTCTTTATATCGGTTGTTCGTAAGCAGAAATCACTGGCTATTTTCTAATATGAAAATTGACCTACCTCGATGGAACTCGAACGCATGCAGAAACGTTGCTGTTGCGGCAGTACCGCGTATGCTGCACGGTCGGAGCTACGGAGCTGTGCAACGAAAAATGGTTGTAAGACTAGCTCAACACTAAAACGTGAAGTATATATGAACCGAGTTCGTATATCGGATCAGATCTTCCAGGTCAAAGATCTTGGTCACAATTAGCCACTTGCTGACGATTCGAGGAAAACCGCGAAGCATTCAGTGAGATAAAGCAACAGTTTATTATATTATCCGGGAGGTACTAATTAGTGAATGTGTAGTGAGAAAACTTCTGTTAGCACTTAATGGGTTTATGTGGATCTTTTCGATTGCTGAGCTGTGGCACACGAAGTCTTTTTTTCTACTTTGCAGATCAGAACATCTACATTTACCTGTGGAAGCTCCATCTTGGCATATTGTAAACATTATCTAAATAATTAGAGGGGCAAACAGTCTCCCTGTTAGTTGGTTTAGGGACGTATCTTTTGATGCATTCGTTATTCTGGCATATAATTTTGGACGGTGCATGCTTTTCTAAATGGTTTTCAGGGATCTCCGATTATTGGGGTTTACCATTTTGAACATCTGCACAAGCTGAAAGAGAGTTGAGATAGACTCACGAGAGAACTCAATAAGGGACAAGCGGCAAGTGCCAGTGTAACTGACTTCCACCTCCCGCCAGACCTGTCATGCGACGGGCAATAATGAATATCCGTCATATTAAAAGAAACGAGAGACGCATTTCTCCTAGGTGAAAAAAGCTAGTGGATGTCAATGTTCAATGTTGCTTCGTATTCCCGCGGGCATTGGAAGCCATTTGCAAACTCCTACCATTCAGTTCCTCTTTACTCATTTTCTCTTATTAATCGGTGAGTACCGATGTTTAATGTGTCTGAACCCGGCGAAATTTGAAACGCATTGAAAATTTGGCTGGACATGTGAAATTTTGTGCATGCAAATTTTTCATAAGTCTGTAAAGCAGCACTAGCCGGGCACTGATATTTACCAAGATTTCAGTTACCTTGTGTTGCCCTTCGCAGAGTACGCTTTTTGATCACATGATCCTGGGCAGCATTCATAAGCTTGTGATACCAGGGATTTTGACTAAAACCTGCATTCATAAGGGCAACTGACAGTAGCCGAAACGTCAGCCAGTTACTCTGTCTACTAAGAATGATGATACCTACACTAGGAAAAATTGCACACGGTATCCATATTTTACTGGCGTCTTTGTACATCAGGAATAAAAGCCGGTATGGATCTATCCTTCCAACGCCATACGCGGTTTTTGATACTGTGGCAAAACTTAAAAGCTTGCATGAACAATAGGCATTGAAATGACGGTTTTCAGGAAGGACTTTGGATAAAAATTCTTAATCAAGACGAAGCCGCGTAAAATAAGTTACCTCGCTTTTCGCAGTAGTGCAGTTTTAGTGAAAAAACAAAAGAATTTGTCTCTACTAAAAATGATCCCACTCTACCAAAAAGCGTGTCAGCGAAACTGTTTCTCTAAAGTTTCACTTGTAAAATTGCAAGCAACATGACGTCTAATATGTAAGAACAAAGCATTTTGTTAATGAGTATGGTACAGTCCAATTTCTCTAACATAGCACATCTAGTTCTCAAGTCACTACAAGCCGCTCTGTACACTTCATAGTCCATAATATGCCTTGTTTTCAGACAGGGCGCACCCTTACCTTGTGTTCTCCGTTTACCAGGAGAATCCAAAATGCAGATTGTTTCATTCGCTGTCAGTCGCGGTATCAATTGCGTTAAGTTTTCTTTTGTTTTATTTCAGCAGTGAGCCGGAACAGACAAAACAAAATCCCATTTATTACACGATGGATTTCCCAAATCATTTCACATCATTTTAACTTGCAGCTTCCAGACACCAATGCATACCTGCAGCCCAATTCAAGTGTAGAGGTTAAAAAGCTTGCCTCATTCAACGTTGATCACCAAGACAAAAGTAGACTGCGACTAATGCTATTTAGCTGGCAATAATTTGATGCCAAGGTGTTTGTATTTGCAGTTTCAACAAACGGTAATTTTCAGCTTTGGAACTCGTTGCTAGAACCTGACTCAGAGTAGAAAATACTGACAAGATTAGGAGAACAACAACGGTGGATACATTGTACAGTCCTGCAACCCTTCTTTACTCTTCAGAAATATCCGATAACAATGCTTGTTTCCTTTAACCAGTGATTGTTTACCATTTCCTAACCATACGTTATACATTTTCACATTATGGCTCATTACTGAAGCATTCGCAATACACAAATCAGCATTTGTTGTCTGGCTATTTAGGAAACTTACTGATTGGAACTACAAATTTGTTTGCGGTTCTACTATTCGATCTTGCGCAGGTGCATACCGTGCAACTGAACTGATTAGATTTGTGAACCGAAATTGAATTTACAGTTAAAAACCTTGAAACCTTCACAGTAATTCAAAAATCCAAAGTGCATTTTAGCATGGAACCGCTACTGTCGTTTGCCGATCACTTTACCGACTGGTCAAATTTTAGATGTAAATCAAGTCGAACTGTTGGTTTCCAAGCAAATGTTCTCATTGGACTTCGTGTAACCAATCGGGAAATGCAGCAAAATCCATTTCACGACATACTTATCGATTACGAAGAATATAGTTCGTGACCAATTTTGAATTGCAGCCAAAACTGTTAACCTAATGGCATGAACCATAAGCTAGTCATCTGGTTAAAAACACCCTAAGGCCGAAATAAGAATCATCTTCGGGAATTGCAAATAATAACCAGCAAATTATTAGGACATACTTTGGGCAGCTATCGTACAGCGAGCAAAGCCGACTTCAATCACCCGACCGGATAAGCTAAAAGCATTTAAGTTTTACAAGTTCGCTTTTAAAACTAGTGTTGATATCATTTCCACCTGTTCAGAAATATCACGAATCTCTGTAGACGTCAACATAGATAATAAAAACTCTGGTATTTAGTAATATGTGCAAACTATCATGTCCATTGAAAAAAAGTCGTGTTGCTGCATCCATGTAACTGTCATTTGACCAGGTAACCAGCAGCTAATTTTTACGCCGCTAAAGATAATATCTAATATTAGACTTTAGTGACATTCTGTTTCAGGTGACAACTCCCACGAAAATGTGATATCGTACAGGGGAGCAGAGAAACAAAATTTTCTTTCATTTTGAAACCTAAGCGGGTTTATACTCTCAGAATCTGTCATACGTGAATCGTACAGGATACAAAGTGTGCTTAACCCGTGCAAACCGCATTGAACCAATATGTGCAATCTTTCAATCCGCCATTCCAACCGTATGTGCATAGTGAGCAGGCACGATACCAAACATCGACTATCCATTCTTGGTGCTGCTAAGTACCACATTCAGAGATTGTGCTCTTAGCTATACATGATCTTTTAACGGAAACCGCTATATCATTGTTTTTCGAATCAGTCTCATCTGCCAAAATCGGTGGAGGATTTTGACAGCAAGTCACAAATCGCCTCAATCTTTAAGAAACCTGAAAATCTGCCCTTTAAAACACTCATAAAAAGCTAAAATACTAAAGCGCACCCACATCCGCGCAGCCTTTCTTTACACCAGATGGCATCACGTTTGATCTCCACACTAATACTGTTCCATTTGGCCTCATGCCCATTGCTTACAGTCGGCCACGTGTATGGGTGTATAATTGCACCTTCTGATTGGTTGCGACTTCTAATTAATATTAAAATATATACCGATTACACTGTACGACTTGAAGCGGAGAAAAATCCAGTGTGGTCTCATTCAACTCAAATCAATGGTGTTATAAGTCTGGATATGTGAACCCCCTGGGCTGTTAGCAAACCTTAAAAGCAAAACGATTGGAATCTTCTTAAATTTCGGTTCCAAATCGAAAATTGATTGGTTCTTGAACTTTGTTTGACATCATTTGCAATGGATTGAAGACGACAACCCTAAACAGTAAACTACGGCAGAATGAGGAAGAAGAATAAGCCGCATTCTTAGGATCAGTTTATGTTCACAGAAACTACCAGTGACTATTTGACCGTTCAATTAATGCGCGAGCAATCAAGGTTTCACTAAATAAAATATTCTAATTGTATCATTTTCAATCAATCACTGGGAACCAGCAATACCGAGGAATTTATATATAGAGATTATAATTGCTTTTGAGTACTATGTGAAGTTGGTTTCTGCGATTGGTTGAATACCCTTCAAACTCCACTTTTCATGCACAAAACTCAGGTCATCCGATCAGTCTTACATGCGAAAGCATTAGTTGTAATTTTTGCTTCTATGAAAGCTCATCGATAGTGCACATCTCCCATTGAGCCCTGAGTCTCAGCCCGAACTTTCCAGCTGGAAAGTATGCGCGTTTCCAC
Organism: Fasciolopsis buskii; assembly: GCA_008360955.1. Lineage (NCBI taxonomy): Eukaryota > Metazoa > Platyhelminthes > Trematoda > Plagiorchiida > Fasciolidae > Fasciolopsis > Fasciolopsis buskii. The sequence goes on from LUCM01001834.1 coordinate 615,430, forward strand.
CGTGCCATCAAGTCCCTCTCAACCTAATCATAATTATCGAATCACTGTTTGTTCGGAAGCCGTTTTCGATGAAAGCCATCAGTACCCGACAGTTTGGAGGAGACCGGACTTGGTGGGAGGTATCTGACTACAGTTAATGGCATATTCACTGTTTCCCTTCGAGGTTATCGGCACGGCTGGCTGTCACTGGGCTGACATCCGGATACAATGAACTCGGTAAACCTGATTTGCCGAAACGGGAGTTGGTGGCACAGTAGAAAAACATGTTTTCCATTCGAAAGGTACGGATTCAAACACCCGGTGCAATGGAGGATGTGCTCTCTCTGATGAGTTTTATTAGGAGCGAAACTTCAGTCTGGTAGTTTCGAGTGTAAGTTTGACTTGAAGTTCGAATCTGAAAAATGGAGTCCATAAGGGAGCCAATCAAGCAAATATAAACAAATTAGTTCCGACGATTAAAATGTGCCAGCTGATTCCCATTCAGATTCACGAAGATAGTAAACAACACGTCAGTAATAAGATGGTGGATACCTCTTATCCAGATAATTGGTCAAATAATGCAGAATTTGGATTAACTCTGTATAATGAGCAAATGATTTACGGTGCTAGAGCACTTGCATTTTCAAGGTTTATTTTTTATTCTAATGGACCATACTAATTCTTTCTTGAGCAGATTAATATTTAAATGGGAAGAAATTATTGCCAATGTTGCATAGGCTGACGACTAGAAAAGTACAGTTAATTTCCACATATTTTTAAAAGCCAATAAAATTGAAAGCATTCGCAGGTTTCCTTCTTCACTGCTCACAGCCTGAATAAAGCGACTATTTCAGTTCACCTAGGCTATGCGGATTCGTTAAGAACGCATCTAGGAGGGAGATGTTGACATTTATTCGTTTATACTGACAAATTTTCATGCCATGGTAACCTGTTGACATCTTTCTTACGGAAAGGGAAATCATGCCTGTCTTGATAATGGAAGGATAACCTCAAGAATAACAAATGTTTTTATTGGATAAGCCACACTAAATACACCTTATTTTCATTTGACAGTGATGATAACTGATGCGCTATCTAGTGCTCTCTCGGATCAATTTATCATGAATGCAAATCTCACGCAACTGAAATTGATTGATTGTTGTTATCCTAGTGAAAACTTTAGCATTAATCTCACGAAGTGAAACACTTAATTTACTTCAGTTGCGGTCGCGCATTATTTGGATTCTTGTTTGATTTCCCATAAAATGATATCACCGTCAAATGTTCGGGAGCCTTTTGCTCCTTTTATTGGACAACCGGCCCCAAAGAGAGATATAGGAAGATGCGAACTATTGTTAAATGGCGTGAGCAAAAACACAGTTGATCAGGCTGACATTTTTGACAACATAATAAAATCGATTAGTTGGAGCATCATTGATCTAAATACCGTGCGCCAGCGCATTTTTAGACCAAACTTCAATCGTCCTTGGAGAAACAAACCTTAGAGCAGAAAGTGGACGAGTGAGGAGTAAATAAACAACAGGAAGAGCAAATAAGGTAAGCGAGAATAAATTCAACAGAAACAAACGATCGGCCGTAAGCTGGTTTTGCATCAGACACTTTAGTGGGTTTCGTTGATCACGTGAATGAGTTACAATTTGCAAAATTTGAGCACACTAGTCTTGCAAACTGGCAAATTTCTCCCATAAACCTAGTCTAAACAAGTGAGTTTACTGTTCAGTCAAATATTTATCCAGATTTTTTTGCTGAAGTGAAATGTTACCAGAGGTTTTAGGCGATGTGGTAGGAATATGGTTTTATAAAATCTCTGGCAAATGTAGAAACAACTGTATCCGCCTCAACGCTCATGGTGATTGGGAATCCTTGAGAAAGTGACCCTACCATTTAAGCTCGTCTTTTTCAGTGCACTGCGAGATCAACAAGCGATTTGAATTCCTTTGGTGATTCCAGTCAGTAGTATGATAAATAAATGTTAAATTTAGGATAAATTCCACCTAGCTTTTGTTCAATAAAATCTTTACAGAGACACTAAACTGCACATGAAAATACAAGTTGCTTACAGATTAATCACACACTAGTTTGGCTTTCCTTTAAACGTTATTGCTTTAGGCAAAACATTCAAACAAACCTTTGCTCAGAAATGTTTTTCCTTGCAGAGACTAAGCGACTTGCTTTGTGTGACATGTGAGCCTTAACCAGTTGGTCAGATTCCTTGAGTAAGACAGGTAAGTGCATCCAAGTATTTGTGTGAATCAAGCCACAATGAATGCAGTTCTGTTTAGGTAATCTAGTTATGTACTTATGAGAAAAATTAACAATCATATTCAGCCAAACGTTTTATCTAGTTCATCGGTCCTTCTGGATTCATACTGTAACTGAACGGTAATGCAAATTTTGTGGCACTTTAAAAACGATCGAGGAATAGGACATCCTTGAAGCGTTTCCTTACGAAGAATTAAATAAGTCAAGATAGCCGATTGTGGAGCCTACCTATTTAACCCCGAATAAATCTGCATCACTGAAAATTTTGCCCATGATTAAAAAATGAAGAAAGGTAATTTCAAATATTTGTAAATAAATTGAGTCGATACAGCTTTGGTGGACTGACGCATGCAAATAACCACTTGCTGAATTTGATGCAGAGGATGTCGGTTGCACGTGCTTCAAAGTCCTTGATCCAGTTGCACGCTCAATGATACCGTGGAAGACAGTTTCCTAATGAGCACAGCCAACTGACCACTAAAATTGGATAAGACTATCTAATGCAGGCAGGCAATTAGTTTCTGCCACCTGAATCTGTTTGGCGCGTCTGAACTCGAAGGAAATGGATAAACAGTACTAGAATGTAGCAGTCATATTAGCTCTTTTGTAAGTCCTTTTTAAGTTATCCTTAGTCCATCAACAACAGCATTTCCACTATGATTTTATATTTTGAGGATAAGCCAGAGAGAATAGTGTGATTGCTTTTGTGAATGTTTCATCAAAAGTTTCACGAAAAGCTATAACCAACAAGGTGAATCACCTATCCGCATTTATTTTTATTCAAAGGGAGCAAATACCTGTTGTCTCTTTACATGGCTCTTTTGAAATGAACCGTGCATTCAGGGTTCAGAGTGCACCTTTCCATAGAATGGGTATTCTTTCGTATGCTTTATCTTCTACCGGTGGCTGGTTCAGAATCAAAGGATAATCAAATAAATTTGATTGCAACCCTGTCAAAACGATGAAGGGCGTTAAGTATCCATATTTATGATAAAATGCATATCAGTGATGTACATAAACATCACAGAGAGGGACTCAGTGAAATTCACCGTCTTTCGTTAGGATTTCTGAAAACTTTCAGGTTGATTAGATCATTCAAAGTTGTATCAGACTATTTTATTGCACTGGTCGTCTGTTGGAAAAATGGAGAGCACGTGACATTCAAGTTTTGCCTTGTTTAATCTAGTTATTAGCGTTTACTTCAACTGACGTATCTGGATGTTTTCAAGGTAGTTCACTTCAAATTTCCTTTTACATTACGATACATTCAGTGCCACTTGTAGTTCTGTTCTTTTACTGTGAACTTAGGCACATTCAAACAAATGCAGTGTTGAAGTTCATTTGAAAAATTCTTTATATTTTAATTTTTGAAGTTACCTCATGCCGTAACGAGATTTGAAGAGACGCCTTCGCCGCTGCCCAAATCGAAGTGAGGAGAAACACGCAAACTAAAATGCTTAACGTGACACACCGTTAGTACTCATCTGTCTAAAGAATTCGTTTCTATTCTGCCAGTTGTGTGGTCATCCAGTCGTCTTTGGTAATTCAGTGGCCTAGGTTCACTTCCGCAAGTCGTCGACTGCCTTCTAACTAGGCAATCTTTAGGTAGTCTCTAATTGCTTTCTCAAATATTACATGCATTCATATTATTGGCAAGCAGATGTGGCAAAAAGAAAAACTGAAAGACAGCGAATATATCCGTGAAAACTTTCGGTGGGAATCGTTGACTTGGAATTATCCAATTAAGAAAATTAGGTAGATTAATACTTTTTCGGAGCTTCATGGTTTCGTACTTCGGATTCGAAGCTTATGCCGATTCCTCATGACAGTCGGATCATCCGATATCACTTAGTGCTGATACAAACCGATCGATTTTATTACCGAATCTAAACGGTTGGTAAAGTCGTAATTCCTCAGTTGATCCCGAGAACAAAATGTGGACCTTGCAGTCACAAGCTATATGATAGATGGCGAATAGCAATATAAGTTCAGCCGACTCCACATTCGCCCTGTGGTTTCTTATCCCAGCAAAGTATTGATGGCTTGCATTCTTTGATGATTGCTTGGTGAATATTTTGTTGCTAACTTGAAGCCCTGCCAAAAAATGCTTTTGACATTCGTATGAACTCATTTTAAGTCAGCCGTTTGTTCCGAAAATTTATGGTTACCGAACTTAATTAGCTTTATTCTCTTTTGTTCCATACATACTGAAACGGCGTTTGTCACACTGTTCTGTTGGCAAACTCAGTGCAAGAAAATCAGACATACCTATTTTCAATTACTCGGTACCGTAGTGAGGTGTGATGCAAAGCAATCAGCTGATCCGATATAACACTGAAAACCGTGCAATAACACGTGCACGCAATTTTCCCATTATGCCCTAAATCCGTCTGCGACTACCAAACCAGTTTATCCAATATCCAGTCAAAAGTTCTGAATTGCAGTACTTTCAGTTGCTTTCTGATCACCGCCTTTCGTGATGAAATTGAACAAAACAAACACGGATACTCTACATATTTGATTCTGTACTAGTGAACAGCGATGCAGAAGTAAGCGTTTGGACTAAAAGATGCGGACGAAACCAGTAGGCCTGACTAACCAATACACTGTTAACATTAGGCAGTGCTGTACTTATTTTCCCTGGCATACCACTTATTGCCTCACCGAGTGGCCTTATCTGTCGATACTCAAGGGATTTCCGCAACAAGTAGTCATTAATCTCTAATGGGGACTGGAATGGATTTTTTCCTGAACTGTGTCGTGTGCAGAACTAAGAAGAACCGTTAGAATAACAAATATTCCATTGCATTCGTACAAGCAGAGTGTACTGGCTAGACTGAATGCGGGTTACCCCATCCCACTCCGTGAATAATGCATGCGACAACCTTTGATCAAACCACTCTGGTTGAGGTGTCGCAGAAAATCCCTGATGTAATGAGTTATTCAGGTAGGAAGAACTGGTATTCATCGATAGAAAACTCGATACTGAATGGAAGAAGACAAAATCAATGAAAAAATTTCCAGTTTGATGTTATGCATTATTCTTGAATTACGTACACTCAGGGCAAATCCCCCATTTTCGCAAATCATCTTAAACCCAGTCGTTGAATTGTAATGCCCTAACCAAATCCAGTATATCTGTCCGGATTTCGGCAACAAGATAGTGGATAAAAGTGTAGACGGTCAGCAAAGAATATCTATCCCATAGTATGCAGAAATTTGGAAGGATGGAAAATTAACTGATAATCGGGTTTCCAAAGACGGGGTGGTCAGCGATGAATCCAATGATTATGCCATGAAAAAACAGTTGTCTAGTTCTCCATTCTCATGAGGCATTATTGATTAATAGCAATCACAATTATAGAACATAGATCGGATTTGGAAGTGCGTCACTAGGAAATTTATTCAATTCAACTCAGCTTACAAGTTTGCAAACGAATATGGATTCTTTCCATGACATATCTAATCCCCGGCGTTAAATAGTGAAATCAGCGGAGCTGCAATCAATTTATATACAAATAAATTCCTGAAAATAAGTCAAAAGTTCGAAAGAGCAGAGGACTGTTTATCCAGCGATTTTGCGTTCATTCATTTCAGCCGTGTCCAAGTTTAGTAAGCTATTTTTATTGTCACGATTTACTTGCGTTTTGACATTTAAGCTGTCTCGGGTTATTCTAAGACAGCGTTGTGCTTCGCGGAAACTCACTTTTTGTGGACTAACGTGAAAACATTGCACAAAGCAAATGCAATGCTGAGTTAGAAAGACATTGATGGCGATGCAGACAGACATTTCAAGATAATGCTTTTTTCAATTTACATTTTTATAATTTTACTGGAACAAGTAACGCTACATACCACGCTGAATCGCTTCTCACAGACCTTGTTTTAGTTTGTGTCACCCACCATGCAACTAGCGTAGAAAGTATGGATCAGAAATACGAAACCAAATCAGAGTGACTACAAGAACTGTGAGAATCAGCGATGTGATTGGAAAAACAATTAATAAATCAGGACAAATTCATTCAATCCCAAAGTCATACAACAACAGTTAACAGCATAAAGACTGAATATCAGAAACATGCAGTCCCGTGTAATGTAGATGATTCATACAGTTGCCGTGCAACCACTTTGAATGGTTTCACCTCAGCAATGTTATCCATCTACCACAAACAAATAATCCACAAATTCAAACTCCAAATCCCGGGCAACACTGATGATCAGAGCTGTAACTTTGTAAAATTGCTTTGGGTAATTCTCTCTGGCCTGTCTTAACCAAAGCTCATAAATATGTGAGATAAGCTACATCAAATGGCATAACACACCATGTGACTGAACAACTTGGAATACCCAGACTCCCTTGGGGTTATCAAATACCCTCCAAAGGTTGACCGAAATTCACCTAGTCCAAATGTCTAAGAGCTTCAACTCCGTAAATCAAGCATAATCAAATATAAACAAGACATATGACAGACGGTTTGCAGAAATACAATGGGTTTGATTGAAATGAAGACTGGACAATTAACAAAAAGTTACTTTTAGAATGTACTTCGGAAATAGTCCCATCAACCATCCCAAAGTTTCGCATGTCCAGCTCTAATAACATTTTCTTTAGTACATGAAACCTCATCATTAGTCCAGCTAACGATAGGATCTCTCTGGTTGCCAATATAATTTTGATAAAAAGTGAACGAGGTTTCTGACCTAAATGCCAAACGCCGATTTCAAGAAACTTTGAAAACTGGAAACATGAGCTACGAAACACCTTAGTATACAAAATCGCCGGAAATACCGTGAGCCGTGCAACGCTCGGAACTGCTGGACGGTGGGAGATGTTTGCCTGCCAGCTGGCTTGTACTCGCGAACAATTATTCTTTTTTGACTAATGCCTACAGGAAGCGCATATCTCCAAGCTAAAATCATAGGCACCTATCAGCCACCCAGAGACATGGACGCTTGTAGGACAGAACGGTAGACCCATGGTGCGTATCGTAATTGCGGATGACCATAATCACATTAATGAATTTGAGAAGGTAACAGAAGAAAAACACTTGTTTGAAGAAATGCTGGACAGCGGAATCGCCATACAATTCAACGTTACCATCGGACGACAAGTTAGTAACTATCGAAATAAGGAAAAATTGGCGTTAGATAACAAGTCTCAAAAACTCACAAATAGTGGCAATAAAGCCGGGGATTAGGAGTAAGTCAAAACATTTGTCTTCTCGAGAGCTCTCGACAGAGATGACGAATGTTCTTCGAAAAGGACTGAATTACGATTTGGCAATATAACTCCGGCAAAATATCTGGCCGAATTTGAAAGTGCTTTTAATTCATCTGGTTCCTGCAATCCGAATTGCTCTACGATCTGATGTGAAACGTGCCGTACTAGACACATTCTAGAAGGACGACATTATCATCATGCTTTGGGGAGCGGCTGCCATCGATAAAACTGACTATATGCAAGACAGAAAGAAGATGTGAAACGACACAACCAACTACGGGCTGCTGGATACAGATCCAACCTCACGACCTCCGACCGAGATCGATGGAATCTCTAAAAACTGCAGAATATGCAACCGGCAACCAAAGAAGAACGGCGGTTGAAGAGATCTGATGCTTTAAAAGTCGCACACTTTTACGGAATGTCCAATGTGCTCAAGGGAGCCATTCCGCTGAAACCAGTTGTTTTCTTGCGAGAAGTTCCGACTTTAAATGGCGACTCCTGAAACCCCCGTCTGAAAAACCAAACCACCGAATACATAACTCCCAACAAGTTCTGGACAAAACTAAGGGCATCAAGGTTGAAGGGCTTGGGGTTATGCTCGTCTTCGACATCAGGGGACTCTTTAATTCAGTCATCTGGAAACTGGCTGAGAAAATTCTAGAACTTTACCAAAAACGCCGCCCTGAAAATTCATTTAAGACGTCACGAATTAGTGAACTAACGGATTTAAGGTTAACCCCATATTTCAGACCTGACGGAGAAATTTATTAGCAAACTAAAGTAAAAACTGCAGGATCACAGATGTTCGAATTTTTTCTGTGGGAGACCTGATGCGTGCCCTTGAAGGCATTGCATACCCTAAGACAACCGTAGATTTGGATCCGGTATGTGGATGACTTTTATCACCAACAAGCGCTCCAATATCAAAAGAGCGTAGACAATAATCACTAATATTTTTGATGAGATCCAGTTCATCGTGGGTACAGAAAATGACAAGAAACAATCTTTCCTGGACGTGGTGGTAGGAGAAACCGCTAACGAAACTCTGGAAACGTCAGTGGATCTCAAGACTACACACACACGAACATGTTACCTACAAGGTCAATTGTCAGGACTGCGACAAGTGCTTCATCGGTCAAAAGAAAGCAAACTTGCTACATGAAAGCATGAACACAAACTTGCTACACGAAGACATGATCAACTATCATTAATATCCGTTCACGAGAATCAGGAAGGGTATACATTCAATCTGGACATGGGTTAATTTGTGGATCAAGCAAACACAAGTGAATCAAGAGAGATTCTGGAGGCATGGCGCTCATCGACAAATTCCACCAACAGGCATAATGAATTGGACCAAATATGTAGTGCACAAAGATGCACAATTTAAATGGATACGGTGGTGTTAACTTTTCAGAGTTTGATGCAATCGGGGACATTACAAAGTCACAATATATGACAGCACTTTCGGTTAGAGGACGTCGCACAACCACGTCACTGGAATTGACAGCATCGCAAAATCGTTGGCCCTGCTAAAATTAGTAATGTCACTGAAATTGGCAACGCTGAAGTCAGTGACACTGCCATAGGAACCTGAAAGGCAGGCGGATTTTGAGGTCAAGCTCAAATCTAGGACAGGGTTACTGTAAATACAACTGAGCAAAGAAGTCATTGTCTACGCACTGATGGTATCACTTTGTCTGGTGGTGAAAAGTTTGCGATCTAAATGCCAAGCTCAGATTTTACAAAACGTAGGCTCCAAATATGAGCTACACAACGTAATGCTATTTAAAAATTTTGGAAAACATCACCTGTAATTAGTGAACTAATATTAATAAAGCTTCCACAACCTGACGAAAATGTTACACAATTCTATGTTGCAAATTCACGAAACGTTGTGGAATGTATACCAGAATGACTTGTAAAAAAGGAAGTCGAATTATGTTCACCTCTATGTTTGCAGACTATACTAACTCATGGGAAATGTCATTCCATTCGTAACAGAAATGAAACTAAAAAGTCCACCAACAACAAGATTTCATTCGTTCTTGGATAGTGGCAATGAGAAAAGACACAGAGTTCAATCAGTCATTCACGAAAGAGTATATGTACTTTAAGTTTCTGGTTTTGATTCTTATTAAATCAATTAAACGGTCTGCCTTATCCGACTACTTTAATAAATGTATTCAGTGCTAAGGAATGATGCTTCGGAAAGTGTGAGAAAGTGAATTAGTAGTGAACCGGTTTTGTCCTCAGCTTTAGACAGTCAGTGCACAAACAATGAAGCCATCTTTCTAAATGTACCAGGTTTGGAATGAATTACGGGACACCTATAGTTTCATCACATGTACGATTTATCTTTGGACTAGAACTCCATAACGACGAGATGGATAAGATTATCTATTTCAATGGTGCTAGGTAGATGGCAAATCCGGTATGGTTAAATTTCGTCTGCTGCGCTATGGTTTAGACAAAAAAGGTTAAAGAAGACTGACGAAGACAATATGACCTACTATCTTAGACAACTTACAATCAACACAAACAACAAACAATTCACTTTGGTTTTCGCAGGAATGTGCGCCTGCCAAATGCGGACAGTGCGAAACCAACATTCGTGCCTGAGAGTGCTGGTGAACTAACAACGAACCAATTTATCATGGAAATTTCTAGTGAGACTTCACATTTCAAATGCTAAACTCATTTGGTTTGACGTCCAGATCTAACAGCTGTTTCGTTCCAACGGAGGACTACCACTGTGTACTCAGTCATTTCTAAAACACTTTGTTCGATCGTGTGTCGAAACTTTGTGCATGCATTGCACTGATACAAAAATATTGCTTCAGTTTGGCTCACCGGCGCGGGGCACTGGATTTGAGGTAACAGCATAAAGGACACATTCAAGACTGGTTCCATTAGTTTTGGCATGTTTCATTCCTGATAATTTCTATTAATTTCGAGGAAAATTCAAAATAGTTAGATCAAATATGACCTGAGCGTCTGGGAAGCAAATTTTTCCCGGAAATAATATTTTTAATTTACAATGTTTTACTATCATCAACGATCATCGGAAGGATTACACAGCGCTGTTTTCTATTCATTTTCTTCAAGATTTTGTCCTCCATCTGGAGCAGATGGAGGACAAAATTCGCTGCTGACAAACGCTCACAAAACCAATGACCGAAACACCATTCCATTTGAGGTAATCTCAGTTTAGCTGAAAACCGTTTAGGTGGTTCAAAACGATCAAACCTCAACTGGCGATTACTGAACAGAACTAATTCGAGTCAATGTAATGCCAATCCCATCTTACTTTCATTTGACTGAAATTATTAACAACACTTGGGAATCAGTAGACGTACTATAAAATAATCCATTTTTGTTTCTAATGTTTGCAGTTTTTCTTGACTTTTGCCATAAAAGCTTTTATTTCACCCTGAACTTCGGTTGTCTGAAAAATCGTTTCCGCTAAGGAAAAGGGAATTCGTCTGGGGTAGTAAAATCATAACAAAAAGAGTTTTGTGTTCTCATTATAATTCTTACTTCTTCAACCTTTGTTTGATTGACTGAATATTTTAGTCATCTCGTCCTTGAAGGACCTTTGAAATACGGACATTTGACAGAATAGCACAAGTTCTTGGTACTGCTTATTTGTATAGCGCCGATCAAGAAAAGGACAAACGGAAAGTTACGTAACTGAACCCTTTGTTTTACACTGTTGGACTAGCTACGTTCCAGGTTTTGTAATACTAGCCAAATTTTCAGGAAATATTTTTGTCGGACGGGAAGTCGTTGGATGCCCTCAACCCGAGGAAGGGAAATAAAAATCAAAACTTTTGAAATTAAGTTAAACCGTTTGATAGTCCACGCCTTTTTATCAGCTAAGCTAATCACTGATGCCGTTGCCAATAGCTTTCCACTCAGCTAAACAAGGAATAACCTTGCGGCAAACGGCCGAATCCGATCGTTCCATATGGGCGAAAACAATATCTTAACTTCCCCGAATTCACAATAATCGATTAGTGGAAACGCTTATTGGAAATCCAAGGATCACACTGTGCAGCCAAGGCTAAAGGAGGACAACACATAATAGTCAATAAGCCGCCTCGCTAATAAAAAATATAGTTTATGAAATAATTCACCATGTGATATCATCGCTCAACTCACCATAAAGAAACCATGGAAGCACTGTACAGCTGTTTCATCCTTGTTAGGAATCATCATGATGATTCTTTCATGGAAACATTCAATCTTCTACTAACAACATATACAATTTTTCATTTTCAATATGGGTTTCGCGACCATTTAAGTGCTTCCAGCTGGATGACGATGACCGGGTGTGACAGAATTCGAACCCGTGACCTTCATTTCGAATC